>LFYR01000692.1:21967-100043 GCA_001185155.1 Zostera marina | reverse complement strand
TACCCAAGCTGGGACTCTATGATATACACTCTCCAGCTTGAGGGGGGTATTGAGATTATTATAGTTTAAAGATTAATGATGGTTATCTATCCATAAGCTAGGTCAGGCCCAACTAATGTTGGCCCATTAAGTTAAGTTAGATTTTAGGGTTTAGTATAAATAGTTATTTTTGTAATATTCTAAACACTTCTTATTTTTCAAATCCTAAATCCAAAAACCCTAAAGGTTTCTCCCAAACGTCTCCTCCGTTCCTCCGGCAACTCTTCGATCTAAACCCTAACTACGACTCGCACACTCCCTGCTCCGGTCTCTCATCGTCTTCATACACTGGATGAAAAGTCATTAGCTATGTTTTAATTAATCTTTTGATTCTTCATTGCCAAAATCAGTATATACCCTTGTCAAATTCTTCGTTTTTTGGATTGAAATATACGACACGGCACGTTTATTGCGGTTCGCACGGCAAGTTTAGGTGTTGATATTGTCATTCGTGAATTATGGAATATTGGTACACACTACATTTATCATCAGTCCACAAAATAGTAGTTAAGTGAGAATACCAACATGATGGAGCAAAACAATCTTTGTGAGACAACAAATATTAGTTTCATTTTTCATGTTCATGATGGCTGAATGATTCTTTTCTCACAATTCTAAAATCCGCAAGACCGCAAATCAATTCAAAATAAAATAATAAATCTTAGAAAATAAAATAGAAAATAGTAAGTGATTCCAGCTTCAAAGATGGAAAATAGAAAATAAAATATTTACTTTCCGAGTTCCTACTGCAAGAATAAATGAAACCGGGACACAAACTACATACATAGAAGATGATATCTGACACACACATGGTTGGCTATGAATTGTACATTTGGACATGGATGATATCATGCATTGTAATGAAAAATGATGGTTGTGTTCTTTCATTTTTCTTCCTTCGATCCTTTTGTCTTATTTTTTTTTTACCCAAACTATAGAGGATGTGGGAAGTCTAAATGGATTGACTATGTATTATAGATTGCCAATCCAGATTAGCATTGAGAAAATAAACCTGCATAAACATGAAACATATATAATTTAGTTTTGGGGATGATTTGCCCCAGACAATTCACAAATCTAGAAAAAATTTAATAGCTTTTAGAAAGATGGATGTATTTATTCATACTTAAGAGATTACTGTTTGACAAGCTAAATAAACATAATGCAACTAAGATGGAGCAAAAGGTCAAAAACATATTTACTCTTTCAGCAACGTTACAGATGAAAGGGTATTTTCAGAAGAATTACAAAGTGAGAACATGCATGATATCAAATGTTGAGTACAGAACAACCATCTTTGGGTTATTGTAGATTTGTAGAGAACAAAAACTAATCACTGGATAGGCATGCCTCAGTAAAGAAGATCAATGATTTTTTAATCATCTTTCTGATGTAAAACACGGGGTAGGCTATTACCATTTAGTGCAGCATGGTAAATTCGCTTCTCAGCAAGTCCAATATCCGATGGCAATAAATTTCCCTGCAAATACCAGCTCATATAATTTCCATGCAACATATGTAAATAAAAAACGAAAATGGGAATAAATAAGTTAAACACTTCTAGTGAAATTATGAATCAATGGATATCTAGCGTGTAATTCTTGTATAAGAATATTTTGAAGCGAAACAAGCATTTCAAGAAGATTCGTCACTGCTTTATACAAAACAATGTCCCTAACATTTTATACAAGCACTATTTGAGAAAAACCTGGTTTTCTTAGCCCAAACTGATGCTAAAAATAAAATTAATTTTATTCTTCTTTAGATGCTTGGCCTTATCATGTACATTGGAACATATATATTGCAACAGGAGGGGTTGTAAGGATGTTAGAATACCTGATAAGTTGATGATATTATAGTGTAATACCGTAATCCGCAATAGATCTAATTAAATATGTAATGTAATTACTAATTAGGCATATACAGAACATCTTAACATTAAGAATTTAGAATACCAGTGATATTATTACGATAATGTCCTTCTAAATTTGGGGTTGCATGTTTGAGCTCGAGCTCATGAGCAGCTTAGGCTTGGCTCAAGCTCAGCTTGATTGGACTCGATCTCACTAGCTAACGAGCCATACTCAAGCTCAAAGAGTCGAAGACCAAGCTCAACAATGAATGGACCCAATTGAGGTGAACACGAGCTCAGATCATTTGACTTGTTAATTATAAACATTAAAGTGTAAACAATGACATGAAATATTAAATGGTCAGGTGATTTGGCCTTCTAAACATGTTCTTAGAACTTAGAAGTCTTGGGTTCAGGTTCAACCAATGTCATAAATTACAATTACTTTTTATATAAAGATATATATTCAAAGTTCAAACTCAATTTAAAATACAATTAAACCGAATACAAGCCTAGCTCAGTAGAATCAAGCTTGGCTCGTTTGCATCCCTAATGCTTTAGAAAATTACAAAGTGAAAATAGTCATACTCATATGTACCTCCATCGCCATCAATTTCCTGACATTATTACCATAAAGTTTGGGATCTTCCTTTTCTTGTTTAGAAGGACAGTAACATTGCAAATGTTTCACTTCTAAATGATTCACAAACTGGCAAAGGAGTAAAATTAAGTGCCTGACCTGCATGTAATTGTGAAACAATATAAAGTTGTCTTCCATGTTATTTATGAATTGTAATGGATTGATAGTTCGAAATCCCTACACAAGAAATAAATAGAAAACTAATAAAAAATGAAAACAAATAGATAGATGATATAATTTTCTATTGTAAGTACTTAATCCCATTTACATAGAATTGATGTCAAATTAAATATTTTCATCATTGAAGAAAATAATAATGATCCAAGTTGGAATACGGGAATTTTGAATTTTTCAGACGGTTAAAGTTTTTTGGTGGTGTCTAGGAGTAGTTTCCTAGTGTAAGTGCATTGGAAATATAAGTGTTGAATAGACTCATCTTCTCACCCACAAAAAAGACAGATGATCTGTGTGTTAATTCCCTAGGATTGTAGCATAATAATGGTGCTCAGGTACTCGTGTTTTATTTTCCATAAATGGACTGAGAACTTTGCAGGCATTCTAAACCAAACACTATTAAAATCAGGATATATGATGCCCTTATCTCTGATTATTTCGGAGCTTGGGAGAGAGGAGTATCGAGTGATTGTATAATTGCTTTGGTAAGTTAGGCATGGATTAAGTGAAAGATGGATGTAGCACCATTGACTTGGTAGGTGTCAATCCTCTTCTCCTTTACTCCCTACTCCTTTCTCTATTAACCTACCAAGGTTGTCCATAACAAGATCAAAAAAGATGGGGGAGAGAGGATCACCTTGTCTGATATCTTTCCGGTTGGTGGGAGGGGGGGGAGATTCCACTACTAGGACTGAAAAAGAGGCACTAGATACCAGTTATGGACTAAAATACATCAGGGGGGGGAGAAGCCCATGGCTTCTATGTGGAGATTATTGCTTCCTCAAATGTTTTTTTTTAAGTCTATACTACTACTCAAGCAGCACCTTTTTGGTGTTTTTTTGCTGCCAAAGCCATGCACCATTTCATCTATAAGTGGGTGTTATCTGAAATATTTCTACCTCTAATGAAGGCAGTTTAGTGGGGAGAGATTAGCTCAGGTGAGACCTTAGATATCCAAACAGCAATAATTTTTACAAGAAGCTTGTAAATTAGATTAACACAGGGTCACAGGCAATAGGTCTGAATTCAAAGAGGTCAGTATCTGTATTTTTGGGGGGCATGAGAGTGAGAAAGGTGTGGTTTGAAGCTCTAAGAAGAGGCTTTTCACCAAAGAATTGTCTAACACGTGATCATCAGTCATCACTGTTTGCTTAAGCTCAGGCCACAAGGTTTTGAAGAATGCTGCTGTGAATCCATCAGGACCAGGAGACTTTCCTGCATGGGAGGAGAAAATAACAATCCTGTTGAATTAGCCACCTGTTCATATCAGGAGAGACAATTCTGGGGAAGGGGGTGGGCAATTGATGCAATAGAAGATCCCACTACTACTACTTCTTCAGAACACCACAGTACTGTGCTATAATTCCTTTTAAGGAATTATTAACTAACATCAAATACGCTGCCCATTACCATTGATGTGAGTATAAATATAACGGGCCCAAGGAAGGAGATCATTATCGAATTTTGTGCTAATCAAGGTAAATCTTTTGACTCTCGTTCTTACCATTTTCTTGCACTGTTTCTTATTCTTTCCTAGATTTAGATCTAGAAACCTTGGTGGATTCCAAGTTTCTATCATCTCCCCCGTTGAAGAAACTCTTTCAACCTTCTTTACTTCCTTCATCGGATTCCAGAGACTTATCCTACAACCCATGTGGTTAACATGGATGCAACCCATGTACTGTTGGAGAGACCGTGGCAGTATGATGTGACTGAACACTACAATGGCAGAACCAATCAATATGTAATAAAGGTTGATGGCTTGAAAGTGGCATTACTTCCACTTCCACCTGAAGGAAACACCTCTGAAAAACATAATTTGTTAGTTGCTGCCCAAACAGAATTCAAAAAATTACTCAGTGTTAAACAAGAAGGTCTAGCATTGGTATTGAAAGAAGTATCTGCCACAACAAAAGCCTGCATTCCAGCATCAGTGTCAGACTTATTAAAGTCATTTCCAAATTCCAACTGTAACAGAGGAAGAGAGGACAGAACTCCCACCCCACAGACTGATATATCACAGATTTTTTTTTTGAAAGCATAGATCACATAATTGATCAAACACCTGAAGCCTCACTCCCTAATCTGCCCCATTGTAGACTGAGTCCAGCAGAGGTAGAAATCCTACAGAATCAAGTAGAAAAGTTGCTAAAAGAAGGATTTATAAGACACTCCATCAGTCCATGTGCAGTCCCTGCACTATTAGTACCCAAGAAAAATAGAGAGTGTGTGGATAGCCGGGCTATCAATAGGATCACAGTTAAATTCAGATTTCCAATTCCAAGATTGTAAGAGTTGCTGGATGTGTTGGTTGGATCTGAGTATTTTACTAAATTGGATTCAAAAAGTGAATATCATCAAATTAGAATCAGCAAGGGCCTCTATGAGTGGTTAGTCATGCCCTTTGGCATGTCCAATGCTCCTTCTACCTTCATGAGGCTCATGACCAAGCTTTTTTAGGCAGTCAGGCGATACCTGGGTACGCATATTGCATATGCGATCAAATATGCGACGTTGAAAAAAACCACAAAAAAAATTCCAGATGAGATGATCTGTTTAAAACATGAAAAAAGTTCCAAAATAGATGAAAAAAACCTCCGGCGAGCTATAAGGAGAGGTCTGGCGAGGTGAAACGAGTGGTCCGGCGAGGTGAGTGGAGCTCCGGCGAGGTAAGAAGAGAGGTGGAAGATCTGGATTTGTTTTTTTTGGAGATGGAGGGTGGTGGTAACGGTTTAGGGTTTAGAATAATCTAATTTATAAGATATGTTTATTTCAAGGTTCCGGGTGCGTACGCACATGCGCAGGTGCGACCCTACACGGAGATGTGCCCGGCGCATCTCCCTTATCCGACCCGGATCCAGGATAACTTAAAATAGTGTTTTGTTTTTATTTAAAAAAAGGCCAAAAAAAAAATTATTTTAAGACCTTATGAATTTTTATGAAAAGAGCTATATTATTTTTAATATAAGTTCCTCCTACTCTTAAGACTTCATATTTGTTTTAGACAAAATGAATCTTTATTTATAGACCCACCTTCTTTGTGTTTTTTAAATTCTATCGATGTGGGACTAAAAAAGTGTAGTTAAATAAATTATTATTATAGAGTATTTTTAATGTTATAGATGTATTAAATAAGGCCCAACCCATTACGTTATTATTTTTTAAAAGCCTCTTGGGTTATTTATTATTTTCTTTTTATAAAAGCCTCTCAAGAAACCCTAGCCATTTAAAGAGCTGTATTATTACGAAAATACCCCTGGTTAACCGGTTTTTAAACCTTGGTGTTACAATGAATTATAGGGTGTTATAATGATTAAACCTTGGTGTTATAATAAATATATGTATTATAATAATTTTTTTATCCAATATATTTTTAACTAAAAAATTTAATTGATATAGTTTAGATATATAAAAAATATATGAATTTCCTTTAGTTTTATATATATTTACGAAAATGCCACTGGCGCATCTGCGCGCATATGCTCAAGTGCTCCAAGTGGTGGCGCATCTAGAACCTTGGTTTATTTATATTTTTATTTAATTGGTTTTTTTTAAGGTCCTTAAGTTGTTATAATATAATACATTTCATTATAAATTTTTTAAAATTTTATTTTTTTAATGGGTATATGGGTCGGGTCGGGTTTAGCCGGATCCGGCCAAAACTCGTAAATAGGCTACCCCCCAAATATGCGATGGGGGGAATGCACCTGGTCGCATATGCAAAAAGCTTGCTCATGACAGAGGTACTAAAGCCTTTGATTAATAAATCAATGGTGGTATACTTTGATGATATCCTCATATTTAGTAAAGACAGAAATGCACATGTAAAAGAAGTTGAAAAAGTTTTGCAATTATTGGCAGATAATAGTCTGAAATTGAATCTAAAAAAATGCGAGTTCTTAGTACATGAAGTACATTTTTTGGGATACATAGTGGGAGCCCAAGGTCTGAAAGTGGATCTTAAAAAAACAGAAGTACTTGACAGTTAGTTGGCTATCACCTTCTAACCTTACTGAGGTGAGGAGTTTTTTAGGATTAGGCTAATCCGATTAGCATCTTTCTACAAAAGATTCATCAGAGACTTCAGTACAATAGCTGCACCAATCTCTGATTGTTTAAAAAAAGGTGTTTTTCAATGGACAATACAAGCTGAAAAAACCTTTACAGTGCTGAAGAAAAGACTAACAGGCCCCAGTCCTTAGATTACCAGCTTTTTCAAAGGTTTTTGAAGTAGAGTGCGATACAAGCATAATGGGGTAGGAGCTGTCCTAACCCAAGAAGGGTATCAAGTGGCTTCTCATAGTGAAAAACTCTCTTTGGGCAAAGACTGCTTATGAACAAGAACCATATGCAGTAGTGAGGGCATGCAAGACTTGGGAACCATATTTATTGCAGAATGAGTTTGTAATTAAAACAGAACACATGGCCCTCAAACAGGTAAATAACACCAAATGCACTAACAGGATGCATGCAAGATGGATTTCCTTTTTGCAACGATTTCATTTCACACTGAAGCACAGAACTGGGACAAGTAATAGGGTAGCAGATGCCCTCAGCAGAAAGAACAATTGGCTAACTATCTTGATTTTGAAAGAATTAAATTTTTGTATGAGAAGGATACAGAATTTGGACCACACTGGCAATCCTGTGAGAAAGGAGAAGAAGTGAATGGCTTTAAAATTCAGGAAGGATTTCTTTTTTACAAGAACATACAATGTATCCCAGTAGACCCCCTCAGGAGACAACTTATAGTTAATCTACATGTTAGAGGATTGGCAGGACACTTGGGCAGAGACAGTCTTGATTGAGTTGAAGAACAGATTTCATTGGCCTAAAATGAGTAAAGAAACAGAACAATATGTTCAAAGCTGTCAAACATGCCAAGAATCTAAAGGAACAAAACAGAATACAGGTCTCTACATACCTTTACCTGTTCCCAATGAACCTTGGACTGACTTATCTATGGATTTCATCTTGGGTCTACCTAAAACCAAATCAGGATTTGACTCTATTTTTGTGGTGGCAAACAGATTCTCAAAAATGGCATATTTTTTTACCCTGCAAGAAAAGCAAATATGCAGTCTATGTAGCTCAGTTGTTCTTTAAAGATGTAGTTAGACTGCATGGAGTTCCTAAGTCAATAGTGTCTAACAGAGACACCAAGTTCCTATCTCATTTTTGGAGGACGTTGTGGGAAAGGTTTAATACAAAACTAAACTTCAGTACAACTTGTCATCCTCAATTTGATGGACAAATTGAAGTAATCAACAGGTTTGTGGGCAATCTATTGAAAAGCCTGGTTGGAAAAAATAAAAAACAATGGGACATATGCTTACCACAAGCAGAATTTGCATTCAACTATATGGTAAACAGATCTATTGGAGTTAGTCCTTTTGTAGCAGCAGATGTCTCCAATGTACCATCTAATCAGCCAGTAGTTGAAAATATGATAGACAGGGCTCAAGAAATTTACAGATTGGTAGAAGAAGCTTTGAATCAGTCCAACAGCAAATACAAAGCTTTAGCTGATAAAAAAAACACAGGAATTTCTTGTTGGAGAGTTAGTTATGGTTCACATAAGTAAAGAAAGAATACCTGCAAGAACTTACTCTAAACTGAAACCAAGGAACCATGGGCCATTCAAAGTATTAAGAAAGATTAATGACAATGCTTATGTCATAGATTTACCAGAAGAGTACAATATGTCAAAATCCTTCAACATTTGTGATATCAGAAAATACTATCCTGAAGAAGCTACTGAAGATCAATTCGAGAAAATTGAACCTATAGAAGGGATGCATGATGCAGTAGAAGATCCCACTACTACTACTTCTTCAGAACACCACAGTACTATGCTTAATGGATTAAAGCATACTCGATTGGGCTATAATTGGCTTGACCTTAGTAAATGGGCTGCCCATTACCATTGATGTGAGTATAAATATAATGGACCCAAGGAAGGAGATCATTATCGAATTTTGTGCTAATCAAGGTAAATCCTTTGACCTTCCTTTTTCTCTTGTTCTTACCATTTTCTTGCACTGTTTCTTATTCTTTCCTAGATATGGATCTAGAAACCTTGGTGGATTCCAAGTTTTTATCATCTCCCTCGTTGAAGAAGCTCTTTCAACCTTCTTTATTCCCTTCATCGGATTCCAGAGACTTATCCTACATCAGTAATGGAGGGAGGGAGGATGCCTCGATTTTAAAATAAAAGTTTAATATACAGAGTGAAAAGATATATAGATCCTCATATCATGTCATGTCAAGAGTAGAAATATCCATACCCCTGATATAGAATCCCAAGATGGACTGAATCTCTTGTAAGGGTATCGTAATAGAACAGGAAGTACAGGTAGCTTGGCTATAAAGGCACCAGTCTTAAATGGGAGAAGAAAATTTCCATTTGTGGTTGTTCCCTCTGAAATACAAAATAGAAATATAAGTGCAGGAATAAGATACTCGATTGTTATATTGCTAATTTGGTATCATTATGTCTAAAATATTAAAATGATAATCAGAAATTATCTTCAATGAGATTTGGTGATATATAATTTCTCAATCAAAGAAATTGATACTGTTAATATATTTCATCATTGTCACCATTAATTAGATGTCATTTTGCATAAGAAAGTGGTAATGCTGCAATCAGATTGAATAATAGAACACAAATTCTCCAATTATTTATGAAAAAATTAATTACCATTTTGAATTTTTGATTATATAATACGCCTGAAATATATTTTCACCTGGAAAAAGCATCAGCATTGGTGAGTGATTATTCTGATGGAAGTTTTGAATTCTATCAGTGATAACACCTATGCAAAACAAATTCATAGTCAGGGAAAGGGAAAAAGACTTCAGAATTCACATAAATTTTCAAATAAGAAAGTTGCAGATTTTCCTAATTTCGTAAAAGTGATATTATCTGCTTAAACAGATTTTGTAATTCTGAAACATGGATACAAAAAATGTGTTTAAAATGTAACGAATCTCGATTCTCAAATTTTACTTTTTCTCAATAATAAATTTTACAAGTCAGGTATAGTGAGTTCTGAGAATTGAGAAATTCACTATGTATACAGAAGAGCCTGTGTATTTTATATCAGATATGCACTTTTATCACTTAAAAATTATTTATCTTAAAGTACAAAAAATATGTGGGAAATAGGCAAACGGCTAAGGCAGCAACTAAACACTAAAATACAGAGAGAGATAATAGATATGATGAAATGAATTTATAGTTCTAAAAAATCATTAAAAAATTTACAATATTATATATATATATTAAATTTTGCACAAGCCGAAGGACAAAGATGTTTGATAGAGCATACCTGATACACCCTTTTTATCAGATGTTTTTGCCTCTCTTTGAACATAGACACAGCCAAGACATTTGCTATAAAATAGTTTGGGATGCATGTTAGGTACGACTAAGAGGAACGATTACTATTTCGGTAGATAAAGAAAGGCTAAAATATTTCCAAAACAAACCTTATGAGACCAACTAAAGGAAGCCTTGACACTGATTTCTTCAGTGATAAAGGAGCAAAGATAAGAATATGTTAGTTATATGACATTTTCAGGAGGAAGATAAAGGTGCTCATCAATCTCTACCTTTGCCACAAAACTAGGAAAGGATGAAGACATGTGATACAAGATGTCTAAGTAAGATACATGGTTGGATATTATTACTCCAGGTCTATCAAATTCCTCTCCATGTTCACAGTTTATAGTCTGAGAAAATAGAAGAAAAATATTTTAGACAAGTCATGACTGATAACTTATAGGGTTGTGTTTAATTGTTTATGCAGATCTCTAAAACCTATAAAAAAATTATCCTTTAATTAATCATACAAATTACAAGGGCATTAAGAAAAAGTGAATATCTTTTTTGAAACAATATAATCATGTAAATATTAACAACATTTTTATTTTTGTTTACATTATCACAATGTTCATTTTAGAATTATATCGAAAAATTATGAAAGTATAAACTCAATAATTGACTTTTTGTTGGGTTAATTTGTTCTATTAACAAATTTAACTATACCTAAATGGATCGAACAAAGTATAAACTCAATAGATTGATAAAAAATCAACAAGAATACCTAACAATAGATTAATTAAAACGACATTCGAATGACATGGGGTACTTTATCACAGTATAAGTATATAACTATAATCCAGCACTATTCAATCTGCTTTCATAAGTATCAATCCAAGATTCTATATATTAAATATTAATTATGTTTTGAATGAATATTTAAGTAGCTCTGGATATTTTTTTCATCTTAGAAGTTCACTTTTTACATTGTGTCAGCTGATCACTTTTTCAGATTTCTTTTATATTTCAATTTTCAGCATTGTCACTAGTATTTGCTAATATCCTACTTGCTTACTTTTTTTTAATATAATGCAAAAATGCTTTCTGATTTCTAGTTATGCTGAGCATTCACATTTTGGCTGAGTTATGCATTGTAAAAAGAAAATGAAGATACTACTTGCATTATTTAATAAAGGATTCGTAGAATGACATCTGGAATCATAAAACTCTAAAAATATGAGGTTACCTCAGTAAAAGTCCTCATTGATCCAATAAAATCCCATAACAAACAACATCGCTCTGGACAAAAACCTCCCACATCGTACAATCACCGTCCTTCTCCACCCAACCATGTGGCCGTAATCCCCTTGATCCTCATCGGGATTCGGTTCCGAGAAGAGCGTGCATATCCGACATACGAGGTAGTAAATCAAAACCACAACCATCCCTAAGACAAATCGGATCGGTACGAGCGTCAAGAGAGAAAATCCAACACAAACCTTCTCAAACAGAGGCAACTTCCCCATTCCATTAGTCCCATATACATCACTCCTCACATAGGCCGCGCATTTCCTCTCGAGTTCTTCGAACCTCTCGTGAGAAACTGGTGAGATGTTGCTGAAGGAGACTGAAGTATCCGATTCGAGTAGAGGCCGATCATCATCGTTCTTTGCGGGGTTATCTTCCTCACCTTCTATGGCGTGAACGCTCAATTCCTTCAACTCCATTACCAAACCCTAATTCCCTCCCAGATTGAAAATCGAAGATTGCAGTGGTATCATGTAATTAATCGTCCGCCGAAATAAGAAGAGGAAAGATTTTCCTACAAGCCTACGCTACGTCTGTGTATTTATTATTTAACTATTATTATGTTTGCCGGGCTATAATTACGGATTTACCATATGCGTGACCTGTTTATCTGGAACAGATATTGTGGGGAATTGGGAATTTGGGATGAGTGTTTATAAATTGTAATAGACTCATAGAATGACGTGATCAATCTACCAATCTGATTCGGTCTTTGGATTATTTGCATAGATATCCTGAAAAAGAATAGTTAATAGCAAAATATACTTATTTACACCCTGAATGGCTGAATCATTAAAAATTTGATATAAATCCAAAAATAATAAAATATACGCCGCTGCCGGGGATCGAACCCGGGTCACCCGCGTGACAGGCGGGAATACTTACCACTATACTACAACGACTCAGTTATTGTATTAAATATATTATTAAATAAATTAATAAAATTTTATGTTCTAAATTTGATTGTGTAAATTCACCAAATTGTAATGTCAGGAAAATGGCCACTAAAATTATAAAAGTATATTAAGCCTGATCGCAAAAAAATGCCAAGAATCCAAGATATTGAACGAAGCCTAAAGGTAAAATTAATTCTTATTTAAATATGTAATTAATATTAATAACTCATCAAATTTTGTTTTGCCCAAGCTCAGACCCACTCAGTTTCATGCTCTCTCCTGAGAAACCAATCTCCTTCATAGGAAGAAGGGAGTTCTTCTTAGCCTGTTTCTCTAACTCCATTGCCCAGCTGTAGGTGACCATTCCGGCCACGGTAAGGGCCATACCGGAGAGATTCTTTATTGTTAGAGCAGAGTCGAAAAATATCCATCCCAAAATCAATACGCATACTGTCTTCATGTGACCTAGAACCTGGAATGACACGGCCGAGAATCGTCCTATGCACATGTATTGACTAGCATTGCAAAACACAGCCAGACCACATGAAAAGAAGATGAAGAACTGCAATAAAAGCATGATACAACTACATCACTAATTAAAATGGAGCATATGAACTGGACATTTTAAATGATACAACTTGGTAAACTAACATGGTTTTATTTGTTTTATACTTTAAATTTTATTCCATACAAGATGATGATGAATTAAGAATAAAAAGTTAAATTTCGATCGGCCATGGCTGGTAGTATGCAATCGAAGGAACATAGATTTCATTTTAAAAATCATTTGATGGGAAATATACAAAATTGCAACTCACAGTGGCTCCATAGGAGAAGTGGTAAGCTAAGATCGAATGATTATTCAAGAAGTAGTCGATAAAAGGGCCGAACGTCAAAAGAGAGACAGCCTGAACTGGAGCAGTCTTGCTCAAGAGCTCGAAAGAATCAATAGAATACTTTTTTTGAAACGAACCGATTGTCTGTGTATGCATAGTAAGCACAATCGATTGAATTTAAGATCAGTCAGTAGATTAACAAAATACAACAGAAAACAAAAATACTCACAATCTGTTGCAGAGACGTACACATAACAGCAACACAAGCACAAAGGAAACCCTTTCCATTAACCTGTACATCAGTAACAGTGCAGACCCCGACGCCGAATGCCACGATTAAAACAGCCATAATCACCCTATTTGAGTAGCTTTTGTTATTCAGCAACCACTCCATCACACAGACCACAGGCGTGATGCTCAATTTTGAAATCTACAGACACCATGAAAATCAACTAACTACACACAAATGGAAAGCATCAAATTGAGAAATTATATTGAAAGGAGGAGCTAGGGAGATATGACAACCTGATAAAAGCCAACGGAATTAAGCATTAGACTAAGATTCATTCCGGTGATCGACATATTGGCCACAATTGAGAACCAAAGAAGCTCCCACAATGGGATCTGCTTCGACGATGAAAATCCAGTTTTATTCGACACCCATCCCACAAATGCAGTCGTTCCAAAGTGAAATCCTGTCAGCGTTGTGGCTACAAAATGAATGCATCGCCCAAAACAACAGACACACACATTGAGTAATTAGGGAAAGAAAAAAACATGATAAATTTCAACAATTCAAGTAAAAAGGGATTAAAATTGAATGATATAGAGTTAATCATAACAATAATCAAGAGATGTGCCTTCGTACCAAAGCCAAACCCATAACCGGCAGCGGACATAAGAACCTTATTAACCATAATTATACCGACGGAGCTGACAACGTTCATGCCCCACGCACCCGCATTGGACACAATCGGCTTCCTCTTCTCCTGATCCATATTCAGTCTATCAGAATCTCAACCCTCTCCTCCCCACCGCCGACGGAGACGAAGGTTAGGATGCAGATTGGGCAGGGATCTGATTATCTATGCGACTATGTCTGTATATATAACAGAAGAAACAATGTGGAAGAAACCTAGAAAAAAACAAAAAGAAGAAGAAAAAGTGAGTGTGTGTGTGTGTGTTAGGAAATAAGAAAAAAGTTGAGAAAATATGCTGCATAAACCCAAATCGAAATCAACAAATAGTATGGGAATTAGAAAATACGAACGAATTAAAAAAAATGTCACCTAACAACTATCAGCTAAAAACGGCCGCCGCCTCCTTCTTGATCAGGTCCACCGTTACCGAGCTGTCGGAGATGAAAAGAAGGGGAAAAAGACGTGAACTATGTTCTATAGACGACGGTAAAACTTCAATTATTACCATAATTCTTTAATAAATCCCTCAATATATCGACATTTGTACATGACAAAAGTTGACAGGTGTAAATGTAAATATAATAAAAGGCAAGGAAGAGTTTTCAATTCATAAATCTTACAACTAAAACTCTAAATCTTAGATTATAATTTATAAATCGAAAAGTAGAAAGATCGTGCCGAATCTCCCGTGACAGGCATCATCACTAGGTCGGTCAATGAGTAAAGTAACGAAGATCAGGAGCAACAGGGACCAGGACAATACATGGCTGAATCACCACAACGTCGCTATCATCTTTGCCTAAAGCCCGAGAGCCGACAATGTACAATCATCAGTAGGGAATTCAGACAGTGGCTCTCAGTAGCAGCCAGGGAGCTAGCTTCCACCCCATGGAAAATCAGACTTTTCGATAACTTGTTGATGCACATGCACTAGTTCGTGACCCAGCTCCTTGAGGACAGTAATACAGACACTTTGCTACAATACCAGCATAAGGGAGAAGTTAGAAATCTATAAGTTGCGGGAGTACTGACCTTGATGATACTCCTGACTCTACAGACCGGTACCATCAGGACTGACCCGGTCCAAGAAGGTTCCAGATCCAAGAGTTATTGTATAAATACCAAAGTTTGAGTTGCGTCATAGCACGTAACGTCGACACTTGGGGAGATAGTGCGTTATCTCGCCTACATAGCGCCAAATGTATTTTTATTTTATATATATATTCAGTATATTATAAAGTAATAGTGAATATCATACTTAACTAAAGAGTAGTGATTAATTGTAATCATTAATTTTAGAATTCAAAATTAGGTTTAAAAAAATTCAAAAATCATCCAGGGTTTGCAAAAAAAAGAAAAGAAGAGAGAAGGAGATGAGAAAATCATGAATGGAGAAATAAGAGAAATGGGGAGGTATCGTCAGCTACCCGCGCTATGAGCGATATCTCCCGCTATCTCGAGACTCAAACATGGATAAATACCCCTAAAGATGATACTTTAAAAAAAAAAAAAAATTACCATTTGTAAAAAATACATTATACAAAAAAGAAATTATGTGGTATAATACTTATTTTTTATCATCAAAACAAGTTAATTGATATAGGGCAGGTTTCCTGTGCGTCGAATTTCAATACGTCAAACTGCGTCAAAAATTTATGATCATTAGATCGACATTTTGTCGTACATGAGTTAGTGTCTTTTGTTGTACATTTTTTTCGTCATATATGTGTTAGTGTTTTGTGCGGTACATTATTGTAACTGTTGAATTAAAAATTAAATGACAGGATGAACACGGCGTATTTTGACGCACCTGAAAATTAATGAATTGATATAATCAAAAGCCCTGAGTTGCTTAAAGAAATAAATATATCGAAGTCGAACGATGTTGTTGAACAAGATGGATGAAGAAAACAGTCGAGTATCGTTGTATTAGTGGAATTGATTTGTTTACATTCAATGTATATTGATATTTATAACTACTCTAACAGACTTTCAGTTACTCTAAGACTCCCCCTCAAACCGTAGAGCAGCGTGCTACGAGTTTGTTTCTTGTTTGTGAGAAGAGTTTCGGTGGCACTGGTTTTGTGAGTAGATCGGCGAGTTGGTCTTTCCCGGAGATGTGGCTTACTTTTAGAAATCCCTGTTCGGATTTTTCACGGACAAAGTGAAAATCCATCGCCACGTGTTTCATTTTACTGTGACAAACTGGATTATTAGCAATAAACGTTGCCCCTTGGTTATCCGTTTTTACCTTCATTGATAGTATACTTTTGACTCCTAATTCTGTTAATAATGATCGAATATCTTCTGCCTCTTCGACGGTAGTTGCTATTGCCCGGTATTCGTCCGTGCTGGATCTTGCTAATGTTGACTGCTTTTTCGATGACCATGAGACCAATGTTCCTCCTATGTATATCAGATACCCCGTGTAACTTTTTCTGTCGATGGGATCGTCTCCCCAGTCTGCATCACAATAATATGTAATTTCGAAATTTTCGGCTTTGGCCAATGTAATCCCGAGATCCTTGGTTCTCGATAGGTATTGAAGTAATTTCTTGAGTGCTGGCCAATTATCAGTAGCGGCGTTTAGAAATTGTGAGAGCTTGTTTACGGCATATTAAATGTCGGGTCGGGGCAAAGTGAGGTATTGTAAAGATCCAACTATGCGATGATATTCACCCAGATTTGGAGGTTCATCATTGTTGGCTACAAATTTTTCGTTTTGTAGTATTGGTGTCACCGATGTCTTTAATTAGGTTTGTGCATCAGCAACTTACGAGTAAATCGATTCCGGAGATATCGTTGTTGTGATAGCCTTATCTTTCCTTGTGTTCTATGAGCATGAATTCCCAAAAATTATCGCAAATCCCCCAATTCTTTGATTGCAAATTCTGACCCTATCTTCTTAATTGTCGATTATGCTAACTTTGACGATGATCCGGTGACCACTATGTCATCTACGTAGGTGAATAAGTACATTTGACTCCCTTCACTGTCGTAGATGAATAATGAAGGATTTGACCACATTCTCGGAGACTGCTTTAGCCCGTACAATGATTTTTGTAGTAGACACACATAATTTTGTCGCTTTGTATCCTCGAATCCAATAGTTGTGTCACCAAGATTCTTTCATCCAATCTTCCGTGTAAAAATGTGTTTGATACATCAATTTGCTTTAAGACCCAATTCCTTGTAACCGCAACTGTGAGAACGATTCTTACCGAGTTCGCTTTCATGTACCACCAGACTGAACCTATGGTTGTAATCGCATCCCTTGACTTGTCTCATACCGTTTGCAACTCATCTGGCTTTGAACCTCTGGACTGACCCATCCTCCGTGTGTTTCACTTTGAACACCCATTTGGTGTTAATGATTCTATCGTCTTTTGTTTTGGGAATAAGTCGCCATGTCCGGTTTTTAACTAGAGCTTCATATTCATCTCTCATTGCCGCTTTCCATCCCGGGTGTTTCAGTGCTAATTTCGCGGACTTGGGAATAGTGAGATCTATTTGTTCCGTTGAAATTGCTAAACCGTATTTCGGATTTGGTTTTGTTATCCCATGTGTCGATCTCGTCGTCATCCTCCCGCTTGGTATTTGCATATTCCGGCCAACATCGTTCTGTCTTCCGGCGAGTTTCAGGTCGACTTCTTCATGCGTTGAATTGGTAGTTGGTTTCTGTATCTGGGTCATAATCAGATGTGGCACATGTATCTTCGGGAGTCGGATGCACAAAGTTGGGTATCGGATCTGCTTGATTCATATTTGTTGAACTTGGGATCGGATCCGATGTATGATTAAAAATTAAACCCGATGTCGAATCTGGTTTGGCAATATCTAAAATTTCAATATTATCAAAAATGTTGTTGTTGTGTGTATTTTTGTTTGATGGGCTTCTTTATTGGGTCATAATTCTTTGTTCAATGTGAAGTCTTCTTCATGGAATTTCACATTCTTTGACACATAAATTTTGTTTTCTTTTAGATTGAAACACAAATACCCATCACTTTGTTGAGGGTAGCCGATGAATATGCATGGTATTGACTTATCTTCCAACTTGTTCCGTCGATGATGACGTAAACACGGGTAGCATTTGCAACCGAAAATGTACAATTTATCATAGTCTGGTGCGCGTTTGAATAAGGCTTCCATTGGAGAAATGCCATGAAGGATTCTTGTTGGGTTCTTATTATACGGATTTGTGGCGATTAGAACTGCGTAATCCCAAAATGTCTTGGGCATTCCGAAGAAATGTAATAATGTCAAAGTTGTATCGACTAAATGCCGATGTTGTCTTTCAACAGTACCCATTTGTGGGTGATCATATGGACAAGAAAACAGGTGGTCGATTCCGAGTTGATCAAGAATTTTCGTTAAAGCTTTGTATTCTTTCGCGTTATTTGTTTGAATTGACTTGATTTCATACCTTGTTTGCTTTTCAACCCACGCCTTGAATTTCATGTAAATCTCAGAAACTTCAGATTTCTTAACTAATGGATACACCCAGTTAAAATTTGTTGTTGCATCAACAAAATTCAGATAGAATCTATAACCGCCGATTGATTGTACCGGGGCTAGTCCCCAAATGTCGGTGAATATTAGTTCAAGTGACAAATAACTACTAATACTCTTTTTACGTGACAGATTGTGTGACTTTTATATTGAACATAAATCACAGTTAACAATGTTTTTACAGTTTGTATCATTGGGTAATAAGTTTTTGTTAACTAATTGTCGAACCGATCCTTCATTCAAATGCTCCAATCTTGCGTGCCAACTTTTTTCCGGTTGTTGAGAACGCTTGATGACATTTATTTAAATTTAGAGTCATCTGATACAATCCGTCCACCGCATTTCCTTCAGCTAGTATTTCATCAGTTCCTTGATCTGCTATTATCACCTCTCTGTTTGTCAAATTTGACATAAACCTCGTTATCAGTACATAATTGAGAGATAGATAATAAATTTCTTGACGACCCAGGTACTAACAGAATTTCATTTAGAATTAAATCCAACGCTACCATTTTACACACTTTCTCTATTTTCATTTTTCCTCCGTTGGCTGTGAACACCGATTTTTTGCCTGTATATTTGTTGAAATTATTTGAAAAATTACCTGAATGTGCTATATGGGTTGTTGCTTCCGTATCCGGGTACCAAATTGTTGGAGCCCGACCTGTTATAGCCACATTTGCCAGTGGTGCAGACTGACTAGATGCCGATGCTTGATTATCGAGACCCATCGGAATCAATCTGCGTGAGTGAGAAACTGCAGGGAATTTAATGAAATTAACCCTGTGATAGAAAATCTTTTGCTTCATGACCCTTCCTTGTGCAAATTTGACAAGTAATTTTATCCGTCGGTCATCATATTTATTTTTCACAGCGGCATTGGCTTCTTCTCTAGCTGCAGCAAGTCGATCATTTGCAATCGAGATTTTCTTCAGGTAATCTAGCATGCTTAGATCTTCTTTCTTTATATTCTGTAGTTGAAAACGAAGATGGAGGACTCGTGTCTCGGAATCAGATGAAAACATATTGACGAGGCATTTCCAGACTTCGGCAAACGCCGTCAGCGCGGCGACCTGTGGGAGAATGGATGGTGAAATCGACGTGAGGATCCAGCTTAAGATTAGCTGGTCCTGTTGCTTGGTGACAACCCCTGGAACGATTTCTACCTTCCCTTCTACATAGTCCAGGAGGTGATAACCCTTTAGAAGAGCTGAAAATTGTGTTTTCCAACAGAAGAAGTTTTCTTCTTCTAGCACAACACACTTGATCTGTTTAGTAATTAATTTTCTTAAGATGTCAGCATCCGTTCTTATTTCTCTTTAGGCAGCAGAAGCATGTTTAGGTCTTGCGTGAGAAGAAGTATAACCCTCTTCCTCTAGCTCTGGTACCATGTTGAACAACACAGTTGAGTATCGTTGTATTAGTGGAATTGATTTGTTTACATTCAATGTATATTGATATTTATAACTACTAATCACTAACTACTCTAACATACTTTCAGTTACTCTAATAGATGTTAAAACGACAGCACACAACTTCCCGGAATCGAGGATGGCTAAAACATTCCTTAAATAACAAGGCATGACAACTATCACAATTCACAAAAGCCACGTCAACTACTGATCTATTTTGTTGGGTTTTGGAAATGATGATATAAATCTCGTTTCATACAGATAGATTAACTCAACTAATCACAATAATTCAAAATTTTAATCTGGTTGTGTATTTAATTTTTACACGATAGGGTAAATCTATTTTTTTTTTTTTTTTTTTTTACAATGAATGATACATTTGACAAGTAGAAAAAACTACATACCCGTTAAACTAATCACCCTCTTATCCAAAAAAAAATTTAGTTGATTTCAATCAAACCAATTAATACACGATTCTTCACCGTTAAGACAGAATCAAAGAGAAACAAAAAATCTTTTCACTAAATATCCAGACATGACAATTGACAATTACACGTCATAACAAGTGCTCGGTCACTTCTTTGAGTCTTTCTCATTAATTACTCCGACCAGTCGTCTGACACACAAACAGCCACCGACAGTAAAAAGACAGTGAATGCATCGCATGGTCTCTGGTAAAATCGTAGAAAAAACATACAACATAAAAAAGAGAGGAGACGACGGGGGATGGAATTGGATGTACTTGCTTCTGGTGTTTACATTATTTTCATTTGCCAACTTCCGCCATTGTCACATTCTTACTTGCTTCTCCATGCGTACAAGTCATCTCCATAATCCCAGATTTCCCTCTCTTTCTCCTCCGATAAGAACCAGGGGAGGGGAACGAAGACGTTTAATTTCTCTTTGAACTTGGTTGGAATGGGAGCTCAATCCAGCAAGAGGTCCGGCGAGACGCATCCTGTTTTCCATGAACATATCAGCATGCCATTACCAACCATTGATATCACCAAAAACACGACCATCACCTCCACCAGTGCCGGTGGTACCTCCAGATCCCCCGGCGCTAAGATGCAGTTCAAAGCGGAACTAAGCTCTTACAAGACGGAATGTCTTAGGGATCCCACAATCCAGTCATTCGACACCACTCTCCAACGTAGCATGAGCCGTGCGATCTCTAGTCTCGCCGTCGGCGTAGAGGTTCGTTCCCTTTCTCTAGATTCTCTGAAGGAGGTCACTGGGTGTCTCCTCGATATGAACCAGGAAGTTGTCAAGATCATACTGGACTGCAAAAAAGACATATGGAAGAATCCGGAGCTGTTCGACCTCGTCGAGGAATACTTCGACAATAGCTTACAAACCCTAGATTTCTGCACTGTACTTGAGAAATGTCTGAAGAAAGCGCGGGACACCCAACTTATCGTCCACGTTGCTCTCCAGAAATTTTCCGAGGAGGAAAAAGATGGGAACAAATACCGACAGACATTGTCGGAGTTGAACAACTTCAAAGCCGCCGGTGATCCATTCACGGAAGATTTCTTCCAGCAATTTCAATCCGTCTACACGCACCAACTCTCAATGCTCGAGAAGCTCCGTTCCAAGAACACCAAACTCGGCAAGAAGCTAAAATCGATAAAAGCGTGGAGGAAAATATCGAGCATAATCTTCATCTCTGCCTTTGTTGCCGTTTTGATCTGCTCCGTCGTTGCCGCCGCCATGTCAGCGCCACCGTTGGTAGCCGCTTTGATTGCGGCCATCTCCGTCCCTGCTGGTTCGATGGGGAAATGGGTCGACTCGCTGTGGAAGGTGTATTCCGATGCTCTGAAAGCGCAGAAGGAGATCGTCCACACAATGCAGGTTGGATCTTATGTAGCTATCAAAGACATGGATAACATCAGAATTCTAGTGGATCGACTGCAAATCCAGATCGACGGAATGATCAGAAATGTGGATTTTACTGCTGATAGAGAAGATGAATCTGTGCGATTCGTCGTCGACGAGATCAAGAAGAAACTGGGATTATTCACGAAAAATATCCAAGAATTAGAAGAACAAGCAGATCGATGCACTCGAGATATTCGCAAAGCAAGAACCGTCGTGTTGCAGAGAATCATCAAACATCCCAGTTAAGAAAAAAAAGTAAAGTTGTAAAGCACCAGTTCTATAATCTATTTATCATGACTAAATTACCCTTAACTCACAAATCAAAAGGGTAGAATTGCGATTAATTTCTTTATTGTAATTTATTTGCAACATGGACGAATTAATATGATGAAAATCTTGAGACTATCTAAGATTCCAGATGAAATTTGTTTCGAGATTATCTAGGGTTGTTCCGAGAATCCACCGGCAACGGTGTAAACCTGCCGTCATCGGAGAACGTAAACCCCCAATTCAATACACTCGTGATTCCATCCACAAGATAACTGGAATCCTTCGTACCTGCCCATGGGATACGGCGAAACTCCAACTCAAAACCCTTCCGCTCAAATGGGATTCCCATGTCATCTGCAAGGTTCTCAAAACCCACCCACCGATGGAGAAAGCTTGGTTGTTCTTCCTGTGGACTGCAAATCTACCTGGATTCAAACACGATCAGTATACCTACACGACAATGCTTGATATCTTCGGCGAGGCCGGGAGGATCGCGTCAATGCGGCATTTGTTTGAGGAGATGAGGGAGAAAGGTCTAAGAGTGGATGTTGCGACGTATACAAGTGTTATGAATTGGTTAGGGAAGAGTGGGAATTTCAAAGGGGCGATTGGAATGTGGATGCAGATGAGGAGAAAGGGGTGTAAGCCTACTGTGGTTTCGTATACGGCTTTGATCAAAATTTTGTTTGATAATAGAAAGACGAAGGAAGCTTCTGATACGTACAGAGAGATGCTTGATGCCGGAGTGCCTCCAAGCTGTCACACTTACACGGTGCTGATCGAGCATCTAGCCGGACTCGGTAAGTGCTATTTTTTTTTGCAGCGTTCATCTCGATTTGTACATCATCTGTTCGATAAAATGCCACATATTGAATTAAAAAAAATACCTATTTCATTTATTTTCAGTGGTCTACTGAATGCTAAACTTTTTAAATTTGAAGATACTTAAATAGTTTCCTAATTCAGGTAATTTTAAAGCGGCTTTGGATATCATGTTTGAAATGCAAGAAGCGGGAATTTATCCTGACAAGGCTACTTGCAATATTCTAGTTCAAAAATCTTCGGAAGCAGGGGAGACATCAATATTGGTCCATGTACTGCATTATATGAAAAGTCGTAATCATGTTCTCCGACGTCCGGTATTTTTAGAAGCTCTCAGAACACTTAAAACAACTTGTGTCAGTGACATCGATCTGCTTCTAGCAGTGAACCCTCACTTAGCTCTCGAAGGTATAGAAAATGATATATCCAGCTCAGAAATTTCGGACATCGCTGCTTCAACGGATAAAGGCATTCTATTTAATCTATTAGCAGTGAAGAATTTCAATGGGATAGAGGCAATGCTAAAAGAGATGCAATTGAAGAACACGAAGCTGGACATAAATATTCTTTCTGCGATTATTCAAATAAGTTCTACCAGTAATAGGACATCACTGGCATTAATGACATTTGATTTCTGCAAAAATATGGGGAAGAAACTTGACAGAGCTGCTTGCACATCTATTATAGCTCTATTTATCAGAATGAATTTGTTTCAGGAAAATATACAAGTCATCGAGGAATTGATTAAACAAGATATTAGTTTTGGGCCAAATCTTTTTTCCCTTTTGATATCAAGATTAGGATGTGTTTTAATGTCAACTACTGCTAAGAAAGTCTTTGATTCTTTACCCAATGAACACAACACCGTAACATACACTGCTATGATTGATGTTTGTTTTCGAGCTTCGGATGCTGATATGGCATTAGAGCTGTATTCCAACATGAGAAGAGAGAATATCCCTGTTTCAAAAGGAACCTTTCAGGTGTTATTGACTGGTTTAGAAAGAATGGGTAGATTTAAGGAAGCAGATATCTTCAAAAAAGAAAAGAAGAGATTGGAATTTTCTTGGCATTGCCGAAGAAGGCCTTCCATGGAGGAAGACTTGTGTGATCGTCTTTTCAATGGTGTTTAATTCCTTTGTATACGAGTACATCATGGAATGTCCTGGTTTGATTGTCATGGGATAGAGAATTGGTGATTGAGAAAGTTGAGTGACTGGGTCCATTAAGGTACAGATTTATGTTTAGCAATGTAATATGATTTAATGTTTGATTTTTTTTTTACTCTGATCTTTATTGCTGGATTTTTTAGGTTGATTGGTGTATATACATACATATTGGAATTTGGAATAAGATGCCCTTTATTTTTGCTGGATTTTGCACAAGGAAATGTGACAAACTCTAATGAGGTGCCCTACTAACTTAACTGCTTATTAATGACAACTCTAGCAAATAGCAACTTACTAGCACAAACAATACTTGATTTTAAAAATAAGTGGGTAGGAACAAAAGGATGGAGGGTGGGGTTTCTTTTGTGTCAAGAGTACAAGCAGAGTCTGCTCTCAAAGAATTTGGTCGGCGAGATTTATGATAGTCCAACATTTTACAAAGCGGGCATTTCTCGTCAAAGGCATTGCAAATCGACGGACCATAAGGTAGGCAGCACACCATATTGAAGGAATGAGAGTAGTGGTAGTGGTGTAGTGCAAATGCACAAGTGTTCTGTTAGACTGTTGCTAACCAAAACAAGACTTAGATTCTTGAATGGAGTGAGGTGAAACAAACATTCTATTTTTATTGTTTTTCTTCTATACTTATTTTGTTTATTTCGAAAGTAGTCTATAGTGTATGGGCTGTAGTCCTTATTTTTGCGTTGTATCCTCACATGGCTACTGAATGAGAGTTGCCATATTTGCCCACCAGCTTGGTACATTACCGGGCTGGCAGAAGCAATAGTAGAAAACATCCAGCCGGATCTTGCCAGTGCCTTTAAAAACTTTTGGCTCTGACTCACATGAATCCTTCCTGCAGAGATCTTTGTTCTTTAATACGCTCATGTTCATCTATTTATTACATGGATAATTAGAATGCAGTTAAAAACATAGGATCATGGGTATTAACTATTAACTTTGGATGATTTGATCCAAACTGATGGATATTGAATAGTAATTTTCCTAGAGTTAGGAGGAGGGTTTGGCAGTACTCTCCTTCACCGACCAATTTTAAAAGAAGACATCTTTAGGGTTGAATTAATAATAAAAGCTGTGTTCGCGTAGCAGGTAAAAAAACAAAGGAAATTGATTTCCTTCTCACATTGTAATGATGTTTCCTACAACAATGACAGGAGAAAATAAAACGGTAGAAATGAACAATAATAAATAGAGAGAGAGAGAGAGGGAGGGAGAAAACTGAAGATCTCGTATATACAAGATCTCTACAACAAAACTTGATGGATCATGAGCACTTCCAGTTCTTGATTTCTTCCCATCATCATTCACCCATCAACATCTCCTGCTGCAGCTCTGTTGAGAAAACAAGACAAAAAAAAAGGATGACAAGTTGATATTAGACAGTTAGGGGTGTTCTAAGATGCGGAAAACTATAGATGAAATAGGAGGGAGATTTTCAACTTCAAGTAACCCAACATAACTGATCAACTGTGCTGGGTTGCATTCTTCTGCGAACAAGTAACCCAACATAACACTGACTAACACAGAAGATATTTGAATATGTTATATGCATGTACCTTAAAATGAGTTGCAGAGAATCCATGTGATAATTCCACAATATCATCCACAGGCAGCAGAGGTTGTTGGTTGCTTGAAGTGATGATGTTGAATTTTTGTTGAACCGGAGCCATAGGTGAACTGGCAGTGTCATCTAGAAACCCATAAGATTCCTCCTTCTTGAGTGGTGAGCAGAGCTGTTTCCTATGATACTGCACGTCGACTATTTTCCTGATACCATCTTTTTTGACCAATGCAGCAGGGCTGAATAATTCGTCATGAGCATGGAAATGAGGAGGACCAGAAGATGCATCGGAGATCATAGAAAGATCTTCTGCTTCTTCCACTTGCTCCAATCCGCATTTCCTGCCGTCCTTGATAAACCCATCATCATTGGTGTGATTGAAGTACATGGTCCAACCAGACTCACACCCACTGCTACACTCCGAAGAAGCTTCAGCTTCACCCTCTTTCCGTTTCTCCATTCCGAACAACACTCTTTCCATCACCAGCAGGTAGCTAAGCTAATAGCTAGGTTCTTGTTAGGATTTTTTAGCAGAGGAGCTTAGTTGGAGACGAAGAGGAAATGAAAAGGAGAAATAGTCCGTATATATAAAGTAATATCGAACTATTGATTAATTAGTCGTTTAGTCTTGTTGTAAATATCGGTGGAGATGAAAACGAATCGTATCCCGCATAAATCCCACATCAGTTTTGTCCTTTATTTGCTATGCTATGCTATGCTATCTACTATGCCACTTATTGTTTTTATCTTCTCCCCATCGAACAGATGACATTGAAAATGTCAGCAGCTTGCTTACTTGCTTGGAGTCTCCCTCTCTCTCTTTCTTTAGATGCAGTCTGGATGCAAGTAACCAGTAGGCAGTAACCAGTAACCAATGCTCACATGCAATACAGCAAAGCAGTGTACCTTGGCAATTTGAGATCTGTAAGTATTTATGTTTATCTGATTAATTCATTTTAATTGCATATTTGTATTCATATAATCATATTTGGATTAGCCATCACCACCACCACCATAATCATCATCATCACCCCGTGTGTTCACAAACACAAACACAGTCCCTCCTCGTGTGCAGCAGAACACATGGACTCACTGTCTTCAGTTCTTCACTGTGGCTCGCTGCCTGGCTGTCTCCCTTCCCCCTTCAGGTCTTCACTATATAGATAAAATGATAATTATATTGTTGCCAACTTGCCATGTCGTACAACTCTGTATTGTTGCTCAATTAAATTACACAGACCCTTAATTTAATAATGTTTGGTAACTGGTAAGATCATTTGTCGTTCAAACTTACAAACTTACCAATCAACTTCAAACCCAAACTAATTTTTTGTTTTTTCATTGATTCATTGCGAAAATCTTTGTTTATGTGATCCTAATCATATATACATGCCCGACGAGTAGCCAGTCTATGACTAAAATCCACAAAAACAAAAAACAGTGCACTGCAATAATCTCTCAGAGAGAGAGAGACTCACTCACATGCCGAGTTTCCAAGGATGAATGGATGATGGCAATATAACATTGTCGTTGTCGGCAGTGTTGTTAGATTTATAAGAAGCCACACATATGAGTCTTATGACCCAAATATCCAAACACAACATGTGGGAAAACTTTCAACTCAAACCCAAAAGGGAGACGAAAGGAAAAATAAATAAATCCACGTAACAAACGGCTGGGATCTATGACTCCCTGTCTCCGAATTCTGATTCGCCAGGAGTTCGTACGGCGATCTTTTGTCTGCCTTTCAGTCTTTTGCTCTTTGGAGTTTCATTTCAGTTTCAACACCCACCCCTCTCCTCGAACGTCGTTTTTCTTGTCTTCTTTCATGACTGCTTCTGCGACCTACAATAAGATCATAGCCTACTGGATAAATCCAATATAGATATTGTTTTGAGGATCAAACTGTAATTTACAAGGAACATTAAAAAAAGAAGTAGAAAGGATATCAGACACTCAGTCTCCGATCCTCTGATAGTTTGAATTATTGTTCTTGACCTCTTTTTTTTTTTTTTTTTTTTTTTTTTTTATTGATAGTTTGAATTATTGCTGTCAAATAAATTTAAGTGAAAATGTATAAAGAAAGATTCAAATCTTAGACCTCGAAAATCTTAATAGTCATAATCAATGAACTAGGCGAGGAGAATAAAAGAAAAAAAAAGGCAAATGGGTAATTTATATACAAAGCCCATTTTATTTGTTAATATTTATGAAGTTTACTACGATCCGAATTTGCCATCAAACTCATGAGTTGAATATCTGAGTCAGACAGATTGTGGCACGTTATAATTGATTGAAAAATATTTGGCTCGTGTATGCGGACCTTTGTTTTGGACTCTCCTTCATCTTCCTTCTCGGATCGCCGGCTGGCAGGTCTGTTAGGTGATCAATTAGGCCGGATTTATAGTCCAACTAACAAAACCACCTTAAGACGTAAGTTGCTTCTTACCTTATATATAATATTTAACACAATTTCAGTCCTCAATAAAACCTGGAGATTTGAGTTGACTGCCATGAAATTCGGAGTGGATTTCGTCCAAAGAGGCGGCTCTGCAACTTCTGCTTCTGACGATGAAGGGGATCGAGGGAAGTATCATCTTGTGGAATTCGACGACCTGCCTACATACATGAAGCATAACGAGTTCATCTTGGGGCATTACCGGTCGGAATGGCCATGGAAACAGACTTTTCTCAGTATCTTCTCAATTCACAACGAGACCGTCAATATCTGGACGTACGTACGTACGTAATTACTCGCGTTAAATAATTACAATCGTCGATTTTAATTCATTGTTTTTTCTTAATTCAGCCATATGATTGGGTTCTTCCTATTTCTTGCAATCACCGTTGGGATACACGCCGGCGACCAATGGATACAGAAAGAAACTGAGATCATGGCAATGAATGTCTCGTCTAATTTGATAGGTGGAAATGGAAGCTTGATAATGTTATTTCCACAATCCGAACAGATATTTTCACTGGGAAATTTCTCCCAAATTACCAACACCGGAGATGGATTCATGATTACTAGATGGCCATTCTTCGTCTTCCTTGCCGGAGCTATGCTTTGTCTTCTAACCAGCAGTGCATGTCACCTCCTTTCTTGCCACTCGGAGCACAGCTCATACGTCATGTTACGACTCGACTACGCCGGAATTGCATTTCTCATTGTCACTTCATTCTATCCACCCGTCTACTACTCCTTCCTTTGCCACTCATTCTACCGTGACGTTTACATCGGATCCATCACTGTATTCGGCCTGGCCACGATTCTCGTCTCTCTGCTTCCCGTATTCGAGAAGCCTGAGTTTATGTTGGCTCGTGCCGGACTATTCGTTTGCATGGGCGTGTCTGGTCTGGTACCGATAGTGCATAACTTAATTCTAAACAGCCATCGGCCTGAGGTATTTGTCACGGCGGCGTACGAGATGGTCATGGGATGTTTCTATTTATTGGGAGTGTTGTTTTACGTCGCAAGAGTGCCTGAACGGTGGTTCCCAGGAAGATTCGACGTCACCGGACATAGTCATCAGCTTTTCCACGCGATGGTGATTGCCGGAGCTTACACGCATTATCTTGCAGTGTTGGTATATATTCAATGGAGAGACTCGGATGCATCATGTTGAAAAATAGATAAATAATAATTTTTTTTAATTCAAATTTAAAATCCAATTGGGCCTAAGTTTCGATTGGGCTCAATTCCAAAAAAAAACAGAAAGCCTTTTAGTGATCTGTGATCAATTTTCTATTGTGATTTGTGACCGGGAAATCAAACGGAAGATGGGGGGGGGAGACCGGGAGGGTGATGAACTTGAACTGGATTTCCGGCATTTAATTAATTGCAGTAATTGATGAATGGCGAATAATGGTGGATCTGCAGAGTACTGCAGGAAAATCGACATGTGTATATTAGGTTATCAGTCGTGGTCCTTCATGTTTAGCTAATGGTGGATCTGCAGAGTACTGCAGGAAAATCAACATGTGTATATTAGGTTATCAGTCGTGGTCCTTCATGTTTAGCTAGCTCTACCGGAACACATACCGGTGCAACTTTCCTTACAGTCTAACAGTGGTCAAAATGATCTTGTTCAGTGAAACTCTACCTGCGACCTCGATGGTGACATGGGGATCGACGAGTTGATGATCCGTGACTGCGATCTAAAAATACGGATCCGTGACGTCATATATGGATCATCGGATGGCGGGAAAAACAAACCGGGATCGACGGATTCGAAATACACAGTACGATCACTGGTTTCACAGGCTGTCGGAAAGGTGAATGGGGATCAGAGTTTTTGTAAGTAATTTTTGTCTCCGTCTGCTATTTGAGTGCCTTTTAACTACATCCATGATCCATCCACTGTAACCTGCATGTTTCCCTTCCTCCCTATCTACGTATACCTTTGACCATTCTCACAGCCTTTAGATGACAATTATTATGTGTTTCCTACATTAAATCTTCTCCCGTTCATTTTATATTCCAGAGATTCCAATTGAATTCTATTTAATTAGCGGTAGAAACAGACAAATAGATAGATAAACTCATAAACCTGCTTGCTGGCTGCTGGCTGCTGGCTGCTGCTGCTACATCACTGAACACACTACACATGTAGAACAATGAAAATATTTACCATTCTACCAACCAAATCATTTTATTTATTCTCTTTTGTTTGTCTTTTAGATCTCTAGATCTTCCTTACTTGTGAATTGTGTTGTCAGGGTGTCATAATTGAGCTAGGTAGATTGTAACAATCGTTCTTCATTATCGGTCGTTAGAGAACATAAACTGAAAAAATCCCACGTATGGGTCTAAGATTGAAAAGAAAAATCTCCATTGAGGATGAGAAGAAGAATCTCCCGAAGGAGAAATAAAATTTTGTTGAGTATTCAATTCATATCTTTTCATTCATTATAACCACTTATATAGAGAATAAAAATATAATTCATTATAGATGTTGCTATGTGACAATTATATCATACTGATTCTAAAATGTTAAACCTAGATAAAACGAAGGGTTATATAGATATTTCCCCAAAAAAAAATGATAGTTCCATTCTACTGTTACCATTTACCATCAATGAGAATTGACAAGTGGAATCGTGTCAAATTTTTTTAATCTGTCTGTGATTTTTAATTAACCTCACTGTAAATAATTAGATATAGAGGATAGAGTGGCGACGTGATGAGTGTGGACCACGTGTTACGTCTTTTCAAATGTATTTAAAGGAAAATGACAGCAAGTGAAACTTAAAGTTATCTATCCGTCGAATCCACTTTAATCCTTCCATTTGTCGTTTCCCGAGAATTAACCTCCGAAGTTTTAAACAGGGAATGCGGGACCCACTTCAGAAAGTAAAAAGTCAACACAAGTTATCGTCGGATGGAGATCCAACGGGTGGTGAAAATTGACAGAAAATCAATAAATTAACGATAAATAATCCATAGTTTTAAATAACAATCGAACCATCCTCAATAACAACCGGCGGCATTACTACTACGTCTACGGTGTCTATGGTTTCTTTACATCGAAAAGACGAACCAATCTTACACCGTTTGGTCGGCGGTGTTTGAACCGAGACAGAGAATTTCTCGGAATCGCAGCTTCCAGATGTCACGGCGTCTAACACGCCGACGGGACTCTGTGGATTGATATGTGTAACTTCTTCTATCCTCATCGAATCAATCTCGGATCGACACGTGTCCATTAATTTCCGACAACGCAGCACAGTATCCTGTATTATTATTCACCACATTAAGAAAAAACACGCAAAGTTAATTATTATTACAATGCTGCCCCCCCATTCCCGAAAAGGTAAAGTAAATGAATATTTTTTTTTAAATAATAAATGCAGTTTATTCGAATAATTTTTATAGGAAATTTTGGGTACACACTTTATTGACCAGATCGTATAGGAATTCCATGTCCACGTCGACATTGTCGGAGAATGCTGCCGTTTCTTCTGCAGCACAGAGAATCGCCGTCGTTGCAATCGCCGACGGTGGGTACTCCATGAACTCCACTGCTATTTTTTCACCGATCATCATTAAACTTAGCTAATAATAATATTGTAACATGTCACTATGTCAGTAAGTAAAATCATCGTCAATTATTATTACCATGATGGGTAACGAGAACGAGATCTGAAGCACGAGTCAGTAATTCAGTAGAAAAGGTAATGCCGTTGTTCCTGTGGTGGTTGTCGGCGGCGAAATGATCGAAGAAGTCAAATGGTGTGATGGATTTCATCCGCCACATCAGTGCATCCATCAGAAAAAGCTCCATCCTCATAATAGTCGGGGGATTGAACATGAATGCTGGATCCATGACTTGCAAGTCGAGCAACTGGGGGACTTGAGTCTCCTCCATCTTCGCCGCCACAGACAAACACGTCACGGAAAGCAACTGCCACGGCCACCCACTTTCCTGCAGTCATAGATTTTCTCAGTTAATCAACAAACGACGGTGTTTGCTGTTGCTGGTTGTAGTAATGCACGTCAAAAAAGCAGCTGATCTAAAATTACCGGAAGGGTGTTGGAAGAGAGGAATCGATCCAAGTAGTTGACAGCGAGGTACGCCGTCACCGGCCGGAAGTCGTAGAAACGACAAACCTATACGTAAGCAAAGAAATCAAACACCACGTACATTAATAATCTCCATCAAAATTGGTGTTTATATTTGTAAGAAATTGTGGGATTTGCCTTAAGGATCCAAGCGATGGCATTCCGGCGAGCAAGAGGGTCAACGGAATGGTCACGTAGGCGATGGATGTAGTCAGGAAAAGGACGGTGGTCGTTCTCTGACGCCAGAAGTTTGGAGATGGGTACGAAAGAATGAACAACCCCAACCTCCAGTGGTGGGTTTTCTTCCACCGGTAGATTCTCAGAAAAGGCGTCTTCATTGACTCTCGACGTCATCAAATCTTCAACATGCTCGAAGCAGAGAAGAAGACTAGCGGAGGTCAACATCTCTCGTTCAACACCCAAAACGAAACCGGTCCGGAATCGATGGATCTTCTCCTTAGTCGTTGTTAGTTAACGTCGGACTTTGTTTTTTGACGGCGACATTATGCAAATTTACAGTGTGTGAAAGAAAACTATCCGGAGAAGAAGAAGAAGAAAATAAAGTAAAGTAAAATTCTATAGGTAGGGGAAAGAGATATATGGAGAGTTCCAAGTTCCAATTCTGTCTTTATTTATTTATCCACTATTTCATTTATTTTATTTAAAAAAAAAAACCATCCATCTTGCATTAATCTTGAGATTGAAAAAAATTAAAATGAAGGGTTGAGATTAGTCTTTTGGCTAATAAAAGATAAGTTTCTTACGTCTTAAATCCCAATATAAAACCCTACGAGTAAATTTTTGAACATTAAAAATTCACATGAGGGATTTGTTTTGTTTTTGGATTGGAAACAGAGCATTTGATGCACCAGAACAGCAGTTCAAGTCGACGTCTACGGCCACGGACTGATAACCTATTATGCCTGCAGCAAAATATGTCACTTTGCAATATACGTTGGATGGATTATACGATTTATACCAAATACGAGTGAAAATGTTTAAAGACTTTTTGGACTCATTTTATAAATACAGCTCATTCACAACTACTGTTTTCCACGTGATGTGACTGCACGGGATAAGTCCATTGGACTCACTACGGCCCAATAATAATAATAATAAATCAACCCAACCCACTCGATTGACTTGTTCCACTGTTTTCCATGTGATGTGACGCACGGGATAAGCCCATTGGACTCAGTCCAGCCCAATAATAATAAAACTTAATCAACCAACCCAAAAAAAACTTTTTTTTTTCCTTCACGTGATTGGACTCAATCAATGTGTCAAATGCAAAACCAGGTTTGATCTCATGCGTATGACTCTTTTTAGATCAGGTAATAGAAGAGGCTCACGCCGGAATAAAGAACACGTCATGCTGGGGTCTAACATGGGCATACACGACCACAACGATATGGGGGATATGGACCGAAAAAAATAAAAGAGTACACGAGGACAGACACACTTGACCGCAAAAGATAGGGAGACGGATAATACAAGACATAGGAAACACCTTCACGGCGAACAGGTACAAATCCAGAGGAACGATCCAAGAGCAGCAATTAGCGAAAATATGGGCTGGAAGCCCGCAACCGGTCCCAAGTTGATTTATTATTTATTAATTACCACATATTTGTATTTTTAAATTCGGTTAGGAAACTGTAATAGAAAACTGCATATCTAGGCTAATGGTGGGTCAGAATTCTGACTAATCAAAAAGCATAGAAGGTAATCTGAGTTAATGGAGTGATCCAAAAATCACATCTATAAGAGTCCTATCTCCTAGGAGATGGTCTTTCTTTTACAGTAGAAACGATATGTGGAATCATTCACGAGTAGTGGAACGAAATGTAATGGTAGAGTTTTCCATTGGAAAAGGAAAAGATGTCATGAAGTACACCAGGGTTTTTACACTCCCTATTGTCCTAGACCCACTACGTAATAACGATGAGACATAAATCGTTCTAGGAAACATCAAAGGTTGTTGAAGACTAAAAGTTGTTGAAGGTCTAACGATCGTAAGATCACGTGGCTAGATCAATGCGGAGGGCATAAGGTGAGTCGCATGTGATCACTCCTCAGTTTTTGTTTTAAAATTTATATATTACCAGATAATTTTAACTATAAAAAATGTGACGGCACGGGCGAAACCCATTGGAGTCAGTCTCCCCAATAATAATAATAATAATAATAAAAATAAACCAACCCAACCCAACCCATTCGATTGACTTGTGTACTGTTTTCCACGTGATATGAGATGTGACGGCACGTGAAAAGCCTATTGGACTGAGTCCAGCCCAATAATAATAAAATACAATCAACCCAACCCAACCCGCTCGATTGACTTGTTTTACTTTTTTTGACGTGATATGACGGCACGGGACAAGCCCATTGGACTCAGTCCAGCTCAATAATAATAATAATAAACCAACCCATTCGATTGACTTGTGTACTGTTTTCCACGTGATGTGAGATGTGACGGCACGTGAAAAGCCCATTGGACTGAGTCCAGCCCAATAATAATAAAAGACAATCAACCCAATCCGCTCGATTGACTTGTTCTACTTTTTTTGACGTGATATGACGGCACGGGACAAGCCCATTGGACTCAGTCCAGCTAAATAATAATAAAAGTAAATCAACCCAACCCATTAGATTGACTTGTTTTGTTGGTCAGATTTCACTACCTATTCTCCATCGCTTTTTCCGCGATGGTCGGTCCGATTTCACCAGCAATCGTAAAAGATATTGTTAGGTTTAAACAGACAATTGAATTTAAATAATTTAAATAATCGCTATATATAGCTAAATCAGTTGTTCGAACGATGGGAATTGGGAATTCGTAGCTTTATCGATCGATGGGAAATTGCCAAACAGCGGAGGCGGCGGCGGCTGTGGTGGTCATTCAACATCCAGATGGAAAAGTAGAAAGACTTCACTCTTCCATAACCGCCGGAGAAGTGATGGGGTCAAATCCGGGGAATTACGTCGCTGTTTTCATTCTCCCCCCGTCATCTCCGTCTGGAAAAACCGCTAATGAGAAACTCCAGAGACATCTCAAGCTTTTGCGTCCGGATGACAGTCTCCAAATCGGACGTGTCTACCGACTCGTCACATTCGAGGGTACGTATGTAATTAAGATCGATCAATTGACATCTTTCCGATTCCGTCGACGTCGATGTTCTTAATTTATTTGTTTTATTTTTAATCGATGAATCAGACGTATTGAAGGAAATAACGGCAAAGAAACATGTGAAGTTAGACAAGTTAAAGTTATCCTCTTCTAGTGGTGGTACGAGTGAAACTCCGCCGGAGGTGGAGATGGAAGAAACGATGGCCGGCGGCCGAGTTGAGAATTCGAGACGACTGGGTCGTGATGGTAGTAGCCATTGGAGACCAGTTTTGCAGACTATTGAGGAATGCAAGACAACAACAATAACAGAAAGAAAAAGAAAAATCTCTTCGTATTCTTTAAAAATTGGGTGCAAAAGTGAATCGATGGATTGATTGAGAGTTAAGTTTAAGATTGAAATTTAATTATGGGTTTAAACTATTTAAAGTAAGATTTAACGTTTAATTTTAGCCAATTAATTATATTGCCCGATTTCAATTATATTTAAGATCCTGATCTTATCTTCGTCGATCTATTTATTCGATTTCGTTTCTGTTTAAGCTTAATCGAAAACGGATAATCAGAAGTAATTAGTTAAAAAAATTAGTTAATCTATATATATTTTGAAGTTAATTATATTGCTTCATGAACACACCAATTCGAAAATAAAGAAATCAGTTTAATGAAATTGGAGAAAGTAGGAATCACGTTGTTAATTACAATTTACAAATATAAATAATTTCGTCCCACCACTATCTTTTTTAAAAGTGTCAAACCAGAAACACATCTAATAGCACCAAAACACTATCTATCTATCTATCTATCTATCTATCTTCTTCTGTCGTTGACTTTGATTTTGGAGAATGGATAAATGGCAGCAACCTGTCGCCGCCCCTCCGCCGCAAGGTAAAATCAATATTGATTACTCTTGATTTTCTCTTTTCTTTTGTGTTAAATTTGGTACATGTATCTATATATATATCTTTGTGTTGGTTTGTTCAAGGATATCCTCCACAAGATGCATATCCACCGCCACAGGCTGGAGGCTTTCCGCCTCCCGGAGCTTATCCACAGCCCGGGTATCCACAGCCGGGATATCCACAACCGGGATATCCACAGCCGGGATACTACCCGCCTCAACCCAACTACGGTCATCCTCCGGAGGAAAAAAAGGAGAAAGGTGGTATGGAAGGATTACTACAAGGATGGTGAGTCTTGTTATATATATATTTTTTCAGTATCTTAGAATTCAAAAATAATCAAAAAATATAATTGTGGCTGCTGGGATTCGAGCCCAGGTCTCCACGGCCACAACGTGGAATTCTTACCACTAAACTACAGCCACTGATTTATTTATAAAATATATAGAATATATATAAAAATAAAAATTGGAATTTATATATACAGTTTGGCCGCTCTATGTTGTTGCTGTGTTCTGGACTGTTTATTTTAGTATTCTTGCGGAAATTGAGTGATGTGCGAGCCGAGTAATCATACGTTCACCGCGTGATTTAATTTTACATCCACTGTAAAAAAATCAATATTTTGGTTAAATATTGTATGTGATAATCAAGTTCTATTATATATTAATCATGTAATTAATAATTATCTTCTATTTTATGTTGTAATTCGATCTGCAAACTACAATCCAATTGTCATACATCAATTTTTACCTGTTGGGTTAAATTGTTAAAACTTTTAACTTTCTATTTATGAAGAGACATGTGTGTTTAACTTTTAAGATTTACTGATCGTCGTACTTTAATGTGCTATTTGCGTCGTTGATGTTATTGAGATTAATAATGTTTTATGTTTAAACTTAAGTCTAAGATTAGGCTAGATAAGACCCAACTAATGTTGACCCATTAAGTTAGATAAGAGTAGTATAAATAGTTGTATGTAATAGTTTATTATCAAAAACCCTAAAACGTTTGAGTTCCTCCCAACCGACTCCTCTTTGTTCTTCTGTTGTTCGTCTCCCAAACCTAATCCCCTAAGGCGCACACGACATTCCGATCTCTCTGGTTTCTTCATGGTATCAAAGCCCTGTGAAGTGCTGCGTTGCTAATCCTTCGACTACGGTTCCAACAAATCAAAAAAACGAGAAGGAGGACGTCTTGTTTCAAAAGGAAAATTGACTCCGTCAAAACTCTCTGACATCTTTGTGTAAAACAAAGACTGGTATATCTAAACTCTGTTTGTGATAAAATAGATTCAAATGTCATGAGTGTTATGTATGTTAGTTTGTTTAGATCTAAACATATGCATGTTGCATGTCTATGTTCAACATGTCACTTGTTCATGATAAATCTGATATCGTATTTTGAATCTAAAAATATAGATATACATGCATACATTTTATGTTAAACTTCTTGGATCTATGTCTATATATATCACAATGCATGTTATTTTCAAGGACAAGATCAGATATGAGGCTTGATAACAGTGATGTATACACACATCAGTGCCTGTACCAAACCCTCTTTGATCTAATGCCCTTGTATAAACTAATCATCATGTCATACTGTGTTCTGTTGACTATTAAAAGAATATGTTCTGTCCTTTTAGGTTCAATGAACATAAATAAACTACTGCATGTTATTATAAATAAAGTTCATCTTCTTTGTATATCTAACTCATGTTCAATCTATGTTTATTTACCTAATATGCAAATGAAAACACATTTAAAGTTTCATTTTAATAATAATGGTGGCTCTGCTGACCTTTTGCATCTCATGCTAAATGAAACTAAATCCAGAATCAAGATGGATATTGTTTTTACATTGCTTCCGCGGCTAATTGATCACTCTAAAAATAAATGCCATCTAGTCATTATTCTATGTCATTTCAAATTAATTAAAGGTGGGATAAAAACCACTGTCCAATCACTTAACTCCAATTCTAATATGCAATCTTTTATTCAGAATCTATTCATATTAAATTAATACTATTATATTATCACGATAGATATTACAGAATACTCATCATGACTGAAAATGAAGTAGTCAAGACTGTTCCACAGCAAAAGAAACTACACCCACAGATTATGGTCCACCATCAATAATAAACATCCTACAAGGTATTCAAAACTACTATCCCTACAATAGGGAGATGATTACCATGTTAATTACTAGGAGGAAGTTGGGTTTTGTAAATGGGGCAATTAAGGAACCATCCCAAAATGAAGAGGAAGAACATGAGGCCTGGGTGACCTGTCATGGAATAATTCGCCAATGGATATGGAGCTTTGTCTCTCAGGAGATAGCTTCTCAGATAATGTATACTGATGATGCTAGTATCATTTAGGCTGACCTCAGAGATCAGTTCAAACAATCCAATGAAACTCATCTATTCCAATTTATTCAGGACATTGCTTTGCTACAACAAGGATCAAACACTGTTTCTAAGTTCAGTTCCACTCTTAAAACATTATGGAGGGAGGTAGATGCCTACGGGGAGGTCCCCAGATGTAGTTGCATCACTTGCACCTGCAATGTGAATGGTAGAATTAATGAGAGGGAAGAGAGACTCAAGGTTAGGAAGTTTCTGATGGGATTAAATGATAGCTTCAGGCAGATAAGGTCGACTATTCTATCTATGGAAAAACTCCCAAATTTTAGGAAAGTATTCTCAATGGTCATACATGAAGAAACTCAACAGAAACTAACCAACAACAACAACATGGATCAAGGCTCTGCCTTCTACTTTGCTAAAGGGAAAGCACTATACCAAACCACTAAACCAACAAACACTCCATCCTCATCCAACAATCAAAGAAAGAGACCTCCAACTCCTACTGAACCAATCTATTACAGAAGTGGTAAACAAGTGAATACAAGGTATTACTGTTTCCATTGTGCTGCATTTGGACATAGTGATGAGAAGTGCTTCAATCAGCATGGATATCCTTCAAGGAACAACTCATCTATCACCAAGGCCAATCCCTCCACTCTAACACCCTCTGTGGTAAATAAAGCACAAGGCTCAGCCAATTGTGTCAACACTGATCAGACTTGGACAGCTTGGGACAGTAATGATAAAAGGGCAGAATCTCCTGACAGTCCAATTGGACCATATGGCTTTCCACTCTACTATGAGAAATACAATCCAAAGCCTCTGCCCAAACACAAAGACTCAGGTAATGCCAATTCTGTTTTTAAAAATTACATAAATACATATTGGATCATTGACTCAGGTGCATCAGAACACCTGAGTGGGAATGAATCTTTATTTCAAAAACTCATAAATGCAATCCATTTAAAATTTAATTGTCAAATGGGGACAGTCAAACAGTGTTCCGAAAAGGTGATATTCACATATCACCTAACATCACACTCAGGGATGTGTATTACATCCCAACCTTTCAAGTGAATTTGCTATCCATTAGCAAATTGACTCAACATGATACCTACTTTGTACAATTTTCTAGATTATGTGCATTCATATATGACAAGGTTCAGATGAAGGAAGTTGGTCAGAATAAGATGGAGAAAGGGCTCTACTTATTACCACAGACATGTTTTGAAGAATTTTTTGCAGGTGTCATCACAACATGCATCAACATGACACAGAAGATTGGGTCATACTTGAAGTGATAGACTCAAACACATTTTGAACAATTTATCTTTAGCTTCTCAAAACTTTACTTTTGATAAATACTGTGATACTTGCTACTTTGCTAAACAACCTAGGAAATCATTTCCACTACATGCATCTAGAACTAAACATGCATTTGATCTACTTCACATGGATGTGTGGGAGAACTTTCACACTCCAACAATCCATGGAAAGAAATATTTTTTAACTGTGGTTGATGATTATACTAGGTACACTTGGACTTATTTAATTACTATAAAATCTGAATGTTTTACTATTTTTAAAAATCTACACACTCTCATCACTAATCACTTTGATATCTCTGTCAAAGCAATTAGGACTGACAATGGTGGAGAATTCTTCTCCTCAGCCATGGATGACTTTCTAAAAGCAAATGGAATCATCCACTACTCTAGTTGCGCACACACCACAACAAAATGGTGTGGTTGAGAGGAAACACCAACACCTCTTAAATGTAGCTAGGTCACTAAAATTACAGTCTTCATTACCAATTGAGTTATGGGGATACTCAATACTTCAAGCTACTCATATCATCAATATGTTACCATCCAAGGTAACACAAAATTTATCCCCATATGAGCTCATGCAATCCAGGCAACCTGACTATGAAGGTCTAAGAACCTTTGGCTGCCTATGTTATGCAACTTGTCTTGTAAAAGAAGATAAGTTCTCCCTCAGAGCAAAAAAATGCATATATCTAGGTCATCATATATGAGCTAGATACCCATCACATCTCCATAAGCAGAGATGTGATTTTTTATGAGAACATATTTCCCCTAAATGAGGATCAAGATAAAACCAACAACAAAACAATAACCAAAAACTCAGTGATTGACTATGATCTCTCTGAGACATACCAAACTGAATCAAACTCTGAAAACTCATATACAAATCAAACAACCTCAGACTCTGAAATTTCAGACACAAATCCAACAATCCCAAACTCTGAATCCTCAGAGACAATACAAACAAACCAAACAACTGATCTAGCAATAACACCACTAAACTCAGAAACAAACCAAATGCCAAATACACAACCAAACCCAAGGTACCCAAAGAGACAGACAAGACCCCCAGTAAAACTGAATGATTATTTCTGCTCATTTGCTACAAGCAATGGCAAATCAAAAGGTACATCATATCCAATGCATGACTACTTAACATATAAAAGACTATCTACTTCCCACACTGATTATCTAGATAAAATCTCTATCACCACTGAACCATCATCCTTCAAACAAGCTAGTCAAAGCCCTGAGTGGGTGAAGACTATGAATGATGAACTTGCAGCTCTAGAACTCAATGATACTTTAGAGATAGTACCAAAACCAAAAAAAAGAAAAATTGTAGGATCCAGATGGGTCTACAAAGTGAAACACAAATCTAATGGTCAAATTGAAAGGCTAAAAGCCAGACTTATGGTAAGGGGTCATACCCAAATAGAAGGCTTTGATTATAAAGAAACATTTTCACCTGTGGCAAAATAATCTCTGTCAGGACCCTTCTAGCAGTTGCTTTAATCAAAAATTGGACAACATGTCAGATGGATGTGAGCAATGCCTTTCTACATGGTGAATTATCTGAAAAAATTTATATGTCTCCTCCTCCAGGGATGCTATCACCAGATGACACTAGGGTTTGCACATTGAAGAAATCTTTATATGGTCTAAAACGGGCTAATAGAAATTGGTATGAAAAACTCACCTCAGACCTAACTAAATTTGGATATACACAATCTCACTCTGATTATACATTGTTTTTCAAATCAAATACAAAATCATATACTTGTCTACTTATATATGTGGATGATTCGATTATATCAGGAGATAATGAGTCTAAAATACAAAAGTTGAAAGAACATCTACATCTCCAATTCTATATAAAAGATTTGGGCAAGCTCAAATACTTTCTATGAATTGAAGTATCCCAATGCAACTTAGGCATCTTCCTATCACAAAGGAAATATGCTCTTGATATTTTACATGATTTTGGTCAATTAGGTTCTTCACTATCCAAAATCCCAATGTCTCATAACTACAAGGATTCTGAAAATGATGCTCCACTAAAGGATCCATCAATATATGGAAAGTTGATTGGGAACCTATTATACTTGACAATTACAAGACCCGATATTTCATTTGTTGTTAGCCATCACAGTCAATTCTTGGCAGAACCCAAGCAATCACACTTTAACTCTGCTATAAAGATATTGAAATATATTAAAGGAGCACTAGATAAGGGTATTTTATACAAGAGGGATGCACCTCTACGATTAGAGGCTTACTGTGATGCAGATTGGGCAGATTGCCCCAACACCAGAAGATCTATTACAGGATATACAATTCTCTTAGGTGGTTCAGTCATAGCATGGAAATCAAAAAAACAAACAACTATAAGCAGATCATCTGCTGAAAATAAACATAGGGCTATGACATCCACTGTATGTGAGATAATGTGGTTGCATTATTTTTTAAATGATCTACAGGTCAAGCCATCAGGAGAAACAATGCTACATTGTGTCAACATGGCTGCAATACACATTGCAACAAATCCAGTCTTCCATGAGTGCACCAAACACATAGAGATCGACTGCCATTTAATTCGTGATCATCTTTAAGCTGGATTATTCAAATTACAACATGTCTCAACAACATCACAAATAGCAGACATTTTAACAAAACCAGCAAGTCTTGAATCACTACGCAATCTACTGCCTAAGCTGGGACTATATGATTTACACTCTCCAGCTTGAGGGGAGGTATTGAGATTAATGATGTTTTATGTTTAAACTTAAGTCTAAGATTAGGCTAGATAAGGCCCAACTAATGTTGGCCCATAAAGTTAGATAGGAGTAGTATAAATAGTTGTATGTAATAGTTTATTATCATCTTTTTCAAATATCAAAACCCTAAAACGTTTGGGTTCCTCCCAACCAACTCCTCTTTGTTCTTCTGTTGTTCGTCTTCTAAACCTGATCCCCTAAGGCGCACACGACACTCCGATTTCTCCAGTTTCTTCAGGTGTTTCGATCATTGAATGTTATGAATGTAATGTTGATCGTCCGTGTATAATATCTAACACTATGGAGGGATATATAGATGGGCTAAGATATCCATGAAGGCTGACTGGACTGGAAAATGAGAGGGGGAAATACCGACTGCATCTTATGTGGAAGATTATGGGAATCGCAAGACATGTGTTCTTCAGATGCAAATTTTTCAGGGATTTATGGACTTATATATTAAATGCAAAATCATGACTGATTACATGTGCATGACTCTCTTTAAAATAGTGGCAGAGGCTCACGCCAGAACGACAAACACGCCATGTTGGGGTCAAACATGTGCATACAAGGCTGCGACAGTCTGGGGGATCTGAACCGAAAGAAACAGGAGAGTACACGAAAATAGGCGCACGTGAGCGCAAGAGACAGAGAGACGAATAATACAAGATATATCAAACACCTTAATGGCGAACAGGTACAAGCCAGAGAGACAACCTAAGAGCAACGATTAACGAAAATATAGGCTAGAAACGCCCAACCGGCACCAAGTTGATTTATTTTATTATTAGAATGATTGTCTTATAATTCAAATTCGGTAGAAACTTGTATTAAACAACCGTAATATCTAGACAAATGGTGGGTTAGAATTCAAATAAAATTCTGACTCACCAAAAAACATAGAAGGTAAAAATGGGATAATGAAATAACCTAAAAAGTTATATCCATACAAGGATCTATCTCTTAGGAGATGAACTTCCTTTGAAAATAAAAACGATATGAGTAATCATTTGTATGTAGTAGACTGAAAGGTGGTGGTAGGGCTTACCTAAGAAAAGATATCAGGAGTACACCAGGGTTTTTTTACTCTCCAGTGTCCAAGACCCACTACACGAGAACAATAATTAGACACAGTTCGTTCTAAAAACATCGATCAAGTCAGTCCCCAAAGGTTGTTGAAGGTCCAAACGATCGTAAGATCATTTGGTTGAATCAATGCGGAGGGTGTGGGGTGGTTCACATGTGATTACATCTCTTTTTTATTGAAATTTATATATTAAAAGATAGTTTTAACTCAAAAAAAAATGTTATTGTACTGCATGTTATATCTAATGGTCAGAAATTTTTTGTCAGTCATCTAATGAAACTTGAAAAGATTGTGTCAATATACTTATCTAATCTCAATCGTCTTGAGTTATTTGTTGATAGGGAAAAAGAAAAGAGAGACAGTATGATTGAATTTTCTTAGATAGTACATTGATCGAAAAGAAAGCATTACGACTGATCCCAAGTAGACGGTACATATATGTGATAACAGGAAGTACGTCAGATAAAAATATGTAGTACGACAGGAAAATGAAAAAGTAATACAACAAGTAGAGTCACTAGTTACTAGACATTACAATGATAACATAACCATAAAAAATGTCTAACACGATGAATGTAGTTGGCGATACGGTATCCGAGACCAAGAATCAGTGATTAAGATAACCCAGAATGGATGGTGAAAACCCGTATAGGTGATGGGAGGCCCCAGTCGACTTTATGGGAAAGTCGCCCCTGCAGGTCGATTTTTCTAGAAGTCGAACCGGACAAAAGTCGACCTGGGGCCAGATCTGGGCAGTTAGGCGATTACGACCCTAATAACCAGATTACCCCCATAAGAGACCCTATAAATAAAGGGTCACTCCAATTTATTCGGATAGGTTGATTCGAGTGAGAGAAATTCTTGAGCAAAGCGAGTCTCTGCAACTGAGGAGTGCAGGTTGTTTCCGATGAAGTTTCTGACCCAACGTTTGTTCGAAGCGTCATTCGAACACTGATCGGATTCCCTCCAATGACATGTCATTCAAGTATCGTTCATGAATCTCAATGACATGTCGAGTATAAAAATCAAAATGGGGAAGAAAAACATAGTAAGGATAAAGATATACATTAGTATTATACATTAGGTAAAGTAATGTACTCAAAGTCAAATAGGAAGACTTGGAGATCCCCATCCATGTCGTGGGTTAGTTATAAGTGTATCGTTGGATGTCATTAACACACCTGGATATTTTACTAATTAATTATTCCGTTCATAAGAAAATATTAGTTTGACCATGTTTCATCTTTCGCCCCTTTCTTCCTTTCCATCCGTCCGTAACTGCTGGCAACGTCGCTTCCACATCGCTCCCTTCGGAAAATGGAGGAAAGTTCAGAACCGGAATCGATTCAATTTGAAGATTTCCCGGAGGATGTGCAGTTGACGATCCTTTCCTTCCTTCCCTCCTACACAATCGCGTTATTTGGATGCACATCTCGTCGTTTCTTTTCGCTATGCGCCATGCCTAAACTCTGGCACGCCATGTGTGAACGCCGTTGGGGATCCCACACTAGTATCCGTAATTGGACCAGATCCGGAACCATACCCTTCTCTTCACTCTATAGAACCCTAGATCAGTGGGAATCTCTAATCGGATTTTGGCGCAGGATTGGGTCCGAGGGTACTGAAGCGCCCATTCTCTTATTCTTTGAATGGGGATCGTCCTTCATCACTGGGTACAAAGTTTCCCCGGCGAACAATGTGGGGACCTACGATGTCCTAAAAATTCCCTTTTTATGGATGGGTCTATCCAGAAATGGGGACCCTCTGGGTTTTGTGTGCACTGGATGCAGGTTTCAGTCTGTTAATCATCTCCTCAACATGCTTTCTTCTTCAGGCATCTCCCATCCGGAGTTGCTTCCGGTCACTGTGTCTTTTGCGGAGGAGAATTATTTCATTGTGAAGGAATGCACTGATTTTGATTGTTCAGCCAATGCCGGGCGTGAGAATGAAGTTGGAATGTTTGAAGATCTAAGTACATCTCCACCGGACCGTTTGATGTCGGAAATCTACCAGTACTTTGCCAATAGGACTAGTCCTGGAGCAGACAGAGCTACACGGAGGCAGAAGAAGAAGGAAAGAGTGCGTCTTGGAAGAAAGAAGAAGACAATGGTGGAACATTATATGAAGATAACCAATAGCTATCCTACTCCGTCTCGCCCATTTCAAGGACTTTGGAAGGTCAGTTAATTCACATTTTCTTTGTCTTTTCTTTTCAAGAATGTATTAAGAATGATTCATATTATACTTACTATTAATAGATGCTGGCTAGTTTAACTCATAGATTCAATTGCCATATACTGATGATGTGTTTTCTCCATTAGGGAATCAACAAAAACATGGAATTGGGTTTCTATCTAATAATTTACAACGACAATGGTGGTCTTGGGTGTCGACTTGTTGGCGATTCCTTAGAATCGTTCTCTGGCTTCTCTATTTTTTGGACTTCTGAAATCAAGTTCCTTGAATCCCCCTTTTCGGCAGAAGAGGAAGATGTATACAATACCCGTCATCATATCCGTTCTATCTATTTTGATTCAACTGCAGTGGATAGAGACATTGTCTCGCGCATACTTAGTATCTCCTCAAGTGTCGATTTAGTATTTCCAGGTGTGGATTGGCCTTCTGATGGTCGAAATGCTTACACAGAAGGAAGGATATGGGAGTATAAAAGTGGAACTTTTGGGTTTGGGTTCCTTAAGAGTGATTTTATCATTGACCTTAAACACATCGCCCTCAAGGGACGTCTTTTGGATTCTGTCACAAATTCCATTGATGCGCCATCTTCTTCATGATCTTTTACAGTGGAGATGAAGCACAATTTCCATTCTGCCTTTGGAAGATGGAAATTTGATTTCGTTATGATTCTTTATTGTCAAATACTGATTGGATCTTTCAGCTTGGTTTTTGGTTGATTTCATTAGAAATTAGAAATCCATTCTTATTAGATCAAAGACAAGCACACTGTTTTTTTATCAGAATCAAACCAGCCAATCAAAACAAGCAATTTTCTTCGACGAACATACAAAAAAGGACACAGTCCTCCCTCACTCACTCAACCTTGAAAGAAAAAATACAGAAAGGAAGGGGATATATTGAAAGATATGAAGAAACACATTCCCATGGAAGATATGATATATTGGAAAACTATCTCATCTAGTTATCTTGTGTGCTGCTTCCTGTAACATCAGTGACCTTTTCATTCTCAAGCTGACTGTAATTTCCTTTAGCCTTGATAAGCTGTGAATGGTGGTGCCTGCAGTAGAGTGTGCCCTCATGTGACATGTAATTGGATGGACTGATGGTACACCCTCCATGGCTACATTTGAAGCAAATCTTATGATATGCTGTACCATTAACTGTCACCTGTAAAATAGAGAGCAATTTATATCCATATATTGATTGACATAAGCTGCATTATAATGTTAAAAGGTGTATGTATTCCCACCCTTTCAATAGGATATGCAGTTTTCTTGCATCCAAAGCACTTGTCTTTAGTCCCAGCAAACATACTTGATACTTTATTCTGTTGTCAGTTAATCAAATAAGCATATTTATGTATATAAAATGTAGTGATTTATTTGATCGTTTTGATTGCAGATATGAGAATCCTTTGATTCTAATTTTTACCTCGCGAATTTGTTTATCAGGTCTGATGACTTTTGGTGTGCCTACGGGTCAAAAAAAAAACGAACAAAGAAGATGAAAAAAAATGTGGTTTTTAAAAAGCTGTAAACAAGCTCCCATCATACCATCAAAGCTCTTGTTCAAACTCCCAGTTTGCTTGAAGAGTTGATCAAAGTGTGGTTTGCAATAGAGGACTCCCTCGAAAGAATTGTAGTTCCCAAGCTGCATCGATATGTATGTATGTATGTATAAATTAAACGGATAAATAAAGATTCGATCTTGATCGATCACCAAACCTTGAGGGTTCCTTTGCAGTGATGGCATCGGAAGCAGGACTTATGGAAAACCCGGTTGTCTGCGGTGAGCTTGTCCACCAGATAAACGGTTTTCTCACAGGCCGTGCACTTTTGCGATGTACCTACAAAGGCCATTTCTGGTTCTTGCTTTCTCGAGAAAAGAAGAAGCCCAGAAGCGAAGAAAGTTAGAAGAACGGAGAATCTAGGAGTCAGAAATAGGAGGAAGATTGAGGAATGACGATGGAAGGATGGAAATAATGGCTGTCATAACGGACCCACATACATATACAAATGTTTGCGTTTTTCCAAAGCAATAAAAGCTTTTGAAAATCTGTAACAGTAATGAAGATAAATCAAGATTTAAGATTCAAGATTCAAGATTGAAGAATAGTTATATTGGATGTGTAATTTCGGGGGGAAGTTGGTCTTGCCATGGAATAAACGAATGATCATCGATTTGTTGGAAAACTAACAACCAGATGAATGAATGAATGAATGATCAAAAAATGAATACAGATTTTCCAACCAGATACAGATAATATCGATCGACACCTTTTTTATTTATTGGTGAAGCACATGCAGATGCAGTGAGATTCAACAGCTCTGGTTCTTTAATTTATTGAAATAGATATGTGTATTGTGACATTGAGTATGATTGAACTTAAATTACTATATCATCTAAATATTTTTACTGAGGACATTTTTTGAACATGAGATGAAAATGGTTTTATAGTAAACACTATCGCTCAGTTAAAAATCTGTTACAAGTCAAAGGTTCTCCGTCCTTTTTTCTGGTCCCCTCCTTAATCCGTGGACCTGTGCGGTCCTCACTCAGTCATGGCACCAACAATTAGTATGATTTTTTTTGAACTTGATAACTTGAATTGGACAAGTTTTAGTTACTAATACAATCTAAGAATATCAAAAATCAATCCGGCAGTCTTAAATATTATGGATTAAAATCATAATATTGATTTTCTTTCATTAACTATATAGTCTAATTATATAATAAATAACTATTAGCTAAATACGTTATCTTAACTTTTTAAATCTTAACATGTTAATCTTTCATACTTCTATCGTTGATGTTTCCAAAGGATGATAATTCCAATGGAGAGACCGATGTCTTTTACTATTTCATACTTTTTTTTTTTTATTGAGATATTTCACGACCGATGTCTCTGTAAGATTCTTCAATCTTATATCCAAACTTGATTGGATAGGAACTTTAATATTCGGTTAACTGAGATAGAAAAAGAAAGTTGAAGTTTTCCCTGTTATATTGAAGTAGTTGATGGTCTTTGTCAATTCTTTTATTTTTGATCTTGTGTAAAGCTGTATTGTACCGTCTGTACCATTCTTAGTTATCTAATTTCTTAGTTCTCGTCATTTTCAACTTTAGGATATTCGAGTCTTAATGTTGAAGACAATGAATCGATTGTGTTTAAAAGAATAAATGGAAACAAGCATATATTGCAGATCTTAGATATTTCAGAGGATCGAATAATCAATCTTGATAAAACCTACCTATACCTAGTGCTCTCACTTTATTCAAAAATCAAGCTAATTATGGTTAAATCACCGATTAATTTTTTAATCAGATTATAGTAAATTTCGAATCTATGATATTTTTTTTGTGTTTATTTGAAGTTGGCGTTTATTTCACGCGTTAATTTTCAAAAAAATAAACTTGCCGGTCAAGAAGATGAGTATTTGACTTCGATTGATAATCATTCGTTGACAAATATAAGAAGAACAATTTACTAATCACTTACGTAATATATTACAATAATTCACTTAAATTCAAATACTTTATAATAACAGTTACTATTAAATTTTTCGAAAATCTAAGTCTATATATTTTAATATTTATGAAGAGATTCAAATTATAAATCTTGTTATAATATTTTGAAAAACTTAACCGTCAATCTTGTTATAAATTCTTATATTTATTTATTTAGAGAGAGATTCAGATATGATTTTAAATATCTTAGAGATAGAATCGTTCATTTTTAATTTTAATTAAGATAAAACGTTAGATAATTAATTTCGAAATGTGGTTCATATATTAATAAATTAATTCAGAATGAATGCGATGCAAAATATATTTAAACTTGTTCAGATGAGAATTAGTCTTTCATTCTCAATAATAAATAAACTTGTTGAATCTAAACACATGAGAAAAAACACGGAAACAAACAAGTCCGAAAGTCTAGAAGACTATGAGACCTTGACATCCAACACAAGCAGACATTACATCTCTATATAAACTACAAACCCAACACCTCTGCTGTTCATAAAAAAAAAAAATATCAAAAACAAACTACCAATCTCGAATTATGTTCTGCGGATCCAAAAGCTTTCCAGCTATAGAAGAAGATACTCATCTGAAACACAGCTTATCTTCGAAATTGTCAAGATGGCGGACTTCCGTGAAGACCAAGAAATCGACCAAGAAATCGACCAAGAAATCAACCAAGAAGAAGAACCATCAAAACCCATTTTCATCCCAAGGCCTCAGTCAATTCGGGAACCTCCTCGCCGTTCTTGATGGAGAGAGACGGAAGATTTTAGCGGAGGGAGACAATTCCACGGTGTTGTTTGCGTACTCTAATTCTATTCACAAATGGATACCCATAATTGTCAAGAAACGAGAGTTTATTCATCCCTGGGAAAAAAAGACTAAAACATACCACGGCGGAGGGTATCAATATGACGTTGCTACCACAAACAGGAAATTGTCAAACAAACCAACCAGTTCCATGAAATCTATAAAAGAAGAAGAGTCACGGGAGATCGTCAAGAAGAAAGTTGCGAAGAAAAGATCGATCATTCTGTCGAGTCGTTATTTTTTCAAGGTATCTGTATTTATCACGTTGATTCTGTTGTGTCTGGCGTTGTCCGGGAAGACTTTTGCGGTTTGCTGCACGACGGTGTTGTTTTCTATGGTGCCTGCCATGGCGGAGAAACAGAATAGTTCAGCGTCTTTACAGATGATGAATCGTGATTTAATGAAACAGAGAAGGCAGCAGTACGAGAGAAAAACTGTTAGTGACATCCATAATAGATCGCATAACTTGATACGATAGATTAATCCTTCCTGATATTTTTGCTTCTCCCTTTCGCCAATTGTGCAACTTGGCGGCTGTTGTAAATACAAACATGTTCCTAATTTGTTAATCAAAATGATTATTCAATGTGTTCAATAATTTCCAATACCACTCGTGGTACGCACAAGCTGCAAACCGAGAAGTTAAGTTTTTTTTCCATTCTAGAAAAAGATAGATGATTATAAATTCACAATAACAACAAAGAGATGATGCACTAATTGTCAAACAACTATACTTCTTTTTCTTCACTCTCAATCCACTTATCCTACTCCTGCAAGTAACAACCATAATTTATTTAAATCTCAAGAGTTAACAAAATACAGCTATGGTGATAACTGATAAGATTCATGACAAACAAAAACATACCCTGAATCTCCTCGAGCGAAAACCGTCAGAATTCAAACGACTATTGTATGGTTGAAATCGAGAGCTTTCCATTTTGTGACGGTTTAAAGATGATCCAGCTTGACCAACTCTCGCTTCTTTTTGACTCCCACCCATTCTCTGTGGCATATTGCGGAAGAAACCATCTCTGTCCCAAGACACTTCATAATCTGCAATAAGACGTGATCCTTCCTGTGCAATTCATCGCATATTCGTTATTTTTTTGCTATGTATGTTCAAAATGGTTAAACAACTTTTTAAAATTTCTTTAAATCATTAACACAAACCAGTACAAAACACTTGTATATTTTGTGCTAAAAACAACTAATTAAACATAAGATTAAGTCAATAGCTCAATATAGTTGTAATAAATGAAGTGGCCAATGGTCATGTATTGTTTGAAGAACCTTTTGAGTCAAAAAGCATCATATCGTTAACCAATTCAACAACTTACAAAAGAAAAATACAAGCTAGCAGAAAAATCAAACAAGAACAGACAGTTTATACAACAAGTTAAAAGGGAGAAACCCAGATAATTTGTTACCTTCAGCAATGAACGTGTAGATAATGCAGTCAATGCACCGCAGAAATCATCATAGTTGTCAAACTGAACATATATCTTGCAGTGCAGTCCAGACACAATATTGTCTTCAGTTGCCCTACCAAGATCATCATCCCCAGAAACATTGATATTCCTGTTAGGTTTACATCATGCATGGAGTTATTAATCCAATTTTCAAGAAATAACCAATAAAACTCTAATAGTCTGATGTTATTTTCACACTTGCATTAAAAGTTATGCACTGATGCAGCAATTGTGCGAGAAGAAAAGCACAAATTTATAAGTCGTTATAAGGTGTGAAGATTATTTTTTTACCAAATCGTTCGAAAGCATGTATGTAATTTAAACATATCAAATCAAACAACGAAATTGGGTAAAATTATACAAAAGAAGAAGAAGAAATGACAAAAACAACACAAAAAAATATTAAAATATACCTTATCTTCCCCAAAACTGAGAAGATAGTGTGTGTAACAAGCATAGATGGCTTAGAAGATACTCGGGTTTCTGCAAACCACCGTGAAGGAACAGCTTTAACGATAATTGTGTCAGGTCTTCTTGCAACTCCACCAGAATATCCTGCACATTCCCCAGTGTTAGTAAGAAGAACACTGATCGTAATCCTAGTCGAAAAGTCCACTACATACGTGAATCAAATTCATTAGTGCTCACTATTTCCGGACGGTTTCCAAGAGTAAAACTCTTCCCAATCCTTTCTCAATCGTTCAAAATCATCTGCAAGAGGAACCTCAACCTTCAACCTGAACTTCACACCTTGAAGATTCAACTCGATCCCATCTGTCTTTCTCACCACCTCCTCTCTCCACTTCAAAAATTTCTTCTTCAAAACATCACAATTATCTCCACTGTCATCTTCGTACTTCTTCGTCTTCTTCAAAAACCCTAGATCTCGAACGTAGAGGCTACCGAATGCAACAGACTCCTCCCTCTTTCGTTTATGTAGATCGGATTGTTTCCGAACAGTGAGAGCATCCTCTGATATGGAGATATTTAGGGAGTCTCTGACGAAATCAAGAAGCGCACGTTTCAGTTGCCACTCGTCCACAGGCTTGACGGAGAGATCAGATCGAAAGAATGTGAGCAGAAGCTTGAGACGAGGTTGCAATGAAAGGCCGGACTGCAAGTCCAAGGTTTCCGTCGGAGGAAGAGAGCTCAACAATCTTCGAGTCGACGAGATCATTGCGATTTACGACTGTCGTCGTTGAATCAGCGGAAAATATCGGAGTTGGGTTTATAATATTTAGGTCGACCCGTCAAATTGTTGACGGTGCGATGCGATGTTCCGCAAGAATAAGATAAGATTATATTGTTCTTCGCTCAGAAATAAAAATAGCGTTATAAACCGCGTGGAGGGAGAAGGAATATGATGGTATGGTAAAGATGGGTGGGTGTCTCTCTTGCTTCGGCTTCGGACAATCGGAGAAGCAGAGGGAGGAAGATCGTATACAGTCGGAGGAAGCTCGTCGCCACGCCGCTGCAGCTGCCGAGGCAAGGTAGAATTCAATTTCTTTGCACCTGTTTGTTTGGAAATTGGAATTTGAAGTAAATTAAAGAGGAATTGGATGTTTTATCTTGAAGGCGAACCGATTATGAGAGATCTGCAGCGGGAAGGGCTGCGAAGGCTCAACTTGCAGGGATAAAGAAATCCGAGGCGTCAGCGAACAGAGGCGAGCCAGTACTAAAGGTACGTTGTTCTACGAAATTCTTCGTCTTCTGATTTTACAAACTTGGATGGATCGGTTGTAGTTGATTTTTTTCCTTCTGTTTTGGTGGATGCAGTGGCAAATGGGATGACGGTTTGCTGTCTAGTTTTCTTGAAGTCAATGACAAAAACTGTATAGAGTTAGTTCTTTGAAACACCAGCACATTAAACTACATCATTGAAATTAAATTTCCCTTGATTTGCACAAAACACATTTTGGTCTGATTGTCTTTAAACCATTATCTGCTGCAGAGATGATCATAAGATAGTTCAATTTACAAAACAGATTTTGGCCAGTTATGTGTGTGGCATGATTAGCTTTAAACATGAAAAGGAAAAATATTATCCTTGATTCTTTTCTCTTTCCATGTTTCCAGAATATCTGATGCAGATGGAAACCATGTTTCATTAATTTTAACATCAGATTTGTCCTGAGGAACATAGTCAAAGTCATTAAATTCCTCATAAACACCCTCTTCCATAATACTTCTAACTGTTGCATGCATCTGCTTCCTTTCACTGGGAAAACTCCCTAAAAGAAAGCTGCTCTGTTCGTTCAAATGTTTTATACCACTCTTGTTGTCTGAGACAGAGATTGAGTTTCTATGGAAAAGCTCATTAGGAGAAACAGATTTGGTAACTAATTTTCTTTGCCCGTGACAAAAGTAGCGCAATGATTTAATTAAACTGGAAACTGGTTCTTCTTCTGCAAGGATTTTGCTACGAGAATTGTCTAGAAATTCTAATAAGCCTTGCAATGTATCTTCACCAATTCGATCCATGTTTTTCTCAAAGTAGCTTGTCCATCGCTTTTCACAAAATTGAATTGAAGCATGTGCCATGCTGTTGATGAGAGGGATGGTTCTTTCATAATCTTGTTGAGCAACTACTTGGCATATCATTTCAGTGAACAATGAAATGTGAGGGATATGTCCAGATTCCAATAAGGTCTCTAATGCATGATCCAGTATATGCCACTGCAATTGAAATCATAGACAAACTTATCAAAGCTAAATTCAAGAAACAACATTCCAAGATTTACATGATTTTAACCCTATACGTAAATAAATCATTTGGAATTGAGACTTTAGAAGTTCAGATGGTCATAGTAAAATTAAATCAATTCTATAATTACTTTCTATGAAAAAATTATTGAAAAGATAGATAAATACAAGCTAAAAAAATTCTACTAGGATCAGCTTCCAATATGATTTTGTAATTAGTTTCATCATTCTAAATTTATTGTCTTAAACCAAATAGCATAACAGTGATGTAGCAAATACCATCTTGCAAAAAATTAAGGTTTGGTTACCTTTCCAGCTTTTGATGCCTCTACCAATAACACTGTGTGCCTGTCATGATCAAGCCGATGACCACAAACAGTCATTTCCCTGTATAAATGCTCAAAATATTCCCATTGATGAGAAGTAGCAGAAGCCTCAAGCATTAGGGTATACGTATGTGCATCTGGAGCAAGGGATTTGTTGTCTATCGTATCGGATTTAAAACCAAGATTTATAGCCTTGACAGATTCAAACAATTGTTTGGATTTTGTAAACATGTCTCTTCGGCTGTAAACTTTCAGCATGACATTTATGGTTCCAATATTTGGAGCACAGTGGTTTTTCATATGTTTAAAGATAGAGATGCAGTTATCCAGATGGCCACCGTTCAATGAAGATTGGATCATACCAGTAAATGCTACCTCAAGAGGTTTAGTAAGAGGAAGCCTTTTCATCTTCTCAACCTGTAGATGTGAGATGGAATTTCATGAGTGTGCCTGTAAAGAAGCATGTTGATTGGTATTCAAGGTCTAAAATTGTGCTAATAGACCATGCAAAACTGAATCAGTAGAGCTCGGCATAGAAAATACATCTCCTAGAAATCATTTAGATTGTCAAAAGAGAAGGTAAAAATGGTTCCAGACTGAATAAGACCATGAGACTATCAAGTGATTTACACAGTTAATTTGATGCTAGGTAAATAATAAAAATCCAAATTATTTTCTTCAAAATAAAATCTTTTATCTGTTTTCAAAGCGCAACTAATTTTTTTATTGAAATGTTAGTCTACTGGTCGAATTCAAAATTCAGAAAATAAAAATGGTGCCAATTTTGAAAGAACTACCTACCATGTACATTTCTACAATTCTGTGCATAAGAACAACATACCTCAAGCATTGCATCCTTCCACAATCCATTCTTACACAAGCAACATGCAAGCTCATAATACAAACAGGCTGCTCCAACGATTCCTCTTTGCTCCATGTCCCTGACTGCCATAACAGCATCTTCAATCCTACCTTCTCTCCAAAATGCTTTTACAAGAACTACACCAGAAAGATCAGTAAAAATCGAAACTTGAGTCAATATAATGATGAAATTTGGTAAATAGATTGTTGACCAATTTCCCCTATATATCCCACCTTTGTAGGTTAGTGCTTTCAAAGCAAAACCGTTTCTCTGCATTGTTTCAAAAAGCTTGTGCACAGACTCATATTTTCCTGCTTCTAGCATAACCTTCCACAAGCATTGGTACCCATAAGAGTAAAGTAAAAATGTGAAAGAAATTAAGAGATTCTAGGGTTTTCAATACTTATAGATTGGTAAATTCTTAAGGGTTAGCTGATTTAAAATGGTAATATTATGTAAGAATAACACTGTCTACCATCTTATTGAAGATGTGACTCCTAAGAAACTCAAATTAATATATAATTATTAAATACGACATTCCAAGAAATATAAACATTTTTTTTGTATTCAATTTGGCGTCTGAAAATCTAAGAGTCTATGAAATAGAACTTAAGTCTCATTTTGTTCAGTGATTTAAGATACCTCCATGGCAAGACCATATGTTGCCCCATTAGGTTTTAGACCATCAAATCTCATCTGCCGCAATACCCAATATACTCCTTTCCACTGATGTGTTGGGATACATGCATTTAAAGTCTGAAAATATAACAAACAAACATTAAAGCAAACCAGTTTACATATATGTAAACGATCTAAACAATGTATATGAAAAAGAACATGCTCACAGCATTGTATATGACAACATCTGGTTCTAAACAGGATTCCCAGTTTCCACGTTTCATATTCTTAAGCTTTTTGGTAGGTTTCATCTTCATGCACTCAATGATATTGATTAATTCCTTCAAAAGTCCAGCCTGACCAAGTGTGACGGCAATACTATGGTATGCTGCCATATCAGGGTATATCTGGCAGTCATCCTGAACTTCTCCAATGGTTAATAGTTATAATTCTTCGATAATAAATATAGGATTGAATAGAAAGAATTTTTCATATAATGTGTGTGATAGATGTTGTCTTACACGCATTAATTGGTAAATACAAAGAGCTTCATTAGGTCTCTTTGCTTTCCCAAGCACTGATAAAAGCTTTGTGTAAACAAACCTACAAAAGACAACCCCTCTCAGGAATACAAACAATCAAACATATTGTAAAAAATCATAGAAACTCACCTACTCTTGCTATGCCAATATTCCTTCTCACTATAAACCCATTCTACAACAGAAGATGCTTGTTTCCAATTGCCTGCATTCCCTAATAGATCCAGTATTTTGAGCAAACAGTTCTCCGAAAAAAGTAATTCAGACTGCTTCATCAGCTTTGGAAATTTCCAATCTTGAATACTTAAATTGGCACTGTTTAACCTGAATCACAAGATAAAATTCATCCTCAATATTAGTCCAATGATAATTCAAAATCCAAATCCCACACAGAAATTACAATTTACAAGCACACAGTATACTCTAGTTGATTCACTTGACATGCAAGTTTGAAGAAGAATTTGGCAAAAAAAATGATAAGAATGTTTTAGCTACTACCTAAAACTACGGTGATAAAGGGAGTAGTAAAAAAGGGTGAAACCTGTGTACAAGCCAACTGATTTTTTCTTCGTCACCACCACCCTTCTGATACCAACCTAGTCTCTTTCTTCTATCTTCATTACTTAATTCAACAACCTCATTTCGTATTCCTCCTTCAACATCATCATCCAACAACCAATCAAAACGCCTCGCATTCCTCTCTTCGAACATCACTTTCAATTCCTCCAAATTGTCTTCTCTCAGTTTCCCCCCATCAATGCACCTTTCACCGAATCTTCCCAAACCAACACTCGGCGATAATCTCTTCCAAGGAACCCCCTTCTGAGATTCTAACGGTTTCATCACTGCACGGTACTCGCTCGAAATCGTCTGAAAAAGGTTATTATCCTCATCTTCGTGTGCATTTCTCTGTGAATCGTAAATGAAAGGAGAAGCTTCGGATTCTGAAGGATGATGCTTTTTGACGCGACGGGCGATCTTCTGAGTTTCTTTCTTACGAATCGCGTGGACTATCTTGGGTGTCGGATAGACTCCTCGTCGTACGAGACGTTGTCTGATGGCATCGGTTTTGGGATCTTCGATTGGTGAAGGTTTGGGCTGAGGGAATGATGGTGGAGGTGTGGAAGATGCTGCCATGGCGGATTGGCGGGAGAACAAAGCAGTACATCAGTGAGAATTGAGATGAAGAATGACGAGTGTCGGATAGATAAAATAAATCATAAAAAAGGGGTTATTATCATGGAAACCCCATAGATAATTATTAATTAAATTAATATCCTATAAAAGGCCCATTATTCAAACCAGATTCTAGGGTTCTTTATTTGTCTATGATTCTCTCTACCAGTTGCCATCACCAATTCACCACTCATCAACATCCCTCCTATGTTACAGGTGCATGGTGATTATTCAGATGATATGGGTGTAAAGGTTGGAGCTTAGGGATGGATCAAAGGATTTTTAATTAAAATTCGTGTGTTTAAAGCTAAAATACTAGTTTTTATTATAAATCAACAAGGTTCCTGTATTTCTTCTCAGTATAATCCGTATGTGACAGCTTAATCAAGTAGTTCTAGAAATTGAATTCCTTAGAAACCAATGAATAACTTGATCGATGTTGGAAGAGTTTTTGCATGATATCATGTAACAGCAGACCTCTCTGTCTTTGATCGACTTGAGATCCCTGGAACAGATTTAGTACAAGTTAAAACAGCATTATGAATTGTGATGAATGATGATGGCATAGTAAATACTAACATCTCATCTGTTAAGATTAGTTGCGAGACAGCTTCATGTTTGTCAATCTTGTTTCCCAGAACTAATAGAGGGATTCCTTGCAATGAATTCTTATCTAGCAGATCGTGAAGCTCTCTTCTGGCTATGGATAAGTTATTACTATCTGCTGCATCTACAATATACCTGCAATATTGAACTCTATCATTATATGGATGCAAAGTAATTCGATTATACTGTGCAAATGATGGATTGATTATGCATACACAATTGCTGAGACACCACGACAGTATCGCTCCCACATACTACGAAATCTGGGCTGACCTCCAATATCCCATAGCTTTATTGTGACATCAAACTTTGTCAGTTTCTTCATATTAAACCCAACCTGACATGGCAAAAATAGCAAAGAAATCAATAGAAGGTTGTGAGAGTAGGCCTGTCAGAGCTCATTCACTTGAGAAGCTTACTACTCACTGTCGGAATCATGTCCTCAGTAAAATCACCGGCCTGGAACAAAGAAAAAATGATAAGCTGGAGAGAAAGAGAGAGAGTTGGATCGAGAGAGAAATTCTCTGACTTACTGCAATGATATTGACAAGTGAAGTTTTCCCTGCATTATGGAGCCCAATTAGAGATATCTCCATTTCTCGCATCAAAAACCAACTGCAGTTAAGACCAAGAAATACAAGATCAATCGATTTTGCCACAACCATAAATCCAGAGCATATAAGAAGTGGGTCAGAAAGAAGATAGTCAGTCAATCAGGTACCACCTCCTTAACCAGTTGAGGAAACTCTCCCATAGTCCCATGGAAGAAGAAGAAGAAGAAGAAGAAGAAGGAGAAGAAAAATCCTCTTCCGTCACCTTAAAGCTCAGGCAAAGAGTGTCTAGCGGAGGAAGAGGAAATAAAGACTGGCTTGTGAGAGTGTTTTTATTATTGGGAAAAGACGAGAGAATCTTGATTTCGAGTGGTGAGATTTTTGCTTGAGAATCGAAATGAGTGGATGAAATTATGATAAATGTTTTTGTATTTTAATATTCACCATCTCTCTCGTATACATTATTTAGATAGATATTTTTTTCAATGATTGTTAAGATTAGTTGCTTCCTCATTCAACCAGTGGTTTTTCTCAAGTCGTCAAGATCTCATTCATATTCTCATATCCAATCCACTGCCTGGTTTAAAAAATTTCTCTTCTATATTCAATGAATCAGTAAAAAAAATGAATCAGTATTATTTCTCTTGAGTTTTAGATTTTAGAAATATTGGTTCAGATAATAAATTATGTCAATCAGGTAAGTAATGGAAGTAAAAAAATTGGTTGAAACAAGCCTTGTTTAGTGTTAGTGTGTGCCAAATTATGGAACAGGCTTTGAATAATGAAAGCACTGGCTAAGTGATTGATGGACATATAAACCAACCCATAACAACAACAAACAAACAAAATTTGCAGATGGCGAATCCGAAAAAAATAATTTAAAAGAATAAAACATCGGGGCATATTTATTTATCTGTTTCATTGCGATTCAATCCACCGACAACTTGAATCGTCAAAAAATCCAACCTAATGAGTGTTGTGGATCCGACGGCTTATGGTTTCAATGCAAGGGCAAGACCAAACTTTGGATGCTGCTCCATGGCTTTCGTGTCGAATTCACCAGAGAGAGTGAGGGTGGATTTTGGTTTAAGCTCATGCTGAATAAGAGCGCCGAGCTTGCCATTGTTGTTCAACCTTGCCTTCACTGTTGTCTGATTATCCAAAGCATACGAACCTCCCACTGTGACGATATTCTCATTGGAGGAGAACTTTCGGGTGAACTCCTTCACTATACATATCTTCTGCTTCTTGTCAATATGATGCATGTATGAAGCCCTAAGTGCATCTCCCTTGTTCTCACTTTGGAATTGAAGGAAAAGGATGAAACGTGATTTTAGAGTATGCTTCTAAAATTATAAATAACCAATACTATTTTTATTTACTTACAGTATGAGAGAAGCAACATAACTATCCTTTGTCAGACTGAGGCCGGCACCATACTTGGTAAAGGCTTTTGAAGCTGTATCAAAAGCTGCCTCAGCACCAAAAGTAACTCCGTGAGCACCAATTGTAGCTGAAACATCTATGGTTGGAAATTGTTTCAAACCGACAGAAGATGAAAAGCCTGCATGGTGGTGGAAATGCTGCAACTCCAACTAAAAAAAGACACAAAATACGGTATTTGAAACAATTCAAAGGTATCATCAAATCATATTAAAAAGTCATGGATATTATGTGGTAACTTAATTAATCTTATGTAACATTGTATACCTTTCCAGAGTTAGCATCAGGAAACTTGATTGTCGCAATTGCTTTTGTAGATGGAAAAATTTCTGAGACTGTTATGGTTGACGAAATCTGGTAAAAGCAATTGCAATACACACATTATAAAATGCATGTAGTAAGGATAAATTTTAAAGTGGGGCATTATACACACATTTGAATTTGCATCAAACTTGACGTCCACAGTAGACTGGTTATACTTAAACTGTGAGCCAACATCTGCTGTATAAAGTCTGCCCTTCTTTACTGCAGTTGAAGTAAGACCCTGGAAGAATAATATTACAAATTTGAGAAATAGAACATGCAAAAAAATGAAACATTCCTTGGTTATTCATTCACCAAAGAACGCACATAACGAAAAGTGAAAATGAGAGAAGAAGATGATATAATAATTAATAAACCTAAGGAACATAAATCATATATAATCGTTGACAGTTTAACTATAAAACTAAAGAACAACATAATATATGTAGTAGAATGTCAATGAGTCTACAAGAGCTTTAAATGCTCTGATTTGGCCATTTGATATACCACTTCGGAATAAAATGCTACGGAGCAAGCATAACATAGCTGATAATTAATTCTTTAATTATGTTACAAATCCTGATTGGCAGTTTGACAGTCGGCTGATAAACCATTCATCTTTCAAGACTTGTGATACATAATTGCAAATGGAAAAATCTTCTACAACTACTCTTATAGTATATACTATATAATAATAAGAAGAAGAAATAAAGCCTACGAGATAATAAAAATAAAGAATATGCATTGATAAAGATGAACCTTTTAAGAGTAAATAAATTAATGCCAAGAATAGGTGTTGATGAGTTGTTTGATTAAATACTTGATTCCATAAGTCAACATCCATCTCTTTTTCTTATCATAGACAGAGTATATTTTCTTATCATAAATGCAACTGTGAAAGAAATGTTCAATATCAAAGCCTATAATATTATAAACATTCAACTTTTCTAGAATACACATACAATGTTAAATTATCCCATATTTATTTAGGTTAATCCTTTAAAGAACATTATTTTTGCAAAACAAGCTAGACAAGAATAGGTGTTGATGAGTTGTTTGGTTAAATACTTGATTCCATAAGTCAACATCCATCTCTTTTTCTTATCATAGACAGAGTATATTTTCTTATCATAAATGCAACTGTGAAAGAAATGTTCAATATCAAAGCCTATAATATTATAAACATTCAACTTTTCTAGAATACACATACAATGTTAAATTATCCCATATTTATTTAGGTTAATCCTTTAAAGAACATTATTTTTGCAAAACAAGCTAGACAAAAATGATTATGAACACAAATTAAATTCGAAAATAACTGGAGAAAAGACGAGGGAGAATCGGCAGACAACAACAATATACAAATTAAAAAAAGTAACGTATAGCTATAGAAGAAGAAACATAAAAGCGATATCAACTACAAACAAAACAGATCTGAAGAAAAATAAATATACAGCTATGTCAAGATTCTAAAAAAACATACCAACCCAGAAGCGGTGCAGGTGGAAATACTGAACTTCTGATCGTAGTTGTAATCTCTCGTCAACAGATCTGCGAACCAAAATCATCAGTAAGCAGCAAATGCGAGGCAGAATGAACGAATAAGATAGAAAAAAAAAATCCGAGAACACAACAATTTACTACCCTTAGCCTTCTTTCCGATATCAGAGTAAAGTCCCGGACCTTTCATGATCAACGGAAGTGGACAGAAACAAAAAGAGGTGGAGACGGTGGAGACGGCGGAACCCTTTTCCCCTCCCCCTCTTTCTCGGAAAAGCGGCGAAGCAGATAGTAAAGAACCGGGTTTTTATTATTTATTTATATGACGATATTTCGAATTTAGTAATGACCCGAGAATAATTTTAAAAGTCCGGTTACGGTTAATCGAATAATCGGTAGTAAAAAAAATTACCGGATTCAACAAAATATGGGAAATTTTATACATCTTTCACAAGAATACATCGTAATTACACAATATCGGACTTGGTTCCGCTACTTAATTTTTAGCATTTAACACTTAGTAGTTGAACGCGGTTCGTTCCTGATTGCCGGCGCCGCCGCGGAAGTCCTTTGATGGAGTTCTTGACTGTCCCCACTATAACCCAACTCCGACATCGTCCTGCGGTGACGGTGAGATGATCCATCATGAAACGACTGGTGTCTTCCATGACTGGATCCCTCCGACAAACACCTGTACAACGCCCTGTTCTTGCTATCCTTGATCGCCTTGATGATGAACGGAATCAACCCTTCCATCTTTTTAGTTCGTGAACAATGGGATTGGGACATCGGTCGGTATTTATAGAAGAAGCAGAAGATGGTCGATCGGTACAAGTAACTTAATTCTATTACCAACAACTACCACTACTTATCCAAGAGAAGAACGTCAGCAGTCAATGATTTTACAACTCTGATAGTAAAATGACGACTGTTTTCTCGTCAATCATAATGTCTGTTCAATTCTGTTGACGTATGTCGTGTGTCGTGTGAGTTTATCCAATCAAATAATCAACTTTAATTATCATAATTAATTCAAACTGTGTGTTAGGGTTTAATTAAGCTAAGGTTATTAATTAATCCCACTTAGCTCTCAATCGATAAAATTTCATAATCAATCTGATGGGTTTTCAAATATGAACAAAAGTCAATATTTAATTTCACAATCAACGGTTCAACACGGTTGTTAAATATTCAACAAATCAGTAAAATAAATTACAGATAAGTTTGTTTTCATAATTTAATTTGTTAATTAAGATTTAAGATCCCAAAAGTCTTGCTCTTGTCATTAATTACAAATTAATTATCTTTAAGAAAGACCATTATATCATAATATATTTAAGACGAGATTTAGATTGATGAAATATTTTAAATAAAATATTTGAATCTCATTTATTAAATTATTTTTCAAAATTTTATTTCAATAACAAAAGAAATGGATGAAAAGGATGAAAAGGATGAGACATGTTTTATAAATTATCTTAAACATGTTTTCACATAGATAGGAGTCGTTTCTCACACATATAAGATTAGGGTGTCAAGTTTAGCCATATATCGAGTCGAGCTCGAACCCAGGGTTTTAAGCTCGTTTAGCTAAACGAAGAGCTCGGGTAAGCTTGTTAGGTTTGATAATAATATATTTTTATTAAAATTTCACAAAGAAATTCGGTTAAATGGTTAATTCATTTAAATGTTAAATGGTCTTGAGTTTGAGTCATAAGATAATATTTAAAATTAATTTTTATCGAGAGCTCGTGTCCCAGCTTGTAGTATTCCTTATCGAGCCTAAGTCCGAGCTTGACCCAATTAAGCTCGGCAAGCTAAAGCACAAGTTCCAGCCTGATGAAATCTGGCCCGAGCTAAAGCAGAAGCTCGGTTTTGAGGAATTCCTTATGTTCTATAATATATCAATTATTAAAATAATTTTTTTTTACATAAATCCTCAATATTCTTGACTCTTGATTCAATCAATGTATACAATAAATCAAACAAACAAAATAAAATAAAATAAAAAACATCACTGAACAATCGATTATCCAAGTTGGGATTTCATGTTCATTTTTCCTCCGCCGAAGCTTTTTTCAATCGGCAGTGGTGGCTCATACCTCTCTCTACGGTGGTGAGATGATGATGACTTGCCACGACTACTACCGTCATCCACCAATCTTTGAAGCAGCAAACCGTGACCTGAACCGCCTTCTTTCAAGCTATTCTTCGCCTGAATATTATTGTTACTACTTCCCTTGATTTTATGAATCACAAAAGGTATGATACCCTCCATGGATCGATCTCTGATCTCTTTCTTTCTTTCTTCTCAGATGGTTAAATAGATAGATAAAAATTCTCCCTTATTTGAATTAAAATTAAAACTTATAAGACAAGTAACTAGGTAAGACGAGTCGTGAGTATTTACGCGTTGAAATATTGGATTTATCCTACATCTGCTTTAAGATAAACATCAAGGGATTTATGATACCAGGATTGTCAAACTCGTCACAAGAACTACTAAGGTTTCTGAAAATTAAGACTATGTTAGAGTGTATGTGTAATTGTTAACTTAGTGATGTTAATATTAATAAGTAAAAGGTTGTTACTCTAACAACTATCAGTTAGAGAATAATTAGTATAAATAGAGATAGATATGAATTGTAAAAGGCAACTCATTCTAATATAATCCAATTCACTTCAGTTTACAATATGGTATCGAGAGCAGGTGTTCTACCAGAGAAAATACGATTTTTTCTTGCGCTCTTCCTCTACTAGAACAACATCCGTTTCCGCTCAAGCACTCTGCTCAGCATCCGCTTCTGCATCTGCATCCACATCCGCTTCAATACTGCAACAGACTCCGCGCTCCAGATCTGCAAAAAGTCTTCAGACGACGACGACGATTTTCTTCTGGCAATGGCGATCGCCCTCCGTTCCAGACAACGACGATCTTCTGTTCCAGACTCTGCTCAAATCCTCGATTTTTTCTGCAGATCTACGATTTCTTCAATCTTCAAATCAATCTTCTGGCAGTAAAATCAATCTTCAAAGTGACGATTTCTTCACACGCAAATCGTACTCCACAAAAGCAAATCGCGATTCCGTTCTTCCAGATTCAGTTATTGATCTGGACGACGACGATTTCTTGCACGACACGAGTTTTTCAAATCCAGACGACGACGATCGGCGTCTATTCTCCGGATCTTCGATTTCAAATCGACAACACGATTCTCCAGACCTTCGATTCTCCAGATCTTCGATTTCAAATCGACGACGATTTCTCCAGATTCAGTTACGGATTCTTCAAATCCGTGATCAACAGCGTTACGGATTCTCACATTCGGTTATTGTGATTCTTTGAACACGACGATTTCTTCAAATTCCAGACTTTGTTAGTTCAGATCCGGCTTGAAGTTTCCACGGGTGATTCATGCATGTGTCCAGACAACACAAGTTCATCTCGCAATTTTCAGAGGTACTCTCAAAGACAAAATCAACATCACCGGATCATTAGACACAACACAACTCTCATCGTGAGAATCACCTGAGATCGTCACTCCGCACACATTCCAGATTCATCAGATTCACGCCGATACAATTTCAGATCGTGATTCAGATCTTTGTGTTTCCGGATTACATTCTTGATCTCCGGTTTCCGATTCCAGATCGTGATCTTCGAGTTCGGATCATCAGATCGCGTTTTTCATCCAGAGATCATCAGAGCTTCAGACATCGACGATAATCACGGATAACATTTTAAAAAAAAGAACGAATTGTAATCTGTGAGTCACAGAAGTAGTAGTCTCTTGTTATTTTTTTCTAGTTTACTTTTCTCACCGACGATGACTTCCGTTGTAAGTAGAAATATAACTGCAAAAACACGTAAAGCTTCGCCGGCTATCTCACAATCAAAGTGAGATCAAAATTTTTCTTTCATTCGAAAAGAATGGAAAGTCCGATATATGATCCCACAGGCAGCCGCACTCCCACATTATATGTGAGGAAATTGATATTCGTTACCCTTAACAGGGAAAACTATGTACCATGGAAGGCTCAGGTATCAGCTGTTCTCAGAGGTGCAGAACTTCTGGAATACGTGGAAGAACAAATCGATCTTTCCACATCATCGATCCATGTAAGACAGGATCAAATAATTCTAGGATGGCTACTTGCAGCACTATCGTTATCAATTCTTGCACAGGTTGCTAACCTTGAAACCTCGGCAAAGGTTTGGAGGGCACTGTCCAATCTATTTTCCCTCAAGTCCACCACCCGAATATTACATCTCCACCAATAGTTTCTGGAAATAAAACAGGGAACTATGACAATGGAGGCCTATATCACTCATGTACGCAAGATCTTAGACAACCTTGTGGCCGTAGGTGAAATTTTAAATGAATCCCAGATAGTTCTCAAGGTTCTTAGAGGACTAAAATTAGAATACTCACAGTTTGTCACCGCCATGACCGCCAACTTCAATCACAATCTGACATTCATGGATCTACAAGCTGTGTTAATGGACCAGGAAATGTGGATAAAGAAAGAACAATATGAATCACCAATTGCTGCCAACATAGCCACCACAAGTGCAAGTAGAAGTTCGTCTTCAACATCATCTACGGCAAGTAATTACAACAGCGCCCATATCAAAGGATCGTGCCAAATCTGTGGGTGCAAAGGTCACGTAGCACTTAACTGCTACAGCAGGTTCAATGCTAGGCGATTTCCTCCGAATCACAATCGGAAGATGATAATGATAGGACTTCCAGGGGTCGTGGAAACAAACATAGCAACTGTCAAAGAAGAGAGTCATCCCCTGATCTGGTATCCTGACACGGGGGCTTCTGCACACATCACAGGTAATTCAGAATTATTACAAAAATCTAAAATATATTCTGGATATACATCTGTCTTAGCAGCTAATGGCGAACAAATGACGATTTCACACACTGGGAGATCAATATTTGATAATGGTGAAAGAAAGTTTTCATTAGAAGATATTCTGCTAGTACTTACTGCAACAAAAAATTTATTGTTTGTACATCAATTCTGCCTTCATAACAAAGTTGTGCTTGAATTTGATGATCAGAATGTAAAGGTACTGGATGCAACCACTAGGAGGTTGCTGATGAGGGGAAGGCAAAAGAATGGACTTTATCAACTACCGGTGGATATCAAAAGAAATCCAGATGCATTAGCAGCCGAAAAAGCAACTACTGAAGTGTGGCACTGTCGACTAGGTCACTTACATAAACAAGCTGTAAATCATCTGATAAATAAAAATGTAATTTCACCATTGAATAAAGATGATAATATGTGTGAGTCTTGTATCATTGGAAAAATTTCGGCACAACCTCATAAAATCAGGTCTACCAATTACAAAGATCCGTTGTCATTAGTCTTTACAGACATATGGGGACCAGCTCCGTGCACCTCAGAAGAAGGTTTCACATACTACACAAATTTTGTAGACGCCAAAACAAACTACAACTGGGTCTATCCACTCTGCTTAAAATCACAAGTAAGTGAAGTATTTCTACAATTCAAGAAGTTTGCTGAACTCCAAAGTGGCTACACTATAAAATCAATACAAACGGATAATGCCCTAGAATTCAAGAAAATGACCCCAATGTTAACAAGTTTCGGCATCCATCATCGCATGTCATGTCCATATAGTCATCAACAGATGGGATCAGTTGAACGAAGGCATCGACATCTGGTAGATACAGCAGTGACACAGATCCAACATGCATCCTTACCAAATCGGTTCTGGGACTACGCTGTAATGACTGCAGCCTACTCATACAAAGAAATCCTACAAAGATCTTGAATGGAATATCACCATATGAGGCATTGTTTGGGAATAAACCAGACTATAACCTAACAAAAGTATTCGGCTGCAATTGTTATCCATGTCTTCGACCATACAAAAAATCAAAACCGGATCCAAAATCAACACTATGCATATTCATTGGATATCCAGCAAATCACATAGGGTACTTGTGTATGGATCCCGTTGACGGAAGAATATTCACATCCAGAGACGTCAAATTTTTTGAAAAAGATTTTACATTAAGCAAAGCACTCTTCAAAGAAAAAGAGAAGAATGGTTCACACGACAAACTAGTAAGTCAAAGTGTATTGACTGACCAATGCAGGCACAATACAAGTGTAGAATCAAAATTGTCGACATAGGATTATATTTTAATCATGTCAATTTAAACCCTAATTACACTATTAATCAATAGGGGTTAAATAAGTCAATCGATATTAAACCTAACTCCAGTTAATTAATTAATCATTTGAGTTAAGGGTTTAAGTCAAAGTTAAAAGTCAAATTGGGAGAATTGCATTTTCACCTTGAATATTATTATTTGGAATAATTGCATTTTCACATTGAATATTATTATTTGGAATAATTGCATTTTCACCTTGAATATTATTATTATTATCTTTTGACACTTTATTCAAAGTATAATATTCCAAGGGGACAAAACACTATTCAAGTTTGAATTTATACAAAGATAAGATTCTCCAACAAACTCTATCCAAGAAAAACACTATTCAAGATAAGATTAAAGACAAAGCTTGGATTTATGTGAGAAATCAAGGAGCCATCCATTGAAGATCCAATGGTGGACATTGAGTGGCCAAGGCTATAAATAGAAGGGTAATCCCCTCATTTTCACTCACCACACTACAAGCAAACTTAAGAGCTTTCACTCCACACTTGCCCACACGTTTTTGCCTCCAAGCTTCCAAGCTTTCAAGTGCTCAAGTGTCCTAGCTTTCCAAAGCTTCAAAAGCTCTCCAACTTCTTCTTCTAATCTTCTTGTTCATCTTTACAAGTAAGAAGTGTTGTTTGCTTTAATATTCCACTCCTCTAATCACCTCTTGTGTGTGTCCACTTTGGTTGAGAGGGTTGTCTCAATAGTACCAAAGTGTTAGAGAAGGTTTGTGAGCTCAACCATAAAGCTCTAGTTTGGTTTTATAGAGTTTCCGGGAAAACTCTTAGGTCGAGTCTACCTTTAAAGATTTCAGAGGTTTTTAAGAGTTCCTTGATACTCTAAGGTACTAACTTACCCGTAAAAGTTAGAGGTTCTTAAGAGTGCCCTTGATACTCTAAGGTGTGAGTCTACCCGTAAAAGACTGGTTCCTAAGCGAAGTAGCCTTAAAGCTTAGAGAGGTTTTTAAGAGTTCCTTGATACTCTAAGGTACTAACTTACCCGTAAAAGTTAGAGGTTCTTAAGAGTACCCTTGATACTCTAAGGTGTGAGTCTACCCGTAAAAGACTGGTTCCTAAGCGAAGTAGCCTTAAAGCTTAGAAAGGTTTAAAAAGATCCCTCTTCCAGTTATCTGGTCAAACACAGAGGTTGACTACTTTACGCAGATCCCTCATCCAGTTATCTGGTCAACTATCTGAGGTTATATTCATTGCTTTAAATCTTTATATTTGTTCAAGTATTACTTATCATATTTATCCAGTTATCTGGTCACTTACTTGTTTATCAACTTATCCAGTTATCTGGTCATTTACTTGCGTATCAATATATCCAGTTATCTGGTCATTTACTCTACAATACAATTTGTGTTTTCAATATAACTTAGTATTCATATACTATAGTTGTGTGTAAAACACTATCAAGCAAGTTGACTCAGTATTCATATACTGTAGTAAGCTTCGAAGAGTAATACTTACATTATTATATCAATCAAAATCATAATATCCTTATATCATTACTATTCAACTATTTGTTTATTAAGCATTTACAGGTAATTCCGCAATCAACCTGTTTAAATCGAAAAGACGCTATTACCTCTCCTTATAGCCTCGGATCACGATCCAACAAGTGGTATCAGAGCCAAGTTCCGTTGAAGTCAGACTAACATCTTACAACAACAACTATGGCTTCAAATGGTGAAAACAGTACTGGTCTTGCATCGAACAAACCTCCCAGGTTCGATGGAGTAAAGTATGACTTCTGGAAGAACAAGATGAAGTTATACTTAAAGTTAATCAACAATGGAGTCTGGAAAATCATATTGGAAGATTATGAGATTCCAACAAGCAAAGAAGAGACTTAGGGAGCAATGGATATCCTCAAGGAAAACAATAACTCAAGAGCATTGAATGCACTATATGGCGCTCTCAATGAATCTGAGTACAGCAGAATTCGATGCTTGGATACAGCTCACAAGGTATGGAAAGCTTTGGAGAATTTACATGAAGGAACCTCCCACGTCAAGGAAAATAAGCTACTACATGCCACTTCTCAATTCGAAAGATTCTCTATGAGGGAAGATGAGACTATCGCAGAAATGAACATTCGACTATCACAAATAGTCAATGATCTGGCTGGACTAGGGGATCCAGTAACTGAGAAAAAGCAAGCAAGATTCTAAGAAGCCTTCCAAACAAATACTATTCAAAGAGGAATGCGATCCAAGAATCTCATGATCTGAACAAACTCACAGTGGTAGAACTTTGCGGAAATCTGATGGCCTATGAAGAGGAAAGATTTATCTCTAGAGCAAAAGAGGAGAAAAAGGACATTGCTCTCAAAAGTCAAAGCGATAATGAATCATCTGATGATGACTTGGCAATGCTCACAAATCATTTAAAGAGATATCTCATAAAAAGGAAAGAAAAGAGAAATTCAAGGATAGACCATCAGAATTCCGACAGAAAAGTAAGTAAAAACCACAAAGACCCAAAGGAGCCCATCTGCTACTTGTGCGACAAATCTGGACACATCAGACCTGAATGTCCTCTACTAAAGAAAGAAAAAGCGCATCAAGTACACTAGTCAGATTTTGAGTCAGATCAAGAAGACTGCCTCATGGCTCATGAGAACGACTCTGAGGTAAACTTTACAAATACTAGATTTAATTCATTAGAAGAAGCATTTCTAGAATTAATGGATAAATATAAAGCTGAGAAAAAATTAAGTAAATCATTAAGACTAGAATGCATGAATAAATCACATATTGATCACTCAATAGAATTAGAAGAATCACAAAAAGAATGCATGTTATTAAAAGAAGAAAATCATAAACTCTCAAGTAAAATAAAAAAGGGAGATGAAAAAATTAAAACACTTAAGAGTCAAAATTTTGAATTACTTCTAGAATCTGAAGAAAATCAACCCAATGAAATAAATGATGATATGGTTGAATTGTTAGAATTAAAAATAGATAATTTTGAGGAAATCATTAGAAATAAAGAAAAAGAAACAATCATGCTTAAAACTGAAATAAAATCTAAGGATAAACTCATACTTGAGCATGAAGAAACTTTACAAAAATTATCTGAAAAACATAATAGCATGCAATTACAAATTAAAAGAATAAATGAGAAAAATAGTGTTCTTCAAAAATTCTTCAATAGTTCATCCAAGTTAAATAATATGTTGCAAGGCTCGAACTTAGGTCAAAAGAAATTTGGCTTAGGGTTTGAGTCAAATACACCTATTAACAAAACCTTAAATGCCATAACTTTTAATGATCATTTTGTAAGGGAATCTAGTCATACAAAACCTTTGCATGCTTCAATATATAATAATTATTCTAGGAATACAAAATTCATTCATCTTAAGAAAAAGAAAAATCATTTTAAGATGAATCATCCAAAGCAAAGATGGATGTCTAAAGATGAGTTACGAAACTATAAGCAGATTAAGTATTTAATTCATCCGGACCCAACTCAGTATGGGTACCAAAGGATCTTTCAACTTTTTCAGGAAAAGCATGTGCCAAAATGGATGTTCGACAGTGGATGCACAAGACACATGACCGGGGAATCAAGTCTACTAACCGACTTGATAGACTTACCTACTACTAAAAAGGTTAAGTTCGCCGATAACAATGAAGGTACAATAGTAGGTAGGGGTAATGTAGGAAATACAGAAAAACCATTCTTAAGAAATGTATACTTAGTAAATGGTCTAAAACACAACCTGATTAGCATAAGTCAATTATGTGATATCGGGTGTGTAGTAAAATTTGAAAAATACAATTGTTCTATCACTAACTCTGAGGGAGTTATCATTCCCAGAGGATATAGAAAAAGCAATGCTTATTCTATAAACTTTGATAAATCTAAACCAACTCATGACTTCTGCATGCTTGCTGCAAGTGATGAGAAAGTTCTGTGGCATAGACGACTAGGTCACACCAGCTACTCAAAGCTATCTAGATTATCTAAAGAAGAATTAGTAACCGGGTTGCCTAAAATAGCTTATGAAAAAAGTAATATCTGTGATGCTTGTCAAAAAGGAAAGCAACACAAAAGCTCACTTAAATCCCTCACAAAAATAACCACTTCTAGACCCTTAGAGCTTCTTCACATGGACTTATTTGGGCCAACCCAAATCCAAAGTCTTGGAGGAAAAAGGTTCACCTATGTAATCATTGATGATTATTCCCACTATACATGGGTGTTCTTTCTAAGAAACAAAAGTGAAACCTTTGGTGAATTTTCTAAATTTTGTACCCTAGTACAGAATGAAAAAGGTTCATCTATCATAAAAATCAGAAGTGATCATGGAGGAGAATTTGAAAACTCTGACTTTGAAGAGTACTGTATATCCAATGGGATAAAGCATGAATTTGCTGTTTCTCAAGCTCCACCTCAAAATGGAATAGTAGAAAGAAAAAATCGTACTCTTCAAGAAATGAGTAAGTCTATGTTACAAGAACATGACTCCCCTCAATATCTATGGGCAGAAGCTATAAGCACTGCCTGTTACACTCTCAATAAGGTAATCATTAGAAAAACCTTAAACAAAACTCCCTATGAACTTTGGAATAACAGAAAACCCAAAGTTTCATTCTTTAAAGTATTTGGGAGTAAGTGCTATGTTCTCACAACAAGGGGAAACCAAGATAAATCAGCACAAAAATCTGATGAAGGAATCCTGGTTGGATACTCAAAAAGGAGCAAGGCATATAGAGTCCTTCTCAAAGAAAGACAAACATTGATAGAATCCCTACACGTTGACTTTGATGAGTCCATCTCTGTTCCAAACACAGAAGGAGGAATTAAAGTCATTCAACAAATACCATCTGACACTCCCATAGAAAGAGATGATCAAGAAACAATCATCTCTGAACTTCCATCAAATAGGAATCTCAGAAACTCAGACTCCGCAGAACAAATCATTGGAGATCAACACATTAGCATACAAACAAAATCATCTATACAAGGCAACTATGTCCTAGATTGCTTTGTATCTCAAATAAAGCCTAAGTAGATCTATGTGCATATGAACTTAACATGATCTAATGCTATATAAACATACATGCTTTTATCATTCACATGCTAAGCTCTACACGCACATAACTCAATAGACATCTAAATGCATGTCTATCATATATATATCAATCACGTTAATACATGCCTACACATTGATTTATATGCTTCTATAAAATATATGATCTGATAAATGCTTGGTTTATAAAATCTCCTATGAAATATTCAACTACATAATCATCTGAAACAATCAGTTATATACTATGTGATTGTACTTTCATTATTCAACTCGTTGATTCATACATATCATATGCACTCATCATGCTTACATACAATCACCTACCAAACAGTTGATTATCTTTGAATGATGCCATCTTTTTAATACTAGTTAAAAAACTATATGATGACATACAATCATAAACATGAATATTTCTTTACTAAACTAGCTAACTCATAATCAATTCATGAAACTAATCCTATACATGCCTGTTTTACGTATTACAAACCATCTGTATGCTTATAATCTTTTGATAAATACATATAGTATGCATGCAAAGTAAAATGAATCTACCTACATATGAGATGTGCAATACATGCATGAAAATTTCAAAACAACTCATTATATGCCACGATTATACATACAAGATGAACATGTTGCTTATATTTTAAATCTTACTTATCACTGATCATCTGCATGTTTAGAAGAGTCCTCTAAATGCAAACTAGTCAACTATGCAACATCATCTGAGTACAACATATTGCTAAATCCATTCTGCTATATTAATCTTATCTAAATGATGTTGGTAAGCCACACCATGCCTTGGAAACTCAAAACAAATAAGGTATGTTTTGAAACTCTCATTGCTGAAAAAGCCAGCAACTCATCTGCAACCATCAATCACTTGCGACATCCGGCAACTCTATTACCAGAGAATGACCTGCAAAGAAACACCTCGCAAGAAGTGCTGACAGAAGACAAATCCTGCACCTGCACACATCAATCTTCGTCTGCAGAAGTTGAAAACATCGGCTACAAAAGTCTAAAGGCATGGAGAGTGTAAGAGTTGTGTTGAACTACTAAAAAGGTATGATCTAAATAGTTAAATAAATAGTTTTTTAAAACAAATCTTAACTTAGATCTATTAAACAAATCTCTAGATAAATCTAAATGATTTGACTCTCCAAGACTTGTGTCATGGAGTATTGAAAAACAAACCCTAAGTTGCCAACTCTTCACGGGTAGACATGACTTAAAGCTTGTACAGCTTTACAAGTAATATCTGTTAATTCAGAATCCGGACAGACATGATCTGCCAAAAGGTAGAATATCTCACTATAAAAGGATAGGAAGAACAATCAAATACATATCTTCTTCCTCTTCCTAACACCAGTCTGTCCCAAGGATGTTGATTCAAGAAATCAATCCTGAGAAGAAGGAACTAACAATCATACCAGACTGTCCTTCCAGTCCGGTATACAACCCCAATCCTTCAAGCAGCAACGTTATCCGGAAGAAACGCACCAGAAAGATTCCAGTATCAGAAATGTTCCAAGGAACACGAACATGGATCTCTCCAACGGCAAGGTTATCTTACAACCTCATTCTCGAGCAAAGGATGATCTTTGAAGAACCAGTCCTGCTTAGATCTCTCAACTGCAAAGTGATCGAAGGCCTGTTAAATTTTAACAGACTTTCTGATTATCTTGAGAACATCGGACAACTCAGGATCTACAAATCAGAGCTGGCTCAGTTCTATGCCAATCTCAAGTATAACACTATAGGCATACAAAGGATTACAACCATGGTGAATGGAATATGTCTGATTCTCGAAGCTGATAAACTGAGTACATGGATTAACCTACCAAACGATGGAGTAAAAATTCAAAATTATAAAAATCTTAGAGAGCTACCCTTCAAGTGCGATTGGGAGATTCTCTGGAACACTCTTACTCATAGGTATAACCCTAGAAGCACTGATAAAATCTTGAAATCAATGCTCATACCAGAAGCCTCCATCTTCCTCAAAGTAATCCTGTGCAACATTTATCCTCAAGCTGACGATAAAGAAGAACCATCCACATTGGTCTTAGTAGCAATCTATTGTTTACTGTCAAAAATCAGGGTAAACTGGACATCCTTAATCATGCATAACATGACAACATCAACAAGGAGTACTGGAGCACGTCACTACCCAAGGATGCTCTCCAAAATCCTCAGTCCAGAGTACTTTGGAATTCCACTCTATCCACATCCAATCATATCTCACATTCAACCATTCACTGCAAGCTCCTTCCAAAAGACTTGGAGAAACACTTATGATCCAAACTCACCAAACACTAATGTGTTTTTGAATGAGGAAATCATAAGGGTTCGACATCAAGTGAGGATGTTGGAGAAAGGAATGGGAGATCTGGAAGAGATGGTTTCCATAACAAGGCAACAGCTAGATGTTGAGAGAGAATATAACCTGGAGTTGGCTAACCTATTTCATGAGTTTAGCTCCAAAGTCATCCCAACCATGCACCACCATGACTGAACTACATCTGCCCTAAGAAGTATTTTGATGTTTTGAGTACTTGTATTTTGTGTCTGTTTTTCTGTTATTTTGAAGATCCATTCATGGATCGTAGTCTCATTGAATATGAGATTAATCCTGTTATGTATCACCTCTTCTGTTGAAATGAAAAATCGTTTTATGATTTTAATCATCTAAGCTTATCAACATAAGGGTATGCATGCATAAAGAAAAACATAATATTAGCAATATCAAAAATTTGAGGGCTGCATGGACATTAGTTAATACTTCAAGGTATAAAATTAAAATTCTTTTGAAGTATTAATCGACTTTTCAAAGTCTTGAACTCTAAAACTTCAAGGGATTAAACATAAAATAGTTTTGAAGTTTAAAATGATTCACTGAAACTTAAGGATTAAAATTATATTTTTCAGTGAATATAAAGTTTTGTGAAACTTCAAGGACTTAAACGTAAATCGTTTATGAAGTTTTTAAGTTTTAATAGATTCACTAAAACTTAAGGGTCAAAATGATATCTTTACAGTGAATAAATATTTAGTTAAAACTTCAGGGACTTAAAATTAATATTTACATGAAGTTTTCAAATTGAAAAGTGCTTAGAATTAGTTAATACTTCCAAGGTTTAAATGAAATATTTCAAGTATTAATCTAAGTATTTATTATAACTTCAAAGGGCTTAAATGAAATTTTGTTTTAAGTGAAGTTTTACTACTAAGGCTTTAAGGACTGAAATGAAAATTTTAAATCTTTTAAAACTTAGTGAATATTTACATGATTATATTTGTCACTAAGACATAGATTTTAAAATTTTAAATGCTCAATTTCTCCTTAAAGCAATTAGTAAATATTATGGATTTATACTTATCATTCACTAATATCTTATGGATTATAACATTATAAAATCTTTAATCCATACATGTTAAGATCATCTTCATCCATAACACACACATGGATTATTATTCATCGCATGATCTTAGCACAAGGCAATCTAAATTATCATATCATACTTGCCTTATAATGTATATCAAAATTGGCTTCAATCCAATAGTTTATCAATGAGCATAAATTACATGTTATTTCTTCTATATGATTGACTAACACTCTTATAAGCAAGACGTCACATTTGGTCAACCACACAAATCGAATTTGTGATTAAAGCTCAATGAGGTATGAAATTTTATTTTCTCCACAAATTAGATATCCTATCATTAAAGGGGAGATACTTCATAGGTATCTATTTTTAACTTTGTCGATACCATATTGTTTTAAGGGGGAGAAATCATGCATGATCCACTGCTTTTAAATTTAATATTATGGGTCAATAATTCAGGGGGAGCATGCTCATAAGGGTAAAATAGAATATTGACTAGACATGAGTTAAAACATATATGCCATCGACAAAGGGGGAGAATGTAGAATCAAAATTGTCGACATAGGATTATATTTTAATCATGTCAATTTAAACCCTAATTACACTATTAATCAATAGGGGTTAAATAAGTCAATCGATATTAAACCTAACTCCAGTTAATTAATTAATCATTTGAGTTAAGGGTTTAAGTCAAAGTTAAAAGTCAAATTGGGAGAATTGCATTTTCACCTTGAATATTATTATTTGGAATAATTGCATTTTCACCTTGAATATTATTATTATTATCTTTTGACACTTTATTCAAAGTATAATATTCCAAGGGGACAAAACACTATTCAAGTTTGAATTTATACAAAGATAAGATTCTCCAACAAACTCTATCCAAGAAAAACACTATTCAAGATAAGATCAAAGACAAAGCTTGGATTTATGTGAGAAATCAAGGAGCCATCCATTGAAGATCCAAGGGTGGACATTGAGTGGCCAAGGCTATAAATAGAAGGGTAA
>LFYR01000692.1:2440-21867 GCA_001185155.1 Zostera marina | reverse complement strand
CGAAGTAGCCTTAAAGCTTAGAGAGGTTTTTAAGAGTTCCTTGATACTCTAAGGTACTAACTTACCCGTAAAAGTTAGAGGTTCTTAAGAGTGCCTTTGATACTCTAAGGTGTGAGTCTACCCGTAAAAGACTGGTTCCTAAGCGAAGTAGCCTTAAAGCTTAGAAAGGTTTTGCCATTACCTTTAGGCGAGTGAATTCCGGCAGTTGGTCGGGACTGGACTAGCCCTTGTTTGGGTGAACCAGTATAAATCTCTTGTGTTGTTCTCTGTTAATTATAGTTCTATCTTTTACTTAAAAAACAACACTTAATTAAAAAGATCCCTCTTCCAGTTATCTGGTCAAATACAGAGGTTGACTATTTTACGCAGATCCCTCATCCAGTTACCTGGTCAACTATCTGAGGTTATATTCATTGCTTTAAATCCTTATATTTGTTCAAGTATTACTTATCATATCTCTCCAGTTATCTGGTCACTTACTTGTTTATCAACTTATCCAGTTATCTGATCACTTACTTATTTGTCAATATATCCAGTTATCTGGTCATTTACTTGCGTATCAATATATCCAGTTATCTGGTCATTTACTCTACAATACAATTTATGTTTCCAATATAACTTAGTATTCATATACTATAGTTGTGTGTGAAACACTATCAAGCAAGTTGACTCAGTATTCATATACCGTAGTAAGCTTCGAAGAGTAATACTTACATTATTATAATAATATCCTTATATCATTACTGTTCAACCATTTGTTTATTAAGCATTTACAGGTAATTCCGCAATCAACCTGTATAAATCGAAAAGAGGCTATCATCCCCCCTTATAGCCTCGGATCACGATCCAACAACAAGTACACAAGAACCTGAGACTGGAGATTCACTATCTGAAGAAGCAAATCATGATCTTGAAAAACAAACCACTCAAGACTCAGCCGAACACGCAACAAATTCAGACACTTCAGAATTGAATATGTCAATTGAAGAGCCAAGTCCAACACAGTCCGAAATCGAGCAAAATCAAGAACCAATCGTTGAGCAAACATCCGTAATTTCACCGCCATACACCAGGTCAAAATACGGGATTATCAAACCAAATCTTAAATATCCATGCATAAGCACCACAAGACCAGTTGGGCTTCCAAAATCACCAAAACAGGCGTTACTAGTCCCAGCATGAAAGGAAGCAATGAAAGAGGAATATATGGCACTGTTGAAAAACAACACCTGGACACTGATCCCTCACACCTCGAATGACAATGTGATTAACTCAATCTGGATCTTCAAAATCAAACAGAAAGAAGATGGAAGCATTGAGAGACTCAAAGCAAGATTAGTAGCTAACGGACTTCGTCAAATAGAAGGAACGGAGTACAATCAGACGTACAACCCCGTAGTCAAACTAGTATCAATCAGGCTAGTACTCACGATAGCAGTCACAAGAGGATGGAAGATCATGCAAATCGACATATCCAATTCATTTCTTCACGGAGAAATCGAAAAAAGGGTAGTTGTGTCACAACCAATGGGGTTTGTTGATCCAGACCGACCAAATCACGTATGCCTATTAAATAAAGCACTCTGCGGCCTCAAACAGGCACCACGCATGTGGTACAAGAAAGTAAAAGAATTTCTGCTAAGACAAGGGATTACTCAAGGAAGTTCATATCCATCATTGTTCATTCTATCAACTGTAAAACATACGATATATCTGTTGATGATATGATAATTACAGGTTCAGACAATACATAGGTTGAAAAGATGATAGACATATTAGAAGACGAATTTGCACTCAGACGTCTGGGTGAAGCATCGCTGTTCCTAGGCATTCATGTAAAAAAGGATAAGCTCGGATTACACCTGAATCAAACACAATACTTGAGAAATCTACTCAAGAGCTAGCTGTGGAATAGAAAAATCCAAAACCTCAAACACACCGATGATAACAAATCAAGACTTACACTCGGATGAGCAACCAATCAAAGAAGACAAAGAGTACAGACGGATCGTTGGATCACTTCAGTACCTCACCATCATGAGACCAGATATACAATTTGCAGTAAATAAATTGTCTCAATACATGGCATCTCCAAAACCTGTACACTTATTAGCAATGCAGAAAGTATTACAATATCTGTCTGGAACGCGGAAGCATGGCCTAATTTTACGAAAAACAACGTCATTTACAATCATCGGATACTGTGATGCAGATTGGGGAGGGGACAGTGATGCCGCAAAAGTCAAACAGGGTATCTCATCTACGTATGCGAATCACTGATTGCATGGACCTCTAGAAAATAAAACACCGTGGCAAGATCAAGTACGGAGTCAGAATACAGAGCAATTGCCACAACGATTACGGAACTTGAATGGGTACGAAACCTACTGTTGGAATTAGGTATTGAAGCACGGTTACCAATGACACTCAGATCCGACAATTTGGGTGCAACATATGTGGCTTCAAACTCAGTATGTCACACAAAACTAAAACATGTAGCCATCGACTTGAAGTATGTTCAAGAAAGAGTAGAGGCAGGAACAATAAATGTATCACATATATCAGTAGCACATCAGAAAGCAGACATATTGACCAAAGCGTTAAAGCCAGTATTATTCATTGATCAAAGAAACAATCTTGTTAGATAACTCTCCCAAGATTGAGGGGGTGTGTTAATAAGTAAAAGGTTGTCACTCTAACAACTATCAGTTAGAGAATAATTAGTATAAATAGAGATAGATAGGAATTGTAAAAGGCAACTCATTCTAGTATAATCCAATTCACTTCAGTTTACAATAGTTAACTATAGTTAATTGGGTAACTAATATCTTGATCTTAAGTCAAGATTGGTTAATTAGTTAGTATTTGATTACTATAAGTACTTAAATCATTGGAATTGTATGTTTTTTTTGGGGTTAATATATTTGCTTGATTACATGATTGTTCTGTTATGTCATACTCGAGTTTAGTCAAGTTTAGACTGTAGAACCTAAATTGTCGATACAGTATTATATTTTAATCATGTTGATTTAAATCCTAATTACAATCTTAATCCACAAGGTGAAATTAATCAAGATTAGACCTAACTACAATTAGGCACAAATAAACCCTAAAATATTATCTGAGTCAAAGGTCTAAGTCAAAGTCAAAATTAAAATTGAAACAATTGCATTATATACCTTAAATATTATTATTTTATCTTTAACACTATATTCAAAGTACAATATTATTTCATGGGACAAAACACTATTCATGATCCAACTACTCAAGGACAGAGCTTCCTTACTATTCTAAGGTGTAAGTCTACCCATAAAAGATTGGTTCGTAAGCAAAGTAGCCTTAAAGCTGACAGAGGTATTGTCATAACCTTTAGGTTAGATTAGCCTTCGTTTTGGTGAATCAGTATAAATCTTTATGTTGTTCTTTGTTAACTTTAGTATTACTAATCATCTAAAAATAACTAAACAACACTTAACTCAAAAGATTCACTCTTCCAGTTATTTGGTCAAAGAATTGAAGTTGACTACTTCCCACAGATCCTTCATCCAATTATCTGGTCGATTCTTTGAGGTTAAATTTATTGCTTAAATTTCTATCCAGTCATCTGGTCAAACTTTATTTTTCAACTACATATTCAGTCATCTGGTCAAGATAATTAACTCATATATTATTACTGTTGTTCAACTCGTGGTCAAGATAAAATCTGACACGACTTCAAGGTAGTCTTGACGCTATTTTGTTTTTTTTGTTCAAAGAAATCCGTCCAATAAACCGATCCGACAAGCTCGATCTGTGAAGCACGCCCAACAAATCGACGACTTCAAGACTTCCGATTTGCGATCTTACTTCAAGTGCGATCTGGAGATTTGCGTTTTGCGATTTTTTTCTTGACCGACTTGCTTTTTGCGATTTGAGTTTTGCAACTTGGTAGTTGCATTTCTTTCTTTTCTAGCCGACTAGTGACTTGGAGATTTGAGACTTGTGAAATCCTGATCTGTTTTGATTTCAGACTTCCGTCTTCTTGCGATTTCAAGATTCTTGCGAGTGTCATTCCAACGATCAGATTCTTGCGATTTCAAGATTCACATTCTGTCTTCTTGCGATCTCATAGTTGTTTGTTTCTGATGGTATTAGTATAGTGTATACAACAATCTTACAAGTATGAAATATATTCCCCCCCCCCTTTACACTTCAACCCTAGGGGTATTTATACAGTTTTCTACTAGTTCGGGTCTTATGTTCTTGGACCTAGATCCGACCTGACGGATCCGATAAGTTTGGGATGCGATTATTTGGGATGTAACTGTCTGGCCCGGTCGACCCGCCCGGACTAAAACCCGTCGGACAGCTTGGGTTTCCCCCCTTATTCGCTTTACTGGGCCTATCAGTCCTGATTTCTCGAATGGGCCTGGGCTGATGGACTAGGGGTATCATCAGTATTCCCTCCTTCTCCTTCGATCTATAAATACTTTGTTCCTTCTTTTCTTCAGTTATTTCTGCGAATTCATCATGTCTATACTTTCTGTTTTGGAGGAGCTTGGTCGTGAGTTGGTGCACCAACAGGCTGCTTGGTCTGAAAATCTCATCCTTCATGGAGAGGAGGCTCGTGCTCTTGCTGCTACCGAGAGTCACCGCATCAACTCTTTGCTTCTAGCTGTTCAGCGACGCCTTTCTGTTCTTCGACAGGTTGAAAGTGATGTTGTTGTGGTTGAGAATCGTGTTGCTCCATTTGAACTTCCCGTAACTGCTACCGCCCCCGATGGAGTTCCTGTAACTGCCGCTATTGAACTTTCCCTTCACTGGTCGCTCTGCTGCGCCTGCCGTACGGCGCCGTTGGGGACGCAGACAGCGTGCTGGTCGTGCGTTCCCTGTTCTCCCCCCGACCGACCTTCGTCATTTTCTCTCACGCGGGCCGACCATGAATGTCTCCTTCATGGGGGCCTGTTTTTATTGTGCTTTTAATATGTACTTGGATATTTCTCTTTTGTCCCCCTGCAGCTCTTATGACTTCATCTGTGAACGAGATAGCGTATTTTCTTTTATCTTTACGTACTGATACTTTACCACCGTACTTTGAGCTTTGTTTTTGATACAGTTGCAGTGATGTAATTTCCTGCCCCCTTGCTATGAAAAAAATAGTTTCATTTTCCCTCGGATTTTTCTTATTATTTTTGCTTAATCTCTTATTCCCGGGCCTAACCGTTTGCCGATCAGGGGTTTGGTAATTCCTTTCGAATTTCATTTGACCGTCTGTTATTCTTCACGGGTATTGTGGCCGTTCGGCTCTTGCCGCTTGCCTTCCATACGGGCTGCTCGATCAGCAGGTATAACTTCTACTCCTTTAGGACTTCGTAGTTTTTCTCATTCATTTCTATGGCTGATTCTGTTCAGGTGCTTGCCCTACGGTCTCTTTGCTCTGCCTCCCTTGAGCATCCGGGTTGTACATGACTCATGGGCTGGACTGTCCCGACCCTGCCGTACGGACCTACTGGCCTTGGGATATGTGGTCATTCGGCTCTTGCCGCCTTCCTTCTATGCGGGCTGCCCCCACCTTGCCGTACGGTCTCACTGGCCTTGGGGTATGTGAATTTACGTTTCAAATTTCCTCTTTTTTTTTTATTTCCCGCCAACGCTCTTCTATAAATTTATTTTTCACTCTCATTTTCACTTCTTACCTTTTCACTCATTCACTTACCAGAACATGGGTTTTTCTTTCGCCGACTACCGCGTCTTCTCCTATGGCTGATCTTAACTCCTTCGTGGATGGTATGCAGTTTGACGGTAACTCTATAACCCCTACTGAAAATCCTCCTTCTGTTCTTAGTCGGCGATAGGCCCGTCATCATTTTCGTGGGATCGCCCCTGGTGTAGCTATAGCTCACCTTAAGGTTCCTGATGGTGACTCTGCCTCTTCGCCTCCTTCTGGTTACACCGCTCTTTACTCGGATTTCGAGGATCTAGGGCTTCGGCTTCCCGCTTCCCCCTTTTTGTTGTCTTTTCTTTTGTACACTGGCGTTGCTATCTCCCAGCTTTCTCCTTCTAGTCTTGATCGAGTTGTTTCGTTCGAGCGATTGTGCCTTGAGCTGTACATTGAGCCTTACGAACGAGTATTCCGATTGTTTTTCTCTGTCTCCCGACCTAATGCCGCACGGCTTTTGGTTTCTTCCCAAATAAGGTGCAAGACTTTGGATTCCTACCCCGATCGTTCGCATAGATGGAAAAATCATTATTTTTTGTAAAGGGCAGTGCGGTGATGTAATTTTTTTGTAAAGGTGCAGATGAAAAATAAAAGGAGAAAAAAAAATTTGTGACGTACTTTTTATTTTGGGCTTTATTCCCTTGCTTTGTACTTGACTATTATTTCCCGTTATTTTACTTCTTTATTTGCTCTAAAATCTGTCCGTCTTGTGCTTCCTTTTCCTTACGACTCGCCTTCTTTATGTTGTGCGTTTCCTCGTCCTTATTTCCTTACGGCCTTTCGTGTCGCGGGGTTGCTTTCATCGATGTCTGATGGTTGTGGATTGCCTTTGGTCAACATGATTGCCCCACGTCATTTTTTGGCGGGTGGCCTTGTTTTTGGTCTTTTGACCTTATTGCCCTACGGCATTTTGTGACAGGTGACCTTGTTTGATTCATAATTTTAAAAAAGATTTTTTGCATTGAAATAAAATTGCCCTAAGGCTTTTTGTTCGTCATGTACGATGTTTAATTATTGAAAATAGATTGTCCGAGTGTCAAGTTCTTTCTATTTCTTGGCCATCCTCGAACGCCAACTTGTAGTTTCCCGGGCGGACTTCTTCAACCACTACATAAGGCCCTTCCCATTTTGAGGATAGTTTCCCTTTAGTTTGGTCTATCCCTGTGATTCTCCCGTTCCTTAGTACCAAGTCCCCTAAGCTTATCTTTTTTTCGTTTACCCTCTGGTTGTGGTAACGTGTTGTTCTCCTTTTATATGTCAAGTCTCTGGTCGTTGCGGCTTCTCTTAACTCTTCGCATCTTTCTTTGGCCAGCAAGATAGCTAAGTTGTTGTCATCAGGGTTGAATTTTGTAACCCTTGCTGTTGGCCATACTAATTCCGCTAGGGTGACTGCGTCTATCCCGAAGGCCAGAGTGAATGGTGGATGTCCCGTCGGGGTCCGCACGGTTGTTCTGTACGCCCACATTGTTTCTGGTATTAAGTCTGTCCATATTCCTGGGTTGTCCCCAACTTTTCTCTTAAGTATGGATGTTATTGTTCGGTTTGTAACTTCGACTTGCCCGTTCGCTTGTGGATGATATACTGGGGCGAAGCTTAACTTTATCCCACTATCCTCGCAGAACTTCTTTACTTTTTTACCTGTGAACTGTGTCCCATTGTTTGTTATTATTTGTAATGTGACTTCAAATCTACAGATGATATTTTTAAAGATGAATTGAATGACGTTTTGTTCTGATATTGTGTTTGTTGGCTCTGTTTCTGCCCATTTCGTGAAATAGTCAACCGTAACAAATAGAAACTTTCGACCTCTCGATGCTACCGGAAAGGGCCCTACAATATCTAATCCCCATCGGGTGAAAGCTACTGGTGTTGTAATTGGGTTCATTATGCTGGATGGCTTTCTTTGAATGTTCGCATATCTTTGACACTCATTACAGCTTCTTACCAATTCTTCAGAGTCCTTATCTATATGTGGCCAATAGTACCCTTGTCTTGCCACTTGCTTTCCCAACATTTTGGCCCCTGGTGTGGACCACTTGCTCCACTGTGTGCGGTTGTTAATATGTTTTTTCCCTCCTCGCGTGTTACACAAATCCGTAGTGGAATGCTATCCTCTACCGCCCTACGGAAAAGATCGTCCCATATGACTGTGAACCAGGCTGCTTTATTTTTCAACTTTCTTCCTTCCATCGGATTTGTTGGAATTATTCCTTTTGTAATATAATTTTTGATCAGTGTTCTCCAGTCTACTTCCTGCGTTAGTGTTAAAATTTTATTTCTCTCTGTTTCAGCTATGGACGGCGCTTCTTGTTGTTCTACTCGGATCCATCGTCCCTTTGGGCTACTTGGTGATGCTCCTAACCTGGCCAGGACATCCGCTTCCTTATTGTCTGTCCGGCTTGTGTGATGAAGTTCTCATTCCGTGAAATATTTCATTATGTTCCGTGCTGCCTCCGTATATAGACTCATTTCTTCCTCCTTAGATACGAATTCTCAATTAACTTGGTTTGCTACTAAGCGTGAGTCCGTATGTAACTTTGTTTGTCTGGCTTCCAACGCTTTCCCTAGCCGTGCGCCTGCTAACAATGCTTCATACTCTGCCTCATTGTTTGTTGTTTTGAATCCAAAATTTATCGCATATTCTACTTTTTCTTTTGTTGGGGTTTGGATCACAATTTCTGCTCCACAACCCGAATTACTTGCCGATCCATCGACGTGTATGGTCCACCATTCTTCTGTATTTTCTATGTTTGATGGTGTAAACTCTGCTAAAAAGTCGGCAACCGCTTGTCCCTTGATCGCTTTTGCTGGTATGATACTTATATAAAATTCGCTTAATTCAACAACCCATTTTGTTAACCTCCCCGATACGTTCGGCTTATGCAACAATTGTGACAACGGGAATTCCGTTGGAACAGTGATCGGATGTGCTTGAAAATAAGGTTTTAGCCGTCTTGTTGCTGTTACCACTGCCAATCCCAACTTTTCAATTTGCGGGTATCTTATTTCTGCTCCTTGAAGGGCGCGAGAGTAATAATAAATGGGTTTTTGTGTGCTCCCTCTTTAAGATACTAGAACTGCTGATAGCATTGTCGGACGTTGTTATATATAACTTTAATGGTTCCCCCGGGAAGGGGGGCTGTAAAGTTGGCAAGTTTTTTAATTGCTCCTTTAGACGTTCGAATGCTTCTTCGCACTATGTCGTCCATGCTACTTTTGGGTTGTCTGATTTTATTAATTTGAACAAAGGCTACAGTGTATCTGCCCCTCGGGCTAAGAATCGACTGAGCACGTTTACCTTCCCATTGAGTTTCTGAACCTCTTTTATTGTTCTTGGTGGGATCATTGAAATTATAGTCTCGACCTTTTCCGTACGAGCCTTAATCCCGTTGGGTGTTATTTTGAAACCTAAGAAGTGTCCCTCCGTGACTCCAAAAGAGCACTTCTTTGCCTTTAACCGTAAGCCTGCCTTCCTGATGCTATTGAAAGTTTCCTCCAGATCCTTTAGGTGTTCTGTGGCCGCCTTAGAGCAGACCAAGATGTCGTCTACGTATACTTCAAGATTTCTTCCAATCTGGTGCCTGAATATCTGGTCCATAGCCCTTTGGAATGTTGCTCCTGCATTACGTAATCCGAAAGGCATTACTTTAAAACAAAAGGTTCATGTTTCTGATATAAAAGAAGTTTTTTCTTCATCTTCTCGAGCCATGGGTATCTGGTTATAACCCGAGTGTGCATCCATGAAACTAAACAATTCACAACCTAACGCTCGGTCGACCAAGTGATCTACCGATGGGAGGGGGTACAAATCTTTTGGGCATGCTTTGTTTACATTCGTAAAATCTATGCACATTCTCCATCCCCCGTCTACTTTCTTTACCATTACTACGTTCGATAGCCATTCCGGGTATTTTACTGGTCGTATAAAATTTGCCTCAAGGAGTTTTCGTACCTCTTCGGCTGCCGCTTCCTTCCTGTCCCCCCGTAATGGCCTCATCCTCTATCTTACGGGACATATATGTTTCCCTACGGTCAGCTTGTGCTCCGCAAGGTTCTGTACGACCCCTTTGAGTTCTCCTACATCTTTAGCGAATAGATCTTCATTCTCCTTGAGTAGTTTTATGATGTCGTTTTTTGTTTCTTGCGGGAGTTTGGCTCCTATCTGTACAATGCCGCTCCCTAATTCTACTGAAACTGTGGCCGAAGCAGGTTCGGGTTTTGGGCGTTCCTCCCTTATTGTATGTGGGGGCCCATCCTTCTCATGTGCTGCTGTCATTACTTGCCCTGTCGAATTCATATAACATCCCCTTACTTTTTCTGTGACCCCTTAATTGTGCATATTTCTGCTTCCGATGGGAATTTTAAACATTGATGTAAGGATGATGTTACCGCCCCGAACGCATGTAGGGCTATCCTGCCTAGTATTGCATTGTACCCGGACGAAAATGGTACTGCTGAAAATCATACTGTTACTGTTGTTTCTTGCGTATATTTTCCCAATGTTACAGGGATATCTATTGTTCCCAACACTTGAACTTCTCCCTGGCCAAAACCTGTCACTGGTGTGCCGCACGGACCCAGATCAGCCCTACAAAAGACAAGTTGATCGAACGGGTTCCAGTATAATACATCTACTGAAGTCCCTGTGTCCACCAGTACTCGGTTTAATCTGATTCTTTGTTGATCTTCCCTCTGTACAACAGGTACGATGACTAACGGGTCGTGATGTGGGACTGTGATTCCTGCCAGATCTTCACTTGAGAAACGTATATGTCTGCTAACATTTTGATTTTTTTAACTCCATCCGTCCGGCTAAGGTCTTCCGCGTACCTTTTTCCTTCAAATCCTACTCCTCCCCTGGCCGCTTCGCCTCCTAATATTGCAAGTATTTCGCCTGTGTTTCTTCCTTCCCGATCGTCCCTAGGGCCTTGATATCCTGTGGGGATTAATGCCGTGCGGCGAGGCGGAGGAGAAGGTATTCTCTGCCGTGTGGGAGGTGGACCTTGTGTTTCCTGCCTTTTTTCGAGTTCTCTTGCCAAAATCCAACATTCGGTCGTAGTATGTCATATATCTTCATGGTATTCACAGTATCGGTTTGGGTTTCGGTGTACTGTCGTTTTCGTGCGCATTGGGCGAGGTTCTGGAAGTACCCGTTCATCCCTTAGTGCTAGAAATACCTGCCGTTGATTTGGAAGCAGGGTAACTCTTGGTGGGCTATAATTTGGAATGCCATCACTCGGAAAAGTGCCTCCTCGTGTTGTATTCTCCAATGTATCTCTATTTTGTGGTTTTGCCTCTAACCTTGGTTGTTTTTGTTGTATATTATGGTCGTACTGGCCTCTCCGTCTTTGACGTATTTGTCTGTATTTTGCCTCGTGATAGTCCTCTACATTTGACTCTTTATATGATCTCTCCATAGCTTCTACAAAAGTGAACGGAGGGTCTCGTACTAGGTCCCTAGAAAATCTGGTCGGCCTTAACCCATTGATTAGTACCATCAGGACTCCTTCCTCTGAACAAACTACTTTTTGAACCGCCGCTGCAAACCGATCCATATATTCCCGCGTCGATTCTCTATCTCCTTGTACGACTGTTAATAAAGTTGTATTTAGCCCCTTTCGCCTTACTTTATGCCCGAAGACAATTTTAAATGCCCTCTCCAAATCATTGAACGAATTAACGCTTCCTTCAGGAAGGTTTCTATACCACCCTACGGCTTCGCCTTTCAATGTTCTTCTAAATATACGACACCAAATGTCCTTTCGCCTTGTAGTATCTTCCATTTCCGTACAGAATGAATGGATATGGTCCTATGGGTCTGTTGTACCATCGTACATAGTCATTTTTGGGGCCCTCCATCCCATTGGGTAATCTTCCACCAGAAGATGTCGCGTTAGGGCTTCTTCACTGCTTGTCGATATGGGTTGGTCCAGATAGCCGATTGATGGTCGTACGGGTGCCATGTTGTTTCCTTGTGCGTTTCTGTCTGTTAATGATAGAATTTGCTCCTGTAGTTGCCTTTGATTGTTCTGCAACTCCGTGATAATCACAAGGAGTCAATCTTCCCTCACACTTTGCGGTTCGGGAAATGTTCTCCCATATCCAGTTTGTTCGTTCCTGTGCTGTTCTGGTGATCTTGATCGACTTTGTCCCGACCAACTTATAGATATATTATCCCCTGGTACTGGTCTGGTAACTAGTCGAGGATTTTCCCATGCTTGTGGTTGAGGATGGTAAGACGCCTCTTCGATGTTTTCTTCCAAACGGATCGGTTCATCTAAAACGTGATTTTGATCTATAGGAACCGGCGGTTGCTGATCTCCTTCGTTTGCTTCCACCGCCGTGATTCCTAAGTTTTCTTCCATCTGAATTACTCGCTCTGGTTGCTCTGAATCCATTTCACGTCAAATTCACCACTGATGGTATTAGTATAGTGTATACAACAATCTTACAAGTATGAAATATATTCCCCCCCTTTTACACTTCACCCCTAGGGGTATTTATACAGTTTCCTACTAGTTCGGGTCTTGTGTTCTTGGACCTAGATCCGACAAGTTTGGGATGCGACTGGTTGGCCCTGTCGACCCGCCCGGGCTAAAACCCGTCGGGCAGCTTGGGTTTTTCCCCCCTTATTCGCTTTACTGGCATGGGCTGATGGACTAGGGGTACCATCAGTTTCTTTTCAAGATTTGATATTTCACATCTTCCCTGTTTGATTTCTTTACAAATTTTGGATGTGTGATTTAAGATTGCAATATCTTGATTTGTTTCCCTTGCAAAGTGGCATTATTTGCAGAGAATTGGGGAATTTATTCCAGCGACAACATTAACGATATTCTTTCAGGATACTTTGGTTTGCATTTATTTTTTTATTTTTGTCCGATTAATTGTGAATATATTGCGAATTAGTTCAAGTGAGATTGAAAATGACCAGATCATCGACTAGTAGTTTTGGATCACGGACAATGGATAGACTAGGCTTGCAAACGAACCGAATACTATCATATTCAAATTCGTTTAATATCCAAATATTCGAATTCGATTCGTTTACTATCCGAATTCGAATTCAATTATTTTAACCGAATCCGAATATTCGGATTCGAATAATATTTATAAAAAAAACATATGATTTATAAAATTTAAAAATAATAACAACTTTAACGTTAAAACTTCAAAGTATTTTTAAAATTTTATAAATAGATCCTCAATAGTAAATAATATTAACATAGATTATATTTAAATTATAAAATTTAAAGGTTATATATAAAAGAGTGATCAGAAGATTACTAGACTAAGAGAGTAATCAGAAAATGATTAATATAAAACAATCATTGAACTGGATCTAAGTATAATTAAGTAAAACATAAGGTTATGGAGTTTTGCCTAAGAGAAGAAACTGCAAGGTCAAAGAGGCAAAATTCACCACTTAAAAGCAGTTCGTAAATATGAAGGAGCACGAGGGCGAGAGTGTAACTTTAACCACTTAAAGATAGTTGATAAATATGAAGAAGCACGAGGGCGAGAGTGCAACTTTAACCACTTAAAGACGCCCGAGAAATACTTAAGAGTACGAGGGCTTAACTGCAATTCTACCAATTAAATCAGAATAATTGGGCTAACGGATCTGGATTGCTACCCAACTAAAGATCCATTTAGTTAGTTAGTTTTAGTTAGTGTTGTATTAGCTGCTAATTAGTTAATTAGTTGTTAATAAACTATCTATTAATACAGAAACTTAAGTATGATGTAAAATACAATTTGAGAGAGTAAATGACATAGTTAACACTAATTACTTCACTACAGTGTTAACGGCTATCTCATTCAGGTAATACGAATTACCCTATTTCCTTCCCCCTTCTTGCTGATTTCTCATCGTCCGGCGAGACAAGGTCGCCGGAGTTTGCGTATTCCGTCTACTGGAACGCACTCAACGTTTATTATGGTATCTGCCGGTAGTATCGGCCATGCTTCCGCTAATGGAGAAGAAGAACGAGCCCTCACCCAGCAGCAAGAAGGTGACACAGGGTCGTCGAGTTCTTCACCATCTTCTCCGCCTACAATTATGCATTCTCCTCGACACAAGTCGCATTCTTCCTCCAAGAGTAAACGCAAGAGTCACCACCATAAGCATCGCTCCCACAAATCCAGAAGGTCTGCCCCTGTTTCAGCAATAAACGATAGGGAGTCAATCTATTATCTAAACTCTGGAGATCACCCAGGTGCACTGATGGTTGCTGACAAATTGATTGGAGAATCAAATTACGCAAGCTGGGCCAATGCCATGAAGCTTTCACTGCTGTCCAGGAGAAAAATAAATTTTGTGAATGGCAGAATTCAAAAACCAGAGGATAGAGGAGGAAAAGAGTTTGAAGCTTGGGAGACAGTCAATGGACTAGTACTTTCATGGTTAATCAACAGTGTTTCTCCACAGATTTCTTCCTCACTAATGCATACTGAAGAAGCAAGCATTGCTTGGAAAGATCTTCAAGAAAGGTACAATCAAGGGAATGCACCTAAGGTCAACCAAGTGAGGTATGATCTAAATAATTTAAATCAAGGATCTGATAGTGTCACTGAATACTATGATAAGTTCAAGAGTCTTTGGAATCAAAAGGTAGAATTAGATGATATAGATTTTTGTAACTCATGCATTCCTAAATACAATGTCAAGTTAGAAAAAGATAAGATCCATCAATTCTTGCTAGGGCTGAATGAGGATTTTAAGGTCATAAGAGGGCAAATTCTCTCATATGATGAACTACCAAACATGAGTAAACTGTTTTACCTCATCATACAAGAGGAAAGACAGAAAACTATATTTAGAACAAAAAATGATAAACCTATGGAATCTTCTGCCCTATATGCTAAAAGGACAAATGAAGAAGATAAAGATAGAGGTTTATATGGGAAAAATGGGAAGAAATTAGACACTTCCAAATACTGCGATAATTGTAAATTCTATGGACATATTAGAAAGGATTGTTATCATATTGTGGGATTCCCAAATGACAAGAACAAGGAAAATTTCAAGAAAGGCAACAAATTCAAAAAACCCAAAATTGAGACTGCAAATCAAGCCTCATCCTCAAACTCTGTAATTCCAGGGATGTCTAATGAAGAAATCCTGATGCTCAAGGACTTCTTGAAAAACAATGGTATGAGTCATTTTTTAAATTTTAAAATAAGTCACTTATATAATGTGATAGATCTAAAAACAGATTGGATCATAGATACTGGAGCTTCCCAACACATGACTGGGAATCTTCAGATATTTGATAAACCACCAACTGAAAATGGTGTTCATTTTGTCACCATTCCAAGTGGTGAGGTTTGTAAAACCAAATTCACAGGAAAGATAACACTTTCCAAAGATATAGTTCTACAAGATGTCCTTTATATACCACAATTTAAAGTGAATCTAATATCAGTTAATAAATTAACTCTAAACAACAATTTAAAAGTATTATTTGATGATAAAAATTGTCATTTTCAGGAAAGCAAGTCAGGGAAAGTGATTGGGAAGGGTAGGAGCCAAGATGGGCTCTATATATACAGTTCTAATCCCCCTGGTTTTGCATACACAGCCCTAGACTCTAGAACTTGGCATAATAGACTTGGACACATCTCCAATGAGAAACTTCTTATGCTTGCTAAAAATCAGCAAATAGAGTGTAGAGTAAAAAGTTTACTTTGTAATAAAAATTCTATTTTAGATGATTGTAATAAAGTTTTTTCAAATAAAAATTGTGATGTTTGCCCATTATCCAAACAAAACAAACTCAAATATACAAAAAGTATGACAATAAGTAAAAATCTATTTGATTTAATTCATGTAGATATTTGGGGTAAGTTCCCAATTACCACTCATGATGGTTTCAAATATTTTTTAACCATTGTAGAGGACTTAATTAAGTAGAACAACTTGGATTTTTTTAATAAAAGATAAATCCACTGCCTATGATTGCATAAGAAAATTTATATTCAAAGTTAAGAACTTCTTTTCTAAAAATATAAAGATAATAAGAAGTGATAATGGTGGAGAATTCAAATCAAATAAATTTAAAGATATGGTTGAGAGTTTTGGAATCATACACCAACTCACATGTCCATACAACCCTCAACAAAATGCAAGGGTTGAGAGAAAACATAGATGCCTACTGAATATAGCTAGGTCTCTACACATACAAGCCAATATTCCCCTAAAATATTGGGGAGAATGCATATTGGCTGCCACATACATAATAAATAGAATTCCATCAAAAATTCTAGATAATAAAACCCCTTTTGAAATCCTACATAAACAAAAACCAAAATACAATTTTCTAAGAACTTTTGGTTGTTTATGTTATGCAACAACACATAATAGAGAGCACAAGTTCTCTCCAAGAACCTTCAAAGGGATATTCATGGGATATCCTCCCAACATAAAAGGGTATTTAGTACTTTGTCTAGAAGATGAAAAATTCTACATAAGTAGAGATGTAGTTTTTAGAGAGGATATTTTTCCTTTTAATCAAATTACATCCAAAATTGATCCAAACAATGAAAAAGAAAACACATTTCCACTGCAAAAAGTTTTTAATGAAATAATAGAAGAACACCACCCCAGGGCAGACTGTTTTAAAATAACCCCAGGGCAAACAAACAAAGGTCATAAAATAATTCAAGACAAACCAGATATTACTGGAAATAACCAGTCTGGACAGTCTAAAATTACATCAATAGTTCAAGTCTTAGACAGGCCAGATAGAGCTGAAAATAATCAGCCTGGCCAGCTTGACCTCATATCAGAAGATCAATCTTCAAACAGGCCAGATAGAGCTGAAAATAATCAGCCTGGCCAGCTTGAATTCATTTCAGAAGATCAATCTTTAAACAGGCCAGATAGAGCTGAAAATAATCAGCCTGGTCAGTCTAAGGTTATATCAGTAAACCAAACTTCAAACAGGGCAGACCCAACTGAAAATAATCAATCTATTCAGTCTGAAATTGTTTTAGAAAAACAATCAAAAATTGCCATGGACAGACCAAAAAAAAATAAAAATGGACAGACCAGGGCAACACCAGAAATACAATCCCATCCTAACAACATTGGCAATAACCAATCTGAACATACACAAGAATTAATAAATTCTAGACAAATCCTTATTCATGACACAGAAATCCAGGGTATTAATGAAAGGAATCCAATACAAATTGATCACAATACAAGTGATCATAGAATTCAAGATAAAGAGTTAGATTCAGTTAAAAACACTGAAAATAACACAATAACAAGTAGAAATACAAAGCAAACTAGATTGGGCAGAGTTATATCCAAACCCAAACATTTTGATGATTTTCATATGGGAAGTGAATCACCAAAGAAAATCAAATATCCCATGAGTAACTATGTGTCATATCACAGAATAAATGATCAACACAAAGATCTTCTCAAACAAATTACTAAAAACATTGAACCAAAAACCTTCTATGAGGCATCAACCAATCCAAAATGGATAGAGGCAATGAAAAAAGAGATGGATGCCCTCATCTCAAATAACACTTGGGTCATTACTGAACTTCCAAAAGGAAGAAAAGCAGTAGGATCCAAGTGGATTTACAAAATTAAATATAAACCAAATGGAGAAATTGAGAGATACAAGGCAAGACTTGTAGCAAAGGGATTCTCTCAGAAAGAAGGTTTTGATTTTTATGAAACCTTTGCACCAGTTGCAAAAATGACAACAGTGAGGATTCTAATTGCTCTAGCAGCTCATAAAAGATGGAATCTATATCAAATAGATGTTAACAATGCTTTCCTCCATGGAGATCTCCATGAGGAAGTATATCTAAAACCACCCCAAGGATTACTCCAAGAAGGAGATAAAAGAGTGTGCAAACTCAGTAAGTCACTATATGGCCTTAAACAAGCCTCTAGGAACTGGTTTGAAAAGTTAAGAACTACACTCCTAGAAATAGGTTTTTCACAAGCCAAATCAGACTACTCTCTTTTCATAAGAGAAAAGAATGAAAACATAGTCTATCTAGTTGTATATGTAGATGATATAATCATCACAGGCAGCAATGAGCTAGAAATAGGATTTCTGAAAATCCAGTTAGAAAATAAATTTAAACTAAAAGATCTTGGAAAATTAAGCTATTTTCTAGGAATTGAGGTATCATACTCAAATGAAGGGATTTTTTTGTCTCAAAGGAAATATGCCTTAGAGATACTTGAGGAAAGTGGCATCTCAGGTGCAAAAGAATCCAAAATACCTATGGAAAGAAATATAGACCTCAAAAATGAGTCTAAACAAATCCAAGATCCAACATTCTATAGGAAACTAGTTGGAAAACTAATATACCTAAATATAACTAGACCTGACTTAAGCTATGCAGTCCACTGGCTCAGTCAGTTTATGAGTGAACCAAAAGAAGTTCATTTAAAAGCTTTATTCAAAGTATTAAGATACCTCAAAGGAGCCCCTGGGCAGGGAATCATTTATAAGAAAAATCAGGATTTAAGTATCCATGCTTATTGTGACTCTGATTGGGCTGGCTGCCAGATAAGTAGGAAGTCTGTAACTGGCTTTTGTATTCTAATTGGGAATTCCATAATATCCTGGAAATCTAAGAATCAAGCCATAATCTCAAGATCCTCCTGTGAGTCTGAATATAGAGCAATAGCTCAAACAGCTTGTGAGGTGATATGGATACACCAACTAATAAAAGAAATGAATTTAAAAACAAACCTTAAAACAACAACACTATATTGTGATAACAAGTCAGCAATCAACCTAGCTAATAACCCTGTTTTCCATGAGAGAACAAAACACATAGAGATTGATTGCCATTTTATTAGAGAATTAATTACCCAAGGAGTGATTTTCCTAAAACAAGTTGGAACTAAATTCCAATTAGCAGATATGTTTACTAAGCCCTTGGGTGAGGTTGAGATCACATCTTCCTCTGTCAAGCTTGGAGTCATAAACATTTACTCCAGAGCTTGAGGGGGGAGTAAAAGAGTGATCAGAAGATTACTAGACTAAAAGAGTAATCAGAAAATGATTAATATAAAACAATCACTGAACTGGATCTAAGTGTAATTAAGTAAAACATAAGGTTGTGGAGTTTTGCCTAAGAGAAGAAACTGCAAGGTCAAAGAGGCAAAATTCACCACTTAAAGGCAGTTCGTAAATATGAAGGAGCACGAGGGCGAGAGTGCAACTTTAACCACTTAAAGATAGTTGATAAATATGAAGAAGCACGAGGGCGAGAGTGCAACTTTAACCACTTAAAGACACCCGAGAATTACATAAGAGTACGAGGGCTTAACTGCAATTCTACCCATTAAATCAAAAGAATCGGGCTAACGGATCCGGATTGCTACCCAACTAAAGATCCATTTAAATAGTTAGTTTAGTTAATGTTGTGTTAGCTGCTAATTAGTTAATTAGTTAATAATAAACTATCTATTAATACAGAAACATTATTATTGATGTAAACACAGTTTTGGGATAGTTAATTACAAAGTTAATACTAATTACATTACTACAGTATTAACGGCTATGAATTAGGTAATACGAATTACCCTAATTCCTTCCCCCTTCTTGTTAATTTCTCATCGTCCGGCGAGTCAAGGTCACCGGAGTTCGTGTGTTTCATCTACTGAAGCGTATATAACGTTTAACATGGTATCTGCCGGTAGTATCGGCCATGCTTCCGCTAATGGAGAAGAAGAACGAGC
>LFYR01000670.1:332001-364051 GCA_001185155.1 Zostera marina | reverse complement strand
AGTCGTTATTTAGCCGCTCTGGACGTAAATTAGACTAACCCTATCGCTAGCCACTCTGGGCGTAGACTTGGTCGTACGAATCGTAGCTCAGTCTACGGTTAAATTCGCGAAAATAAACTAAACTTCACGACTAATAGTAAGTCGCAATATCGATTAACACATTCGAAAGATAACAATAAAAAGATACTATCAATCCTAAGACTCTAGAGTTGTAGTTTTGCTCCGGCCGAGGTGACGGAGCAACTTTTTGTCCCATATCAAAGATGCAACCATGAGATGGGGTGAAAACGATTACTAATCTATTAAGGCCGTAGCGACGTGATAGATTTTGATTTGTGGTGGGTACTTAGAACCTCTTGTGGTTGGGTTCACTTGTGCCTATCAACTACCTAGGACTCTGCTTTTAGACCCTAACGTGTGGTTGAACTCTGGCCATGATGACAGAGCAACTTTTTGGACCCATATCTAGGCTGAAGGGACCAGATTGGGCTGAATGTGTTTAAAGATAATTTTGATCTATTAAGGCAATAGATTCATAATGCGGGGTGCTAGCTAGAGTCGTAGGTAGATGATAAATCTAAATTTTATAAAAAAGATGTAAATTACAACAGTAATGTTTGTAATTTTTAAACTAGCACATAGACTAAGAGGTTCTAACGCGCTTAATACTAAGCGTGACGTTGCTGTATGTTGTCCGTGTGCCAGATGCAGGGACTTTTGGGTGACAGCTTATTCCTATTCCTCTTAGTTATGAGAGCCTTTCTGTTGGTCTACCACCAGATAGCATATGGGTGGTTTTCCGTGGGTGATCCCCGCTTTTGTCACTGTCTAATGAAGGAGAGCGTGGGCGCTTCCCATTCACGTCAGACCTGCAATTGTTTCGATCCCGGGATCCTTTGACCAGACTGTCAAGTTCGCCGTTCGAAATTAATTGCTCCACATAAAGCGAGAATTCCCTGCAATAGTCTGTCAGATGGCCGTGGTCCTTGTGGAATTCACAGAATTTTCCACTTTTCTGGTGGCGATCCTTGGTTGCAGGGTCCATAGAGCGAGGAGCGGGCAGATCCGCTCTGTTCCTCAGTTTTTCAAACAACTCGCCTTTGCTGATTGTTAGTGGGGTCCGGTTCCTCCAAGGTTGAGGTGGACCCCTTGGCGATCGTTTGACGGATGTTTGATACACTTTGTTATCAATTTTGGGCTTCCAATCCTTTCTGAAGGAATCAGCCGTATTGCTAGTGTATTTGTTCGAGGAGTCATTGTTGACTCTTAAGAACTCGATCGGATTGCTGATGACTAGAGTGTCAGCAAGCTTCCGACGGAGGTCCTCTATGAGTCGTGTTGTAAGAGTCCTATTAGTGCGACTCTTACTGGGTCCAGCTTTTGATTTTTCTGGTTCTGGACCTTTCTTTTTCCTCGTAGTTGGATAATTGTGAGAAGCCGATTCACACGCTCTTTTGCGGGTGATGGTTGTCTGACTCCTTGCTTTTTCAAGGTTGCTAACTCTTCTTTCAATATTATCCATGAAGTTAGCCAACCTTGCTTCTAGATTAGGAGAGATGGATGTCCGAGGGGGCAGATCAGTTTGGGCATCCTCGAACCTTTCAACTTGTATGTTTGGTTGAGGATGCTCAGTTTGTGCCCCGTCAGGTACCACTGAGGATTTACCCTCGTTTCTCAGATGGTAATCATGCTTTTCAGATGTCATAGATGACAAAAGCGAATTCCAACCGGAGCGTAGGTATCAATTGGGCTAACTCAAAAGAAACCCAGTGGAGTCGGCGACTCAGTAGGTGGAGTCGGCGACTGCCTTAGGTTTTCTTGATTTTCGAGCTGAGCAGAGGATCGAGAAAAAACCAAGTGGAGATTCACAAAGGTGGAATCGGCGACAGACACTAGTGGAATTGGTGACTGCTTTAGGTAGTTTTCCTTCGAGTCTGGCCGTGGACAACACTCTTAGCTAGCAGAATAACCCGCAATCGGAGACTCACTGAATGGAGTCGGCGATTGCCTGTGTGAATCGGAGATTCCTTGACACAAAGTCAACGACTCACCCTAAGGGAATCGAGCTGATCTTTGCGAAGAAAATTTCGCGATTACGACGGGATATCGTAGTTCGACGTCCCACAGACGGCGCCAGCTGATGAAGCACGAAATCTGCTACCAGTAGGCTCGCGGAGTCGCGAGGAGGGCCGGAGGCTTTGGAGTCCACGACGCACGCTCTACGTCAATGTACCTGCAAAAGGGGAGGGGAATCGGCGACTCTCTTGGGAGTAGGCGATTCGGGCTCCAAGTGTTGCTCTGGTTGGTGTGTGTCAAGTGGGAATGACTTGAGGGTAGAGGTCCCCCAAGGACCTCTTTTATAGGGTCCTGGGGGACGTTTCCCCATTCATTAGCGTGGGGCCCACCCCATTAAGGTATCCTATTAAGGAGTGCCTTAATGACGTGGGCCCGCTCAAGTAACGGCTGGGAATCGGCGATTCAGGTGTGGGAATCGCCGATCCAGAGGTTCAATCGCCGACTCCCCATGAGCCTAGTGGTAGCCTACCAGAACTGTCCACGAGGCCTAGAGTCAGCGATTCACCCCTGGAGTCGGCGACTTGGTAGTCCCAATCGGTGACTCCCAGGTGCTGCCTTGAGTACTTTACGTAGACACTCCTTCCGAATTCGTGGAACTCTCCGGGGTCCGGCATAAAGCGACGGAACCCTAGTTCTTGTCGAAGGGCGTTGCTGGGAGTGACTGACTTGTTCAGGCATGTCTCCCCAGTAATCATCGGTGTTTAGAGAATAAGAGCAGGAAATGAGAAGCAAAAAAGGAAAGTAGGAAGAAGTAAAGTGAAGTCAGTAATATTTATAAGGACGGGGGTTCGGAAGAAGAAGAGTCACGAGTACCTGGATATCTCAAGGCATGAGGGCCCACGAAGGCGGCCCACGAAGGCACGACCAGGCCCGTTGCCCAGCGCGTCCGAAAACAAGGTGTACGACGAAACATGGCACGAGCGACGTGGCCCTGGGATCACGTCCGAAGAGCACCTGAGCCACCCCGGACTCGATGGGGCGGCAGGCTCGACCAACAATCGGTTGAGGTGAGCACGGGGTGGAACTGTTTCGGGCGACGCCTCGACAGAAGAACCAAGCTCGGAACCGGACGACCGAAAGGGGGTCGTAGGGCCGAAAGGCGTCTGACAATTTCGGGGGAGGGTTGAAGGATTAGCGGAGCTCGAGTAGGATGCGGGCCAAGTCAACAACGGGCGTTGAGGGATAATCAACTGCTTGAACATAGGCACGAAAGATGAAAAGGCGTTCCAAATTTAAAAGTGCGCAAGTACCCAAAATAAAAGTGCGCAAGCCCGGAGGCGTTACGAAATTACAGCGAAAGCCAAAGTACATGCCATAAGTTACAAAATAGTATCAAAAGCTAAACGTGCACTAAAAAAAAGAGCAACGGAAGCAAGTTGAGGGAACCACACGACCTCCCTCCAGTAAATCTCATACCAAAGGAGGAAGAGGAGGAAGTTATCCCCAGACGGCTCACTTGCCCGAAGGAAGGTATCCGAGAGTGATCGCACAAAAGCGGCCCTACATTCGACATGAACATGGGCCTAGTGGCCCGACTTAGGCGGCCTCGATAAAAGGTGCCGTAAATCGGTAGCTGGAAGGGACGGGAACCCACGAGAGCTAGGACGACTGCGAGAACACCGACGACGACCACCTCCCACAGCCGGGGCGGCGGCAGGCGCACTGTATAGAAAGCAGTAGAAGCTCGAGGTCACGGCCCCATCAGCAGCAGAAACGACCGGTGCACCAGAGGAAGAGGGCATGTCAGCTTTGCGATGATGGGCAAGGTGGCGGTGGATATCAACAGAGTGAAAGGCACCGGCAGGCAGCAGCAAACACTCGGCCGAACTCCTCCAAAATATCTTGGGCGCTCATCGTTTTTTCACGGGATGAAGAAGTTGGCACATGGAGTCAGCTATTTATGGACAAAAAGGGGAAAGAAAGAGGCACAAATAACGAAGCATCATAAAGAAGGTAGTTGAGCGGATATAAAAGCAGGCCGGGCAGGCTTTTATTCATAGAGAGTACTTCTTATATGGTATCGGACGCTCAGATTTTTCAAGCATCTGAGAAAGTTCTTTTTCGTTTGTAAAGGCTTCACGTAGTCATGACGACATAAGCAATTTCCACTGCAAATCTTGGCCTAAATTTGGGCCTTCAATCTGCTTCTACACAACAGATCATCACCAAGGTTGTTATGAAGCCAATATAATGTGTCCTCCTCGACAAAACGAATTATTTTTCATGGGAGGCTCAGTTTTCCACCATGTTATGCAGATTTCAGTTAATGGATTATGTTACAGGAGAGCTCGAACTGTTGAAACCGGCGGCAATTCAGCAAGATCTGTTAATTCTGAGCTGGATCTTGACCGGAATATCAATATTGATTCTTCCACAGATTGCGTCTTGCAAATCCGCGGCTGATGCGTGGTCTTATCTTCGTCACTTGTATGCATCCAGTATATAAACACGACAATTGCACCTTCGTTTTCAGCTTCAATCGAGTCGGAAAGGAGGTTTGACAATGGACGAATACATCTCCAAGGTGTCAATTCTAAAAGACGCCCTTGCTTCAATCGGGCAGAAGATGAAAGATTCTGAAATCATTATCATTTTGATCATGTTAGAAGGATTGATCGAAGAATATGAATCATTCAACCTCAATCACAACAAGGTATGACTCAAATCTTACCGTTGCAGAGGCTTGCGAGTTATTGATGGACCAATATTACCGCAAGATCAGGAGGAGCGTCAAATCTGCTCAAGAAAATGCCATATCACAACAGATTGCTATAACAGACTTAATGTAACCAAGTTTCCACCTTCTTACGGTCGAACTCTTTCACCACTTGGACCAAATGGAAGTAATCGAGGCTCAATCAACTCTATTTCATCATCAATGGACGCAATGACAATGTGGTACCCCGACTCGGGAGCCACATCGCATATCACACCTATACAAGGGAACATTCAGCAACCTCGACCATTCTCCGATAATGACAATATTTACACGGCTGATGGAAGTCCACTTCCAATTACTCAGACCATCTTGACTATTGACCTATCAAGCTCTCGTCCTCTCTATCTTAATGATCTTCTTCTTGTACCCTCTTCTACAAAAAAATTACTTTCTGTTAATCGGTTTTGTGTTGATAACAAAGTTTCTGTTCACTTTGACTCATAAAAAGTACAGGTCCAGGACGTGGCAACCAATGAAGTTTTGATAGAAGGAAGGCGAATGGGGATTTGTATGAGCTACCTTTGGGGACGAACATCAATAAAAGTGTTAATTCGTGTGAAAATTCGACAAAGCATATCTGGCTTTGTCGTTTAGGATATTTAAATACTTCATATGTGTCAATTCTTCAAAAACAAGGTTTAATAAATACAAAATAAATAAAAAATCAATATTTGTAAATCTTGTCAACACGAAAAATCGCACTCCCTTCCCCACCCTTCTCGCAAAATTTCATATAAGCCACTCCAACTTGTATTTTCAGACATTTGGGGACCAGCTCCGATGACATCATTCGAAGGTTATCATTACTATGTGAATTTTGTGGGTGTATCAATTAACTTTAACTGAGTATACCCACTAGTTCGCAAAAGTGATATATATCAGGTGTTCGAGAAATTCAGATGTTGGATCAAGAGGCAATATGATACGAAGATCTTAGCTATTTAAACAGACAACGCCAAGGAATATCAGAAACTCGGCAAACGCTTAGCAGAGTTGGGAATCAAACATCGAATAGCAGCCCCATACTCCCACCAGCAGATGGGCCTAGTTGAACGAAGACATAGGCATCTAATTGATACAACGGTGACATTATTAAAGCACACAAATCTTCCGAATTAGTTCTGGTATTTTGGCATTCTTACGTCGTGTTATCTTTACAACAGAAATCCACCCCACTTCTTGGCGGAAGATTACCACTTGAGGCATTGCATCAGAAACAACCAAAATATAACAAACTAAGAATTTTTGGAAGTTCTTGTTACCCATGTCTTTGAGCTTACCGGAAAAACAAACTTGATTCAAAATCAACTCAATGCATTTTTGTGGGCTACTCTATGACTCAAGACTGCTATTTATGTCTTGAACCAGAAAGTCGAAGAATCTACGCATCCAGGGACGTTGTGTTCCAAGAAGAAGATTTTTCATTCAATAAAAACATCTTTGGGGACCTTGATGCTAACAAAATCATAAAATAAGTTAGCAAGGATGATAATCTACAACAAATATCATATATCTACCCGCCAGACTCAGCCATTGACAACTCAGCAAATAACCCCGATTCAACAAGTTTGGGTATGCAGTTGGGTTCGGACGGTGCAACACCCGATTCTGATGATCATGTCACAAGTCCCGCTGCAACGGAATCTCCGGTTATGCTGAGTTCGCTCGAGGATGATCTTCCCTCCTCCGATGAGGTTGAAGACGATGACTACACGAATGAACCAGAAGAAGGCATGGCAGGCCAGAATCACACATCGACTACTACGATGGTGACAAGGGGGTCAGTTGGGATCATCAAACCAAACCCAAGATAACAATTCCAAAGTCATATAAATATGAGTTAGAAATACCACAATGGAAGTAAGCAATAGAATGTGAATTCAAGGCTTTGCAAGATAACAAGACCTGGACCTTGTTCTACGACAGTCTACCGATGATGTTATAAATTCAAAATGGGTGTTCAAAGTCAAGTCAATGGAGGACAGATCGATAGAATGCTGCAAAGCCAGACTCGTTGCAAACGGAATGCGACAAATTCATGGCTCAGACTATTTGAATACATTTAGTCTAGTAGTTCAGCCGTTATCAATCCGGCTGGTGCTTACGCTCGCGGTCACACGAGGTTGGACGTTGCATCTGATAGATATCTCCTAACGCTTTTTTTCATGGAAGCCAGAAGGAACGAATCGTGATCTCACAACCGTTCGGATTCGTGGATGTTGATTCACCAAACCACATATGCCTTCTTCACATGCAAGTCACTATACGAGTTAAAACAATCCCTAAGGCGTTGGCTCCACAAGCTTATTAGTTTCTTGATCTCCATCAATTTCAAAGAATCCGCAATCGATCCTTCCTTGACATTCAACGACAACGAACGGTAACAATATTTCTTTTCGTATACGTTGATGATATTGTAATAGTAGGCTCGGAGGAAAGCGAAGTTGAAAAGATAATAAAGAAATTGGCAACTGAATTTCCGATGAGGGACCTAAGTGAGTTACGGTTCTTTCTAGGGATACAAGTGAACAAGGGCAGTGAAGGAATACACTTATCACAAACTCGATATTTAGTAAATTTAATACATAGCTGTGATTTCAATGTAAAGCCTATATCAACGCCAATGCTTTCCAATGTTGACTTAAATTCTGATGAACCCATGATAAATAATCCATGGGAGTTTCGCCGGATCATAGGATCTCTTCAATATATTACATTGACGAGATCGGATGTACAAGTGGCAGTGAACCGTCTCTCCCAGTTTATGGCTTCTCCACGACCGACCAATACATTGGTTGGCAATGAAGCGTGTACTTGGTTTCCTTGCAGGCTCACAGAGGCATGGAATAATACTGCGAAAAGCAAAGGATCATGGAATCACGGCATACTGCGATGCAGATTGGGGCGGGGACATGATCGATTGAAAAAGTAGGACGGGGTTCCTAATTTACTTTGGTGGGACGCTAGTATCATGGTTATCACGAAAACAAAACACCCTAGCACGATCTTCTACAGAAGCCGAGTATCGGGCAGTAGCAACAACAACACAGGAGGTTGAAGTTGTGAGATCGGTGCTTCAAGAGCTAGGTGTGGTGGTACCAAGACCAATAACGATACTAACAGGCAACATAGGCGCAACCTTCATTGCCAAAAATCCGAACGGCCATATAAAACTCAAGCACGTTGCTTTAGACTTACACTTCGTACGAGAGAACGGAAAACGGCGATATTGTAGTCAAACATATCCCCGGAACTGAACAGTGGGCAGACATCCTAACTAAGCCTCTGCATCCAACGTCGTTTATCAATCTATAATCTAAGCTCGTCGACGAACCAGAATATTCCCCGTCGATTTGAATGGGGACGTATTAGTGAGTAGTTAGGATGGTAGTTAGTGATGGTACCCCCAAGTTACCAGCCCAGGCCCACGAAGAAGTCTAGAAGCAAGATCCAGCAAGATAAATGGAAGAAAGCCCAAGTCATTCCAAGGACACTAGCCCGTTCAGATCGGCCGGGCGGACCCGTCAGCCCCACGAACACTCGCCCGACCAGGCCGGTTGGAAGGACCCGTCAGCCCGAGCAGTTAATATTCCAAAGATGGCGTCCCAAGTATGTCGGATCCATTATGCCGGACCCTAATCCAAAAGCATAGGACCCAGTGTCCGATAGGAAATTGTATAAATACCCCTATGGGTGAAGTGTAAAGGGGGGGATCACTTGTAATACACTTAGAACATACTTGTAACATACTTGTGATTATACGGGAATAGAGAGGATCAGCCACCTTTCCAGGGGGACGCGATCAGTTAGTTAACAGTTACTAACTACTATAGTAGTTAAAAGTTAGCTTATGTAATTGCTATAGATAAGAATCATTCATGTATAACTCATCACTCAATTCAATATTCATTCATCGAGAGTACTTCTTATTGTACTGAAATATGGCACCTCGTCGATAACAATTGGATTGAAAAAAAAAATTGAATTTGGTTAAATGATTTAAAATTAACCCCCCGGAAAAAAAATTCGTAGATTCGCCGATATCTCCAACTCGATCTTCCTATCTCGAACAAAGATTTTTTTATCTGTATTATTTGGGTTAAATTATTTTGCATGACTACTTAGAGTAATTGAGACATATGTATGAATTATGAGGCGGTGTCGACCAGTACCTTATGCAACCTAACCTGGCCACTGCTTTTTTTTCAAAGTATCGCTGTAATGACAAGTAGATCATAGTGAGGTATTGTTATGTCTGCCAGGTCCGCATCCGTAAAGAATAACTTTTCCGCGGCTTTCCTTTTCTTCTCTGGTGCTGCTCTCGTCATGTCTGTGGTGTAACGACGGGCCTCCGCAGGGTCCTGTGCCCAAGAAGTACCCCCTGAAGAATTGATCAAAAGTCAACAAAGAGTCGGAGTCAATGTGAGCAACGACAAAGGCGATGACTGACGTATTAACAGCATTCGGTATGGACTTGACAAAAATTTCGTCTACTTCAAAATAAAGTCTAATACCTTATGCAATGGAATAAGATTATTCGACTTCAGATTCAGATGACTCTATTTCGGACAAATATTAAGACTCTAAATCAGACGCGTACTATGTAGTATCGTAAACTTCGAATGTTTTTTAACTTTTATTACTATTTATTTAAATAAAAATATCGAATCTAATTTTAAAATATCGAATCTAATTTCAAAATCCTATTTCAAACCGTATTCTAAAAAAATGATTCAATTACAGGATTTAAAATCCTGTTTTAAAAAAAATCCTTACATTGTATAGGGGAAACCCGCCATTAATGTTTTTACAATTCCAACTATAAGGGTTTTCTATGACGAGTTAGGGTTATTAGTGGTGGATTTCCACCATCGAAAGAGGGAGACAACCGCCCTAATGGTTTTATAATAGTGGATTTTTGCCACTGTATGTCGTGAAGTTAAATGGTTGATTTTCAACCACCATAGATAAATTGACGTTAAATTTTTTCGCGTCATACAATATATGGCGGATTTCCACCACCATATGACGGATTTTTATGTAGAATCTTATAAGTTTTATATAAAATATTATATCCATTTACCCATAAAATAATAGGGGTAAAATAATAACTATGTAATAAGTTAAAATAATAAAATGTACCCTTAGATAATTATTATCATTAAAATAATAGTATCGTATTCGTATCGTGTCAATTATGTCATGTCGTATTGACATGGATTCGGTCGTGTCGTGTTCGTGTCAAAATTTTTTGACATAGATCGTGTGTTCGTATCGATGAAAAAATTAATCATATCAGTCGTGTTACATGAATTGCCAGGCCTAATTTTCACCATCAAAAGATCTTCATACAATGTCTTATTTCTTGTAATGCATGACAGGTCTTATTGGTCTATTTGCTTGGCGAAGGTTAACTGGTGGTGTTACTAGTCTATTTGCTTGCCTCTTTCTGGCTATTTTAACCTTCGAAATAAAGTTTCAGCAGAGATATTTCATTCTTAGAATAATTTCCAGATCATCAAGACAACATAAGAATTATAAAAAATATACAGGATCTCGGTAGCTAACTGATGGTGTGTGGACTCACAGATGAATGCTCACACACACAACTCCTTAGAATCTTCTCTTTAACTGTCAACCCCCTCCTCTGTTGGATCAAGGGAGGTATTTATAGTGTTAGCCCAGGAGGTCCACATGCTTTTTGAGTTTTCCCGGGTCCAGTCCATTCATGTGGCTGAGTCTGGAAACAGAGTCCACCGACCGTTGAGACGGTCCTTTGGTACCAACACTAACTGATACCACCAAATGAAATATATAAATAATTTGATTTTGAAGAATTAACTGATTGTTATTATAAAAAAACTTGAATGGAACAATGGACAAACTTTCACAGTAAACAATATATATATGACTACAATCCAAAATGAATATTAAACTCTGAAATGTATTATAAAAATTGTAAAAAAGTAACTATGAAAACGTATAACTGAATTTTGTAAGGAAGTTTTATAAGAAATACATAAATTTATAACAATCAAACTAAGTAAAGTTTCGAATGAATATCGTTTATTATTTTGATTCACCAGTATCTATCTATCTATGTTAACATTAGGGGTGAGATTCCCCGTCCCCGTGGGGATGATTTTTTTGTACCTGAAGCAGAAAAATTCTCGTCCCTGTCCTGACCGAGATCCCTGGTCATTTCCGGGTACGGGGATGAGAATTGAAATCCCCGCCTCGTCCCTTACTTAACAATAATTTAAGAAATATTTATTTTAGCTAAAGCCTAAAGGCTAAAACATTAGAAGACAAAAACAGAGAGGAAGAAAGAAAATTTAAACAAATAATTTTCTAATTTAAAAACGACAGACATCTTCCTCTTTCACAGATCGTCTGCATTTTTATATGTAAACCATCTTGCGGCCATAAGGTATAACAGGAAGCTGATTGAACTTAAGCCTCCGAGGAGAAAGAAAAAATAATCTAGCTTTCCGTCATTGAGATTATCGGGGATCCATCCCGGCTGTCCATTTCTGGTGGTTGCGTAAGTTACAATGGTAATCAGAAGCGTACCGAGATAACTACCAAGAGACATAGTCGTGAGCGAAAGAGCCGAGCACATGCTCCTCATGGTATCAGGTGCCTGGTCATAGAAGAATTCAAGTTGGCCGATGAAGGTGAAAACCTCTGCTGCTCCGATTAAGAAGTACTGCGGCACTTGCCAGAAGATGGAGATCGGCACGTACTCAGAAGAATCGTATATATTGAGTTCTTTTACCCTGTTAAGTCTTGCTCGTTCTAAGAAACCAGCACATAACATGGCCAAGATGGAAATGACGAGTCCGATTCCCATTCGTGTTAATTGAGTGAATCCACGCTGATTTCCGGTGAATTTGCGTGCAATTGGGACGATCAAACAATCATAGATAGGGACCCAAATGATCACACTTAAGGTGTCGAAGATTGAAAGTGATGCTGAGGGGATCGTGAAGCCGGAGAAAATATGAGGGTCGAGGGTGTTTCCTTGAAGAACAAACATGGTGGGCATTTGACCGTAGACGGCGGAAAAAACAATACTACTGGCCCATATGGGCAGGAGCCGGATAACAGTCTTAAACTCCTCTACCTGGGTCACGGTGCAAATCCTCCATGGACTCATCGAAAATTTATCATCCAATATTTGAACCGCTGCTTTATCTAAAAAGCTGCGAAATATTTGAACCAACATCAGAATTAATTAATTCATAAACAAATTTCAAATGGAATTCAATGATTACCTAAACTGATCTGTATGTTTGAGCTTCCTACTACCTTCTGTGGCAAATTTGTCCGAAATCTCATAGAGAAGAGCCTTGTTATCAGGCACCTTCGTTCTAAACTTCCTAAAAGAAGCAACAATCACTTGGGCAATTCTGGTCAAAGGACTACCGCCTGGTTTTTGAATCCGATAAAGTTTAGTGCCAAAGAGGAAACTAAAGACAGCAACTAGCATGGCTGCCGCTGGAATACCAAATCCCCATGTCCATCCGATGTTCATCTGTACCCAAACCAGCACAGACGACGCGATCAAAGCTCCTATGTTTATCACTAAGTAAAACCAGTTGAAGAATGAGCTCTTGCTCTTCTTTTCAGATTCATCATTTTCATCAAATTGATCGGCACCAAAGGAAGAAACACATGGTTTGATTCCACCTGTCCCAAGAGCGATCATATAAAGTGCTACGAAGAAAGTCGTGGTTTGCAGGTTGGTAGGATCACATACACCATTGGAGCAAGATGGTTTGAGTGCTCTGACAGTTGTTGACAAGCTTAGTATAGACAAACCCTGCATGAAACATGATTCCATGAATTTTAAAATTTTCTATTTAGGACTAAAAATAATCGACAAATTGGTTTCACCAGTGAATAAATAAGCATGAAAATAGCAATCGTGATGTATCGACCAAGGAAGGAATCTGCTACAAATGCGCCCAACAAAGGCATAACATAGCAGGTTCCCGACCAATTTGAGACAGCAATCGCAGCAGCGGCATTCCCCATGTTAAGATGAGTGGTGATATAATTTACAAGATTCGTCGCCATTCCATAGTAAGCCAATCTCTCGCAACACTCATTTGCTATAGAAGAAGAAAAATCAAGATTAGATCCGAAATATCGGTTACCGATCAGAATTGTTATCGTACCGAGTATGAAAGGGCAGGCTTTCCAGTTGCCAGTTTTTTTCCTGATTGCTGGTCTTCCTTTGTAATCTACTGTTCCATCCTTTGTATAGATATCTTCTTGGATATCACTCATTCTTTTTCTTCTTTTTCTGCAACAGAAATTAATTCGATCGATGATTTAAATAAAATGAAATACCAAAATCATCTATCTATCTATCAATCGCTAAAATTAGGATCAACGAAATCAAGTCAAAATCATAATAGTTTTTCTTATTATATCATCTAGCTCAAAGAGATCGATTTACCAGCAAAAACAAAACCAATAAATGTGAGTCTCCAATTCCGATTGCCAATGTCGGAATAAAAACCTAATGATGTAATAACTGCCCGATGAAGGCATTTATAGACGAAAGGAGGAAAAAACGAGTGGTGTGGAATTGGAGTGTTTCTTCAATATCTTCCAAAATGCTCGGGTGGTATAACGAGAATGCGATGGATCGCCTCTAAAACATGACTAAGATTTCTATTTTTTATCATAACCAAAATTATTTAAATAGCCCCTCAATTTATATATTTAAATGGGATCTATTTCTTGTAGGGAGTTGTTGGTCCAAGATAGAGGTGGGTGTGGGTCCAGTCAAATCCGAACCCAAACATGTCGCGTTTGTGTTCTGGTTAATATTTTTTACTATAAAACCCGATATGAAGGATAAGAACTCGAGTTTTTTTTACTTGATTTTTTTCGAGTCGAGTTCGAATAGGGGTAAGACCTAAAAACCTGAATCTAAATCAAATCACTTGAAACCCGAAAAAATTTATAAACAAAATTTAAAATATAAAATAAAAAATTTATATAAAGTATTTTATAAAAATTTAACATACACATTTAAAAAAAAATTCATATTCTTATAAAATTTAAACCTTAATATTATATCATTTTCCTCTTCTCTTTTATTTTATTTTCCCTCTCCTCGCCGTTGTCGTCGTCGAATCCATTGACACATTTGCGTCTTTGACTAATAATTATTTGATGTTTTATCTTATTTAAGATTTTTAAAATGATTTAAGAATTATTTGATCAAATTAATTAAATAACATGATTTTTTATGCAAAATTTTAAAAATATTATCAAACCCAAACCCGACCAAACTCGAAATCCAAATCAGTTGGATTTTGACTAAAATCTGATTTCAAAACTAAGGTTCAGATTAGGGCAAACCTAATGGTACCCCTGGTCCATCAGACCATGCCCACCCCAAATGCAGGACAACAGGCCCATAGAAGCCCAACAAAGGAAACCAGATGAGACTCGGACGTGCCGGATTTAGCCTGGACGGGTCGGGTCTACCCCGGACGGACCACTATCAACCCAAGTAAGCCGGGTCTACCCGTGGGCTGAAACAGGCATAACCCAATTAAGGCCCATCCCATTAGGAAAATGTATAAATATCCCTAAGGGTCGACTGGAACAAGGGAGAGATCATTGTATAAACTTATCACTACAGTCTTGATACTATATCATCAAAACCTGAACCAAACCCGACCCATGACCATTCCTACTCCAAGACGTTCTTTCACTTTCAAACGGCTGGATTTTAAATCAGAGATTTTCTCATGTTTTAATTAATTTTTGTAAATTATTAATAACTTTATTTGTGATTAATATACACACTTCTCTTGCTTCCGCACTCAAAAATACATACGGATTTTTGTGCCCAAAATACCCTCGTTATTAATTTAATATTTTTTTAATGCCATCAGATATTTTACCCTCTTTAATGTCCGGCGGTCTTTCTTGATCGCCAATGCTTTTCCGAGTCATGACTTTTACATCCTCGGCTCCACATACTGGTGATGATACCCCCAATCCATCAGCCTAGGCCCACGCAAGAATCTAGAAATAAGGCCCTGCGAAGTGAACAAAAGAGGAAGATCCAAGCCGCCTCACGGGTACTCGCCCGACCGGGCGAATCCATCGGCCCGGACGGTTATTTCTCCAAGGGTTGCATCCCAAGCATGTCGGGTCCTTTAGGTCGGATCTTAGTCCGAGAACGCAGGGTCCAGAACCCGGTAGGAAACTGTATAAATACCCCTAGGGGTTAAGTGTAATGGGGGAGAAGAGTTGTAATTACAATTATAATATATGATCTGTCTCTATTTCTGAGGGACACGATCAGTGGTGAACCTGACGTGAAATGGATTCGGAACAACCTGAGTGGATAATTCAGATGGAGGAAAAGCTAGGAATCTCAGTGGCAGAAGCGTGCGAAAATCAACAACCAGCAGTTCCCGTGGAAAATCAAGTTACAGACGAACCGGCGCACTTGGAAGAGAATATTGAAGAAGCACCCTATCACCCTCAACAGCAAACATGGGAAGATCCTCGGCTAATTGTAGGATCAATGTCAGAGGATGATATTTCTATAAGTTGGTCGGAGCAAAGCCGGTCGAGATCACCGGAGCAACACAGGAGTGACCAGAGGGGATATGGGAGAGAATTTCCCATATCACAGGGATCAAGGGAGAATCAATTCCTAGCAGTTATCTCGGACTTACAAAACAATCAAAGACAACTTCAGGAGCGAATTATGTCATTAACAAACAGGAGTATACAAGGAAATGTGCCCATACGGCCGTCAATTGGCTATCTGGATCAACCTGCGCTGACAGGTAGTGAGGAGGCTCTAGCGCGACATCTCTTAGTGGAAGAATACCCGATGGGGTGGAGGACTCCAAAAATGACATTATATGATGGTACGACGGATCCGGAGGATCATATTCACTCATTCCATACAGAAATGGAGGACACTACAGGGCGAAAAGATATTTGATGTCCTATGTTCAGAAGAACATTGAAAGGAGAGACAGTGGGGTGGTACAGAAACCTCCCCGTGGGAAGCATTAATTCATTCAAAGACTTGGAGAAAGCGTTCAAAATTGCCTTTGGGCATAAAATAAAGCGCAAAGGATTAAACACAACTTTATTAACAGTCGTGCAAGGAGACCGAGAGTCAACGCGGGAATATATGGATCGATTTACGGTTGCAGTTCAAAAAGTCGTTTGTTCAGAAGAAGGAGTCCTGATGGCACTAGTTAATGGACTAAGGCCAACTAGATTCTCAGGCGATTTAGTACGAGATCTTCCATCAACATTTGCAGAAGCTATGGAAAGATCGTATAAGGAGTCAAACGTGGAGGACTACCACGAGGCAAAATACAAACAGATACGTCAAAGGCCGAAAGGCCAGTACGACCAGAACATATAGAAAAGCAGCCAAGGCTGGAAACCCGGCCACAAAATAGAAAGGTACCGGAGGGCAGCGCAAGAGGAGGCACTTTCCCAAGGGAAGGTTTTACTAATTACGGTCCGCCAAGGGTTACCCCACTTCCAAATCAACGACAGGTATTTTTGGCACTAAGAGATAAACGAATACTTCCAGAACCGCGTCCAATGCGTACGGAAACGGCGGTTCATCGAAACCCACATCTATACTGTGAATATCATGAAGACATAGGGCATACTACGGCCGAATGCTGGATTTTGGCAAGGGAACTTGAGAGAATGCAGGGACTACAAGGCTCACTACCCACACGGCAAAGGATACCTTCTCCTCCACCATAGGACATCAAGACCCTAGGGATGATCAGGGAGGAAGAAATATAGGGGAAATATTGGCAATATCAGGTGACGAGGTGGCCAGAGGAGGAACAGGATTTGAAGGAAAAAGGTATGCGCAGGATCTTAGCCGGACGAATGAAATAAAAAAAATCAAAGCATGAGAAGACATTCGTTTTTCAAGTGAAGATTTGACAGGAATCACAGTCCCGCATCATGACCCATTAGTTATAACACCTATTATACAAAGGTAGGATAAACAAAAAATTAGATTGAACCGAGTACTAGTGGATACAGGGGCTTTAGTGGATGTGCTGTATTGGAGTGCATTTGATCAACTTGGGTTTTGCAGGGCAGATTTAGGTCTGTGCGGCACACCGGTTACGGGTTTTGGCCAAGGAGAAGTCCAAGTACTGGGGACAATAAATATCCTGGTAACATTGGGAAAGTTTGCACAGGAAACAACAATGACAGTAAAGTTTTCAGTGGTTCCATTTTCATCTGGGTACAACGCAATATTAGGCAGGATAGTTTTATATGCATTTGGAGCAGTAACATCATCTCTGCACCAGTGTTTAAAATTTCCATCAGAAGCAGGGATATGCACAGTTAAAGGGTCACAGAAAAAAGCAAGCAAGAGAATGTTATATAAACTCGACGGGGCAAGTAATGACTGCAGCAGGTGAGAAAGATAGACTCCCACATACAATTAGGGAAGAACGCCCAAAACTCAAGCCTGCTTCAGACACAGCTGCAATAGAACTAAGTAGTGGCAATGTGCAAATAGGGGCCGGCCTCCCGCAAGAAATAAAAAATGGTATTGTGAAGCTACTCAAGGAGAACGATGATTTGTACGCCAAGGATGTAGAAGAACTTAAAGGGGTCGTACGGAACCTTGTAGAACATAGATTAGCAGTAGGAAAACATGTGCGGCCAGTGAGGCAGAAAATGAGGCCATTGCGAGGAGACAGGAAAGAGGCAGCGGCTGAGGAAGTACGAAAACTTATCGAGGCAAATTTCATTCGACCGGTGAAATACCCGGAATGGTTGTCAAATGTAGTAATGGTGAAAAAAGCGGATGGAGGGTAGAGAATGTGTGTAGACTTCACCAATGTAAATAAAGCTTGCCCTAAGGATTCATATCCACTCCCATCGGTGGTCCACTTAGTGGACCAAGCGTCGGGTTGTGAATCACTCAGTTTCATGGATGCACACTTAGGCTACAATCAGATACCTATGGCTAGGGAGGATGAGGAGAAAGCATCTTTTATATCAGAATCAGGTACCTTTTGTTTCAAAGTAATGCCTTTCGGATTGCGTAACGCAAGAGCAACATTCCAGAGGGCTATAGACCAAATATTTAAACATCAAATCGGAAGGAAACTTGAGGTATATGTGGATGATATCCTAGTTTGTTTGAAGACAGTTGCAGAACACTTAGCGGATCTAAAGGAGACTTTTGACAGTATTAGGAAGGCGGACTTACGATTGAAGGCAAAAAAGTGCTCCTTTGGGATCACGGAGGGGCATTTTTTGGGTTTCAAAATAACTCCCAAAGGAATAAAGGCCCGTACGAAAAAAATTGAGGCTATAATTGCAATGACCTCACCAAGGACAATAAAAGAAGTCCAGAAGCTTAATGGAAAAGTAAACGCATTAAGTCGATTCCTAGCCAGGGGGCAGACACATTACAACCTTTATTCAAATTAATAAAATCATCAAGTCCAAGAGTGACATGGACGGAGGAATGTGAAGAAGCGTTTCAACGACTTAAGGAACAGTTAAGAAATTTGCCAACTTTGCAGCCACCTTTTCCAGAGGAACCATTAAAATTGTACATAGCCGCATCTGATAATGCTACCAGTGCAGTTTTAATATATGAAAGAGAGGGCACACAAAAGTCCATTTACTACTATTCTCGCGCTTTACAGGGGGCAGAGAAAAGATATCCACAAATTGAAAAGTTGGGATTAGCGGTGGTAACAGCAGCGAGAAAGCTAAAACCTTACTTTCAAGCACACCCGATAACTCTTCCGATGGAATTTCCATTGTTACAATTATTACATAAACCAGATGTATCGGGCAGGTTAACGAAATGGGCTGTGGAATTAAGTGAATTTTATGTAAATATAGTACCAGCAAAAGCAATCAAAGGACAAGCGGTTGCTGACTTCTTGACAGAATTTACACCAAGCATAGAAAAATCTAAAGATTGGTGGATCATTCATGTTGATGGGTAGGCAAGCAACTCTGGATGCGGAGCAGGCATAATAATCCAAACCCCAACAAAAGAAAAGGTGGAGCATGCGATAAATTTCGATTTCAAAACAACGAACAATGAAGCAGAGTATGAAGCACTATTAGTAGGGGCACGACTGGGGAAGGCATTAGGTGCCAGACGGGAAAATTCCATACGGACTCGCGTTTAGTGGCAAACAAAGTTAACGGGGAATTCGTATCCAAAGAGGAAGGGATGTGTCGGTACACAGAGGCAGCACGCAACGTGATGCAATTTTTCACAGAATGGGAATTTCATCACATAAGCCGTACGGATAATAAAGAAGCAGATGTTTTAGCAAGGTTGGAGGCGTCTCCAAATGTTCTGAAGGGACGGTGGATCCGAGTGGAACAGCAAGAGACACCATCAATAGCAAATATTGCGAGAAATAAAATTCTAACACTGGCAGAAGAAGAAGATTAGAGAACACCGATAAAGAACTACATTACAAAGAGAACAATCCCGATGGACCCGATGGAAGAAAGAAAACTGAAGAACAAGGCAGCTTGGTTCACAATAGTAGGGGACAATCTTTTCCGTAGGGCAGTAGAGGATAGCATTCCCTTACGGATTTGCGTGACGCGCGAAGAAGGAAAAGAGATACTAACGAGCGCACACAGGGGGGCGTGTGGTCCACACCAGGGTGCCAAGATGTTGGGAAAGCAAGTAGCAAGGCAGGGATACTATTGGCCACAAATAAATAGGGACTCTGAGGAACTGTTAAGAAGTTGCAACGAGTGTCAAAGGCACGCGAATATTCAAAGAAGGCCATCCAGCGTAATGAACCCAATTACCACATCAGTACCGTTTGCCCAATGGGGATTGGACATCGTAGGGCCTTTTCCAGTAGCATCAAGGGGTTGGAAATTCTTATTTGTTGCGGTCGACTACTTTACCAAATGGGCCGAAGCAGAACCAACAAGTACAATATCAGAACAGAACATCATTCATCTTTAGAAACATCATCTGCAGGTTTGGTGTCTTGTTACAAATAATAACAGATAATGGAACGCAGTTCACAGGGAAAAAAGTAAGGAAATTCTGTGAAGATAGTGGTATAAAAATGAGTTTTTCTCCGGTATATCATCCACAAGCAAATGGGCAAGTCGAAGTTACAAACCGGACAATAACATCTATACTTAAAAAAAAAGTAGGAGACAACCCAGGTAAATGGGCAGATTTAATACCAGAAACAATATGGGCGTACAGAACAACCGTACGTATACCAATAGGGCATCCACCATTCACTTTAGCCTTTGGAATAGATGCAGTGGCCCCAGTAGAGGTGATATGGCCAACAACAAGAATAGCAAATTTCAGTCCAAAAGATAACAATTTGGCCATCTTACTAGCCAAAGAAAGGTGTGAAGAGTTGAGAGAAGTCACAGCAATAAGAGACTTAACTTACAAAAGGAGGACAGCACGATACCATAACCGAAAGGTAAATAAAAAGAAAATAAACCTAGGAGACCTGGTACTGAGGAATGGAAGAATCACAGGACTAGACCAAACTAAAGGAAAGCTATCTCCAAAGTGGGAAGGACCCTACGTAGTCATCGAGGAGGTTCGCCCGGGAATTTACAAGTTGGCATTTGAGGATGGTCAAGAAATAGAAAGAACTTGACACTCGGACAATTTATCAAGGTATTTTCAATAAAGCAATTGTATATAGTGAACAAAAAGCATTAGAGCTGTTTTATTTGAACAAATCATTTTATTAAAGCAAGGCCTCCCACCAAAGTAAAAAAGCCTTAGGGCAGTAAGGTCAGGAGACCAAATGAGGCCTCCCGCCAAAACAAAAAAAAGCCTTAGGGCAGTAAGGTCAGAAGACCAAAGGAGGCCTCCCGCAAAAACAAAAAGGCCGCAAGGAAACGTCAACGAAGAATAAAAAAAAAAAACGTCAAAAAGCACGTGTAAACCGGCCAAAAGTGCCTTAGGGCAATTATAATATTAAAGAAAAATTCATTGCAACAAAAGAGCACGTATGAACCAAGGGACGAGAAGAACACGGAAAGATGAAAGGAAAATAAAGGATAAAAGCAAAGGTACAAGACAAAAGTACAAAATACAGAACAAAATGTATGTTTTTTCTAAATAAATAAAACTACTGATCTCCTTCACCCGAAATCTCGGAGAGAGTCTTGGGCCATGCAGGGTGTTCCGTAGGGATCCTGTCCACTTTCCATTGTTCCCACATTGGTGGATTGATAGGGACAATGACGGGCTCGTATTCGGGACTTCGAAGATTCACCATGTCCCGCTCGTGAATCATGCCTTCAACAAAATTTTTAAAACAAGCACGCTTGCTTCGTTCGCTCGCAGCTGTAGCACGTTGAGTGAATTTAACTTTAGCGCTTGAAATATCTTCTTCCATTGCTACAATCCAGTCGGCCCCTTCATCCCTCTCCTTCCTAAGGGTTTCATTCTCAGTTTCCTTCAGGGTAAGTGCTTTAATCAAGCGAGTAACTTCATCCAGAGCGTCGTTGAGTTCACGTGTCCGTCGGGCACCCCTGTTCTGTCGGTAACGTTCCATAGCCACAGTCTGAAGAGCTCGAATGTAGCACGCATCATCGATATCATCAGTGTTGGTCTTCTCCAAGGTCATCCAGTCTGCCTCCTTCTCGATCAAGGGATCCAATCGGCCAAGTGCCTGTTCATAAATCCCAGCAATCCGTGGGGTTTGCATGTGTTCGGTCATAATCAAACGGTCTCCAGGATTGAGGCCGCTAGCAAACGTGTCATCAGAGAAGTGGATATACTTGGTAAAAACGTCAGAAAAGCCGGGCGAAGAATCACCGACGTTGGGAACTGTCTCCGTACGAGCCCTTTTGCCGCTCCTCTGTGATCCAGACCCTGCAAACAAGCTTGACAAAACTCCCTCATCAGGTTCGCCTGAAAAGGAAAAGAAAAATTAACAAAATGGAGTGTGAATTACCAGAGGAGACGAGATGCGGGTGAATAGATTTCCAAGTCCCAGTCATTAAACTAGAATAATCAATAGGACTCGCACGGACAGTTAGTAGGCGGGAGTACACATCATGTTCCTCCGGAGAAAGCTCCCCTACGGAAAAGCTCCCAGCGTTAATGGAAGAGGTGTTTACCCACTTAGAAGGGACCCCTGACAATCCTACGAAGTTGCTCTTTACAAAGAAATAACGGTTTTTCCACCGGTGCGAACGATCGGGGTAGGAATCGAGAAGTTTACTCCTTATTCTAGAGGAGACCAATAGCCGTGCGGAATTAGGCCAGGAGATAGAGAAAAACAGATGAAAAACACGTTCGTAGGGCTCAAGGTGCAGTTCATGACACAAGCGCTCAAACGAAACAACACGGTCAAGGCTAGAGGGAGAAAGCTGGGAAATAGCGACACCGGTATACGAAAGAAAAGACAAAAGAAAGGGAGAGGCGGGAAACCGAAGCCCTAGGTCCTCGAAGCCCGAGTAAAGGGTAGTATAGCCATCGGGAGGCGAAGAGGCAAGAGCGTCGTTGAGGATCTCAAGGTGAGCTATCGCCACAGAAGGAGCGATCACCTGAAAATGACGACAGGCCTGCCGCCTACTAAGAACGGAAGGGGGATCTTCAGAAGGAGTTAGAGAGTTACCGTTAAAATCATGCATATCGTCTATGAAGGAATTGAGATTGGCCATGGAAGAGGATGCGGCGATCAGCGGGAGAGAAACCCTATCTCTGGTAAGAAAATGAGTGGAGGTAAGTGAAAGTGAGAGTAAAGTAGATTATATAAAAGAATGTTGGCGGAAAATTAAAAATATTCCTGAAAGGTAAAACTCCATACCCAAGGGCCGGATGGGCCGTACGGAAGGGTAAGTACATTTCGGCCCAGGTGTTGTGTCCAGCCCAGGGAGGTGGAGCAAAAGGGCCGTAAGGTAGACACCTGAAGGGAAGCAACCATATATATATATATATAACTAACTATAGTCCTATCGGGAGTAGGCGTCGCGAGACCCTGAGGAAAAATGATAGAGGGTATACCTGCTCAAATGGCCCGTACGGGGAACAGACGAGGGGAACCAGGTAGCCATAGGATCCGAGGGAAATAATAGCACGGTCGAAGTTTGAAAGGAGTTGCCAGACCCCTGATCAACAAGTAGTTACATTCGGCAAATAAATAAATAAATAAACTCCTTAAAGGAAAAAGAAATTGTTTTTTTTTAAGAAGAGAGAAAATAAAAGTAAATTACATAAGATAAACACAAACGAGTTTGCAGGAATCGCAAGAAGAACTGCAGGGGAACAAGAGAAACATTCAAATACATAAAAAAGGGGGGATACAAGCAGCCACCACCCCACAAAAAGAACATCAAAGATGCCCATCAGGGCGGGCCGCGGGAAAGGAAATGGCGTAGGTCACTTGAAGGAAGGCCAGAACGTCCGGCACGTGGTCCGCGTCCCCGACGGCGACGAGCAGTAGGTGCGGTAGAACGCCCAGTTGAAGACAGCTCAGTAGTGGCAGTTGCAGGGACCCCATTGGGGGAGGGAGCAGTTGCGGGAATCACGTCAGGAATAGCAGCAGGGATAGGAAGCCCGGGTGGAGCACCAGTTGCAGGGAGTCGATTACCTGGAGCAGTTGTCGTTGCCGGAATGACAATGCCGGTTCCATTGGAGATCCGCCAGAGAGCACGAATGCGTTGCTGGACCTCCGAAACCAGATGAGACAGGCGAGGATTACCTGTAGCAAATTCTTGAGCGTACCAAACGCGTTGAAGAAGATCATCTGGCCAGACAGCTCGCTGACGCGCCAACTCAGATCCCAGTTCCTCCAGCAGATCATCAAGAGAAGACATGATGAATGAGTTGAAATGAATCAAATGAAAGAAAAATACCCTATTTATAGGATAGGAGGAGGGGGGGAGTACTGATGATACCCCCAATCCATTAGCCCAGGCCCACACAAGAGTCCAGAAACAAGGCCCTGCGAAGTGAACAAAAGAGGAAGATCCAAGCCGCCTCACGGGTACTCGCCCGACCGGGCGGATCCATCGGCCCGGACGGTTATTTCTCCAAGGGTTGCATCCCAAGCGTGTCGGGTCCTTTAGGTCGTATCTTAGTCCGAGAACGTAGGGTCCAGAGCCCGGTAGGAAACTGTATAAATACCCCTAGGGGTTAAGTGTAATGGGGGAGAAGAGTTGTAATTACAATTATAATATATGATCAGTCTCTATTTCTGAGGGACACGATCAACTGGTGAGTTGTGGTTGCACTCACACCGTTGCAGAAACACGGTCTGATCTGACATTCATACCAAAGGCGGTAATTTGCAAGCCAACACGGTCGGCAGCATTGTAACGAAGCGAAAGGTTTACTGCTTTTACGATCCGGATGTCGGAAATTACTACTACGGACAAGGCCATCTGATGAATCCCCAAATTAAAGAATCAGGATGACTCACGCCCTCTTGAACCATTACGGACTTCTAAACAACATGCAGGTTCTAAAACCATTCCTGGCCAGTGACTGTGATCTCTGCAGATTCCACAACGACATTGTAAAACCCTGCTTTCCAAATAGAATCTTAATATAATAAAATGACTCAAACTAGTTGGGAGTGCCTCCAATCAGTTTTTAGCATCCTTCAATTAATCACCTCTCAGGAATATCGGTGGCGCCACTTTCATGAAGTCTATCATCGTGATTGGCTTAGCAGCCACTAGTGCTTGCACTAGGTTAGTTCTTCAATTCGAGCTCGTATCATCTGCATTAATTCATAAAATACATATAATACTCATATACCACAAATGTTATTTCCTTAAATCCACTATGTTCCCATCCCATTCTCCCTCTCTGATCTGGATATTGTTCAACACATATCCTGATTTTTTTTAGGCTATGATACCACTTGTAAAACCTTGCTTTCCAAACAGAGTCTTAATATAATGAAATGACTTGTAATAACCTGCTTTCCCAATACAATTTTAATATAATGAAATATACAACAAGCATTTAATATAATGAAATATACAGTATTTATGTAACCTAAGATGGTACTTATTACAATCAAAGTAGAGGACAATGATTACAAAATTTTAAATTCTACGCACACGAGCCTCGTCACCTTGACGAGTCCTTTGTCTCCTACCACTCCAGTTAGGCAAGGTTGTCTCCTACCAAAACCGACTCACCCGAAACCCGAAGAAATTTATAAAAATAAACTTAAAATATAAATAATTAATATAAATAAAATTTTATTTTATATAAAATATTTTATAAAAATTTAATGTACACATTTAATAAATTTCCCTTTTTCTAATAAAATTTAAACCTTAATATTATTATCAGAGTGCCGGAAAAAGCCATCGATATGCGCAGCCTTCCAGAGTACCGGGAAAACCCGACACCGCAACCCATTATCATAGTTTGTGGCTCTAAGATATTCAGGTAGAGGTTGACATAATCCTCCGGATCTGTCGTTCCATCGTACGAGTCTATCTTCGGATACCGCCAAGATCGCGGAAAAGGTTTTCTCAAGAGGTCCCTGTGAAAGGGTGCCTTTTCTGCTCTGAGAAAATCTTGTAGGTCCCTTAGGTCGTGCTTGTATGTGACTTTACAGTGCACTTCCCTAATTACCCTATCCATGAGTGTCGCATCGTAATCCGCACGAGTCATGGAACTCAAAGGTACATCCGAATGGTGTATTGCGGATCTGTGGTGAGAACTGAGATGCTTGTGTCTTTTTGTTCTCCTGTAGCTGTCTCCCTTAGAGGAGTAATGCGAGTTGGACTTGAATTGTCCCAGGACTGAATGACTCTTTCCCTTTTTGTTCTTGAGCTCTCATAGCTCCTTAGCTGTCCTTGATTTGGATCGACGATGCATACTTGAGTTTATCTTCTCCAAAAGTGGGTTAGACTTGCTTGTTGTACCTCGTATGGTGATCCGGCTCCTTGAAGCTTCCAGGTTAGTCATCCTTTTCTCCAACTTCATCATGAGAGCATGCATCTGTGCAAGCTGCTCCTATGTTGTGGGAGTTGGGTTCACTTCCCATTTGGCGGGAGTGGTGTGGCCACTTCAGCACCTTGTGCAGACAGTGGTGCATTAGAGGCTGGTACAGTATGGGTAGGCCCGGCAATTCGTGTTGACATGAACACGACTGACACGACTAATTTTTTCGTCGACACGAACACGACCCGTGTCAAAAAAATTTAACACGAGCACGACACGATACGAACACGACACGACACGACACTATACGAACATGATACAAACATGACACGACTAGGGTGTCAAACGAGCCGAGCCGAGCACGGGCTTGTTAGAATTGCTACTGAGTTTATGAATGATATTATTTATAATAGTCTATGAATGATAACAGTTTATAAATGATAATATTGAAGATAAATGATTATACAGATTCGAGATGATTGCAGCAGAGATCTGGAGATGATGAAGATGATGAGTAGATCAGATGAAGAATCTCCAGATGAACAGATGACTTGATTAGATGACTTGAGATTCCAGAAGACAGATTTGCAGATTCCAGAAGACGGATTGAAGAATCAGAAGACAGATTGAAGAATAGAGATGGTGATTTAGGAACAAGGATTTGATTCCAAAAACCTAAGGTTTGAGTTGTGTTGATTCATATTTATGGAGGTGATCACCAACGGCTATGAGGGTTTAGGTGAGTTTGGTAGGTGTACTTAATTGTGGTAATAAATAGGATTAGGAAATGTATATATTAGGGAGTAATGAATTAAGGATTGGGTGTATATTTGAAAAGATATTGTTGGCTATTAAGTAATAGGACATATGTGTTTTTGTAGGGACTTGTATGATATTTTCACAATAATTCTAATATTCTAATAGTCCCCCTCGAAAATAAGGCCATAAACTACTAAGGTTTGGGCTAATACTTGGGTTATGGGCTTATATTCGGATAATGTAGGTATTTGATTAAATAGATGGTATATATGGGTATTAGTGTATCTGGATATATGGGTATTCGGATATGGGTATGTGGATATTGGGTTTACTGTGTTCCTATAAAAGGGTGTGTTTGTGGGGTTTTTCCTTTTGATTGGTGGCACTAGGGTTTAGGTTTGGCGGGAGTCGCTTCGTTTCACAGGTTTTCTTCTCTTCCTTCTCCTTCTTGCATTTTGTTTTCTCCTCTTCCTTGATGTATGTTCTTCATTCCGAGTTGCATCAGTAGTGTTTTGTATAGTGTTCCCGTTACTGGTTTTGTGAATATATCGGCTACATTCATTCTTGAGTCTACTCTGTCTATTTTCAAGTTTTTCTCCATGATTTTGTCGCGCACTGTGTGAATGTCGATCTCGATGTGTTTTGTTCTTTGATGTAGTACTGGATTTTTTGCTATTTCTGCTGCAGAGTTGCTATCTGTGTAGAGTATTGGGGTCTCATTTTTGTAGGTTCCGATTTCTTTTAGTAGATTAATGATCCATGTTATCTCGCAACTTGTGTATGCCAATGCCCTGTATTCTGCTTCTGCTGATGATCGAGCAACTGTGTGTTGTTTCTTTGTTTGCCATGATATTAGGGACCCTCCAAGAAAAATAGCGAATCCTGTTGTGGATCTTCTTGTTGAAGGGCATGATGCCCAGTCAGAGTCTGAGAAGGCTCTTAATCCTGAAGTTTTGGATCCTGAGAATACGACAGCAAAACCAGGTGATTGTTTAATATATCTTAGCACTTTATGTGCTGCATTTAGGTCCTTTTGCCTTGGTTTGGCCATGTTTTGGCTTAATGTATTTACTGCGTATGTTATGTCTGGTCTGGTTACTGTTAGGTATACCAATTTTCCTACTATGCTTCTGTATTGTGTTGCATCCTCTAGTTCTTTTTCATCATTCTCTTTTTTGTTATTTTCTTGTGTTTTCTTTGCTGGTATAGTTGTTGGTTTTGAATTTAGGTATCCAGTTGATTCTAGCAGATCTAGTACATATTTTCTTTGCCCCATGTATATTCCTGTTTGTGCATAGGTGAATTCTTGTCCTAAGAAGTATTTCAATTTTCCTAGATCTTTTATGTTAAAAAAATTTGCCAATTCTGTTTTTGTTTTGTTTATCTGATTAATGTTATTCCCTGTGATTAATAGGTCGTCGTCTACATAGGCTAGTATGAATGTTTTTGAATTTTGTTCTTCTTTTATGAAGAGTGCATAGTCTGTCTTGGTTTGTTTAAACCCTATTGTTTGTAGTGCACTGTTTAGTTTATGAAACCACATTCTAGAAGCTTGTTTAAGACCATATAGGGATTTTTTCAGTTTACACACTAGGTTTTGTTCCTTTTGGTTTTTGATTTTTAAGCCTTGGGGAATTTTCATAAAGACTTCTTCATCTAGATCTCCATGTAAGAAGGCATTTTGGACGTCCATCTGGTGTAGATGCCATCTGTTTTGGGCTGCTAAGGCTATTATTGTCCTTAGTGTTGTCATCCTAGAGACTGGTGCAAAGGTGTCGGTATAATCTATTCCTTCAACTTGGTTATATTCTTTTGCTACTAGTCTGGCCTTGTGCCTTTCTAGTGTTCCATCTGAGTTGAACTTTGTTTTGTATACCCATTTGTTTCCTATTGCTTTCTTTCCTTCTGGTAATTCTACAATTTCCCATGTTTTGTTTTCCTTTAATGCTTTTAACTCTTTTTCCATTGCATCACACCATTTTGATTCCTTTATTGCTTGTGTGTATGATTTTGGTTCTTTCTCTTTGTTTATTTCTGTTAAGAAAGCATTGTGTTTTTCTGATAGATTATCATAGGATATGTATTTTTCTATTGGGTATTTTTATTTATTTGCATTGTAGCATATGTAGTCTTCCAGATTTTTAGGCCTTTTCGTTTCTCTGTTAGGCCTTTGTGTTGTTGGTTCTGGTTCTTTGCTTTTGCTTTGTGCAGTTTGTTCTGTCGTTTTATTTGTTGTGTAATTTATGTCTTCTATTAAGGATGGGTTTATGACTTCTATTTCTTATTTATTTTTAAACGGGAAGACTGTTTCGTAGAAGGCTACATCTCTATTTATAAAGATTGTTCCTTTTTCTAGATCTAGGATTTTGTATCCCTTTGTCAGTGTTGTGTAACCAAGGAAGACTCCTTTTACTGCTCTTGGTTCAAACTTGTCTGAGATTTTATTGTTCTTTGCATAGCATAGGCATCCAAAGACTCTTAAGCTGTTGTAATTTGGTTCTTTGTTGAAAAGAATGTGGTATGGTGTTTTGTTTTGTATGACAGGAGAGGGTGTCCTGTTTATTAAGTAGCTTGCTGTCAATATGCATTCTCCCCAGTATTTTATTGGTGTTTGGGAGTGAAACATTATGCTTCTGGCTACATCTAGTAGGTGTCTATATTTTCTTTCTACAATGGAGTTTTGTTGGGGGGTATATGGACATGTCAACTGATGTCTTATGCCATATTTTGCTAAAAATATCTTGAATTCCTGGGATTGAAATTCAGTTCCATTATCACTCCTTATGGTTCCTATTTTTGTTTTGAATTGATTCATTGCTTCTAATGTGAAATTTTTGAAAATTTCATAAGTATTGCTTTTGTTTCTCATTAGTATTGTCCAGGTTGCCCTAGAAAAATCGTCCACTATGGTCATAAAATATTTATGTCCTTTGTGGGTTGGTTCTTTGTATGGACCCCATAGGTCTATATGCAATAATTCAAAAATTCCTGATGTTTTAGAATTGCTAGAAGGAAAAGAGAATCTAGTATGTTTTGCCATAGGGCATTCATTACAAAATATATTCTCTAATTTTGGTAAAAAAGTACTGTTTTTCCTAATTAGATCATATCTAATCTGGGATGGGTGTCCCAGTCTTTTGTGCCAAATATTTACTGAAGGTGCTCTGTTGACAGCATATGACCTTGGTTGCTCCAAGACTTCTTTTCTTCCATTCAGCATGTATAGTCCATTGATCCTTCTACCCATAGAAATCAATCTCATCTTCGAATCCTGTATCAAACAATGATCAGGATGAAATGAGAAGCTACATTTTAATTGTTTTGTAAGTTTTGTTACTGAAATCAAATTCACATTGAAGTCAGTGATCTGTAGTACATTATACAATGTTAACAGATCGTCTATTTTGTAATTCCCCATGTATCTCACAGTTGTTGTTTGTGAGTTTGGGAGGTTTACAATAATAGGTTTTACTAGTGCCCTTTTTTCACTTAGTGTGATGGTTGGTCCACACATGTGATCCGTGGCTCCACTGTCTATTATCCAGTCAGTGGTGTTCCTAGTTTTTGTATTTAAACAGAATGATTCTTGGGACTTACCAGTATGATTTGGGTTCATTTCTGGTTGTATTTGTGCTCTGCCCATGTGTACAGAATGTTTCTCCTCTCCTGTTTGTTGGATTTGATTTTGATTAAGGAGGGATCTCAGCTGTTCCATTATATCTTGATTGTTTTGATTTCCATTCTGATATTCAGGTTGACTGAGGTTGTTGTTCTGATATCCATTGTCATTTTCAGTCATGTAGTATTCCTGGTTTGTATCTTCCATTGTATAGTTGTTTTCATTCTCTTGCCACTGTTGGTTTTCAACTTTCTCAGAGTAGTTGTTGTATGCTCTTGTCTGTGGTCTGAAGTTGTTGTTGAAATTTCTGCCTCTTTGGTAGTTGTGGCCTCTAGTTGGTTGTCCCTGTGGCCTGAAGGGTGGTCTCCTTTGTTGGTTGAATTGTGGTTGGAAGGATGGTCTGGGATTTTGTTGATTATTTCCATATGTTGGTCTTTCTGCAGGGTAACCATGCAATTGATAGCATGTGTTAATTGTGTGTCCTGGCCTTTTACAGCCAGTGCAGTAGGGCCTTTCACTCTGTGGTCTCGGTGGCCTGTAGGGTCCTTGTGCTAGTAGTGCTGTAGCTGACTCTTTTGGTGTCTCCATATCCTTTGTTTGTTCATCTTGAGTCACCATTGAATAAGCTTTGTTTAGGTCAGGCTGGGGATCCATTTGCATTATTTGTCTGCTTAGCTGTTTATATGTCTCATTTAGCCCATTCAGAAACTTTATGAGTCTTTCTTCTTGTATTACTTCTACACTTTTCCTGTTCATGTCGTATTCATTCCATAGTTTTGTCAGTTTTGTGTAGTAGTTGCAGACTGAATCTTCTTCTTGTGTAAGATTCATGATTTTTACTTGTAATTGGAAGACTAGTGGTCCATTTTGTATATGGAATCTTGCTTTCAGCTCCTTCCATAGCAAGTGGGCTGACTTATAGAAGATGAAAGCTGGAGAGAGTTCTAGGCTCAGTCCGTTTAGTATCCAAGACCTCACTAGAGCATCAGTTGCTTTCCATTTTTCATATTCTTTTTCATTTCTCTCTTCAGGAGTGGGAATTTCACCTGTTAAAAACTTTTCTTTGTTTTTGGACTCCACAGCTATAATAAACTGTGCACTCCAAATGTTCCAGTTATTTCCATCCATCTTGAATGGTACTAACTGAATTCCTGGATTGTCTGAATATGTTGGGATAACATTTTCATTTGACATTTTTGTTTCTGAAAAAATAAATCAATAAATGCAGATGATCAGAATGATGCTGGAAAATATCAGGATATAGGTGGTGCTGCTATGGAGTGTATTGATCACGTGGTGGTGCCAAGACAGTTTCCTGTTTATCAACCCCCTTTTGATCCTGTGGCTTGGAAAAATGCAGCTTGGGCTGGGAGAGTGCTTGAGGATCCTAGGAGTTGGTGGGTTGAATATATGAGGAATAATGAAGACCCTGATTTTGTGGATGATGATCCAGATCAGGGACCACAGCCACTTGACAGTGATCCTGATGATGAAGAACTTGATGGTTTTGATGAGGACTGGAATGTTGATGAGGGAGCTAGTGGAGTTTATGTACTCAGTGATGATGAGAAAGCTAGAGAGAGTGAAGACTACTGTATTTTTACTTGTGAGGAAAAAGACTGTGTGAGGATGCTGAGACGTAAGAGGATGAAGGCAAGGTTGAGAGCTCACTATAAGGAGAAAGCTCTGGACCTTGGAGTTTGGGATGGGGAGTATCCTCCTCGTCTAATGGATAGTCCTTAAAACTTTTGACAATTTGTAAAGAAAACTTGAATGAATATATTATGAAAGGAGAAATTGTGGAAAGAAGGAAAAAAAAATGTGATTGGTGTATGATAATATGATGTATGTATTATGCTATGATGAATATTTTTTTTTCTTTTTCAATAGGTATGAATGCTGATCAGATGAATGATATGGATCGTCT
>LFYR01000670.1:270977-331901 GCA_001185155.1 Zostera marina | reverse complement strand
GAATGATGTAGGGAGTGATACTGCTTCTTCTATGAGTCTGGATAGTGTTAAACAACTATCACAGGAGATTATTGACAAGATGAAACGTGATGATGGTGAGATTGATCCTGATTATGGATTATTTCTCTTGACGAAGCTAAAGAAGGAAGCTGATCTTGTGATCAGTGAGTGAAACAAGAGAGAGAAAAAATTGTGAAGTGAAAATGAAAATGTTGTTGTATGATTAGCAAGATCTTTTACTGCTCTGATACCATATTAGAATTGCTACTGAACTTGTGAATGATATTATTTATAATAGTCTAAGAATGACAACAGTTTATAAATGATAATATTTGAAGATAAATGTTTATACAGATTTGAGATGATTGCAGCAGAGATCTGGAGATGATGAAGATGATGAATAGATCAGATGAAGAATCTCCAGATGAACAGATGATTCGATTCAATGCCTTGAGATTCCAGAAGACGGATTGCAGATTCCAGAAGATAGATTGAAGAACCCAGATGACAGATTGAAGAATAGAGATGGTGATTTAGGACAAGGATTTGATTCCAAAACCTAAGGTTTGAGTTATGTTGTTATATATTTATGGAGGTAATTACCAACGGCTATATGGTTTAGGTGAGTTTGGTAGGTATCCTTAATTGTGGTAATAAATGAGATTAGGAAATGTTTATATTGGGAATAATGAATTAAGGATTGGGAGAATATTTGAAAGGATATTGTTGGATATTGAGTAATAGGATATATGTGTTTTTGTAGGGACTTGTATGGTATTTTCACAATAATTCTAGTATTCTAATAGGACAATCGAATAAATGAACTAGAACCATCACAGGAACGAACCGGTAAGCACTCCCCATTCACACAACACCGGGAACGCATACACCAAAAACGGAACTGCGGAAAACGGACATCATCGATTTTCATCGTCTGCCTCAGATGATCAACGGGGGATGAAGAAATTACTGGTGGACAATCTATTGGAAGTATGAAATTGGGCAGACGATAAGAACTGAAACCATCACCGGAACAAATGAACTGAAACTATCACAGGAACGCACAGGATCGCACTCGCCATCCACATACCATCATCGTCTACTTCAGATGATCAACAGGGGATGAAGAAATTACTGGTGGATAATCTACTGGAAGTATGAAATTGGGTATACGATGAACCCCGGAACCATGATAAACTGGAACTGATAAAAACTGAAACCATCACCGGAACAAATGAACTGAAACCATTACAGGAACGCACCGGATCACACTCGCCATCCACAGACCATCATCGTCTGCCTCAGATGATCAACGGGGGATGAAGAAATTACTGGTGGACAATCTACTGGAAGTGAATTCCTATTCCAACGGACCTGCTCGGGTGTGCGATATGAATTCCTATTTAATATCTATTCTTGTGAAATTTACAATTCTAGCCTATTTTTTGATTTTGTTTTTGAATAATCTATAATTGACTATGCAAGTACATAATTAGGGGTGTTATAATCTTAATTAAATTCTAAGCCATTCTTGATCATCTATGTAACTCCGGTCGGTGAACTGTCTGATTTGATCGTAGGTGAGGCTCGTCATCCATGGCACTCTCTGACTCCGATCAGATCCCGGGCCGGTGCAGTTGAACTCGGCAAACAAGGTGGTGAATCTTCTCGTGGAATCACCCCAATCATTCCATCCTTGCGGGATTACGATACCTTCCATTTCGCAGAAAGCATATATTATCCTTGAAAATCTTCCCCAAGCTCTTCCTAGATATACCTTTCCCGAACCTCTCACTCTGCAGTTGAAGAAACTGAATCCACAGATATCATCGTAGCCGTTCCTCTGTGATGCTGCGATTGCGCCGGAGCTTCTGGCTGTAGACTCGATCTCGCAATCTTCGTAGAGTGATCTTGCACTGCCGAATATGAAATCGATGGATCCACGGATGTAGCATTGGAGGAATAGATGTCTTCCGATGTGATCGAAGAGAGTGTCTTGCGATCCCAAAAATCTGCACCGGTAGAACACTGCCTTGTCCCCAGTTACTCTCAGTGCCACTGCTTGCAGCCCAACCGATCCCGGAGGAGCATCGCCGGATGTGTTCTTTGGTCCAAAAATATAAGTTTAGCCGTGAAATTGTGTTGTGTGTGTGGTAAAAAGAAAAAAACTTACTCTACTTACTTACCTCAAAAGTAATATCGGAGGCGATGAAATAATCCGACTCGACGGCAACGGAAGCGGAATTGTACGTTCCAACAATGCCGTCGCCAGTGGGACTAGGATCGGAGGCTTTGGAGTTCCAAGATAAAACTGTGGTGGAGTTGGGGTGTGCGATGAATGAAATGAAAGGTTTGGTGGAAGGAATCACAACTTTTTCCCGGTAAACTCCGGGTGATACGAAGATCTTGATCCTTCTTGTGTTTAGATCGGGAACCAAATCTACCGCTCCTTGTACTGTCAGAGAGTCACCTCTCCCGTCTTTAGAAACAACAATGACCGCGCTGTATTCATTGAATTCATTAACGTCGTTATCAACGGCGAAGTCTTTTCTTGTTATGAAGGTCGTCTGAGCTCCGACGAAGACACTCGAATGGAAGAAGAAGAAGAAGAAGGAGGAAGATAGAACGAGGATGCAGAAAATCTTCTCGTCCGTAATGGTTTTTTTGGGGAAAGCCATGGAAGCTGCAAACTCGTCGGTTACTTTTTTTTTTTTTTTTTTTTTTTTTTACTTAGATCGAGTTGAGATAATAAACGTGAAACAACAGACCACGATTCCACACACGATCACAATGCGAACGGACATGTTATTTTCTGTTTATATATAAGTTATCAAAGGGAGAAATTGCACATATAATCCTAAACTTTAACATATTGTGAACATAATCAAATTACATAAATATAAACCATGGATTTTACGTGGGTGATTTTTGATGGCGTTATTATTTCATTAACACTGCATGGATTCTACGTGATTAATTTAGATTACATATTTTGCGCTTCGAATGTTTGTGAAAGTTGGTCAGTTTTGTTTGTTGTTTTGGTGGTCAAGTAGTTGATGGTTAGTTAGTTAAATTAATAATTAATAATTAGTTATGTTTGAAACATTAAAATTAATATAGATTAGTTCAACTAATCACAGTAATTAAGTTGTTGAGAGTGTAATTTTAAAATATCACTCGAATAATTGAATAATCTAATATACATCACAATAAGTCGATAACTAAGAGGAAATCTACCATATTCACATATTCAGGGATTTGGGATTTGTATATCATCAATTATTACAAAAAATATGTACCAAAAGGAAAATAGAGATGGATGGATTAACTGAGACAAAATATCAAACAGACTGCTCCTCATTCAAATCCAATTTTTTCGACACCATGTCATATATTTTATCAACTTTTATCGAATCAACCTTGAATAATCGATGCGCATCGGCTTTCTTAGCGACAGAGCCTGTTATTATTTCCTTCATCAAAACTTGCTGTATTTTCAAAAAATGACATGGAAGGAGTCTGTTGGCACAGCAAAACTGTTTCTCCTGCAAAACAACGATTCCCAATATCAGTGATAACAATAACAAGTAATGGACAGACATTGGTTATAATATAAATATCACTTACAGCTTCACTAAGCAAGCTTACTCCAGGAAGGCCAACGATATCCCAGTCTTCCAAACAGCTAGTGATACATGAGGAAGAATCTCTACTGTTGCTCTCAACACCACCGACACCTTTACTTTTCTGATTTTCGCCCACGCTTCCAGGGCTACTACCATCATATTCACCTTTGTTTGCTAGGTTTCCCCTCTGGAACACTTTTGTGCTACCAACCTGGTTGTTGTTATTTAGCTTTTTAGCAGCTTGTCGTGCAAGATATGCATCAGCTTCAGTCCTGGTGCAGCAACCAGCTACCTGGGCTTCCTACATTTAGGGAAGAGAGACAATAATCATCTAAAACAGATCATTAACAGCTAGATAATCAATAGGGAAAATTAGGAGACGGATCTGGTGTGATCTGTATCCATGAATTCTATACGATCTAGAAATACTGACAACCAGATTGAGTAGATCTCATGGGTCATGATATCACTCAATTCTAGTCTGTGGATTTTTTTTAATCTCACCCAATTCTGTTCCGCTCAAATTTACATTAATTTACATAAATAAGCAAAAGCCCATAGACAACATTTTGTTCATCTGGAAAAATGGTGACAGGGGATATTAATATATTAAAATTGGGCGCAAAGTATGCATCTAAACTATAGATTTATGTGGTTGTCAATATATGAACAATATCCGACGAACACCATCTTCTGCTTACGAGAAACATTTTGTGTTCCACGTTCCCTAAAATTTAGTTTTTTGCTTATGTTTATTGACTTAAGACCTAACCAGTAAGTCTCTAATAATATGATTGCTAAACAGGATATTGAAAAATAATAATGTATTCGGAAAAATGACAACTGCACAAGATAGCAAATGCAAGTGCACGGATCAGCTGGGTGAAGTAAATTGTCCATCAAAGATGTCTTGAAGTCTTGGAAATCTGGAATAACCAGTTAACCACAACCACCTAAACACTCATTGCGTATTGTTTGTAAGAGAACAAGAAACTACAGATCATTTTCTCTCTCTGTGATTATTTCAAAACTATTAGGAAAGAGTGTGTTATAAGGACTGAGGAGGATGGATAAACAACTCAATTAGATGAGAGTCCCCAAATCTAAGTTTATGTAAGTTATCCCCAAGAAAATAGTGAAATGGTGGGGATTGCACTGGCTAGTTACTAAAATGGTGATATGTAATTCTGAAAAGAATGATGTGATAGAAATATAGAATGCCACTATAGTAGTTATTGGTTAAGAGATATGAACATAAAGAATCTCTCAAACTCCTATGGAATAGAGTAGTAGTTTATCATAATCTGGGAGGGAGCACGTAAAGTTGTGAGTTAAGATTTAAGAGTAACTTTGAGCATAGTGCAGTGCACACAATTACGCAAATCATATGCTCAAAATTTAAATTATTTTATAACTTAAATTTTCTTTTCCTTCTTGATTAAAAAAAAACATTTTCAAAAAAAAAAAGTTAATATTTCAAAAATCAAAACTGTTAAATTCAAGCTTTTTGACGCGGCCAGGCGACCAGGCGATGCCTGGGACCGCCTACCGCATATGCGACCGCCTGGTCGCATATGCGGTCAAATATGCGACATGTTATTTTTATTATTATTTTTATTTTATTTTCAATATACCCCCTGTATTTTCCATATTTTAAATAAATCCCTGATATTATAAGTCATAATAAAAATCATAAATGAAATAATATAGTGACTAATGATACTTAAACTCTTAAAATCACAAAAACTTAAAGAAACATACAAAACAACAAAACTATTAGTTTCAACTTTCAAACATCAAAGTACAAGTGTAATGCAAACACTTAGTAAGGTCCTTAAGTTTTAATAGAATAATACAATTCTATTAAAGTTTTTTAATTTAATAGGGTTAACGGATCGGGTTTATCCGGATCCGACCCGGATCCGGCTAAACCCAAAAATATGCGACCCCCCAAATATGCGATGGGGGGTCACCGCCTGGTCGCATATGCGCTCGCATATGCGCGCATATGCGACAAATCAAAAACCTTGGTTAAATTTGAGACTTAACTAGAATTCCCATAACAACATTATTTTTTTAATTTTTTGAAAACAATCTCAAATGCATTGTCAAATAGGTAATGTAAACATGAATATCTAACAATTAGCTATAAAAATAAAGCATCTGCATATGCAATTGAGGGTTAGTGTAAGAAAGCATACTTGGAGCTCTTGAATTCTCTTTCGAAGTCTATATTCTCCAATAAGAGAACGCATGAGTAACTCGTGCTCTTCTAGTGTATGAAAACGCATGAAAACTTTAAATCTATCATATATTGCTTTCTCCTCAGGGCTCAAATCCTTCTCAAATGAATTGGGAAAAAGTAAATTCCTCTCCAATATAAAAGTCTTCCTTCGCTTCCTTTCATCAAGCCTGCAAAATTATCATCATATCAGTACATTATTGTTGTATTTCAATTATAAAACACATCTCATTTGAATACAGAAATAAACAAATCATACACATAAAAATTACAAAATAAAAATCTAGATGATAAAAGTAATAAAATATACACAGGTTCTGATATGCTAGTAATAAAATGATCACGTCAATTTACCTAGATGCATAAATCTGCAGTACTCGCAATTTAACATTCCTTTCAATTTCACTATCAGTTTCCTTAAATTCCATGTCTGCAAGCAATTGTTCTGCATCATTATCATATTCAGGATCAAACTCCTGCCTTTTAGGGTTATAGCCGGACAACTCAGTTAGAGAAGGTCCTTCATCAACAATATACTTTGGTTTTTTTCCTCCAATGCTTCTATTTCCATGAAAATCTGCAATAAAAAGATCATTTGCAATGACATCTAAACAAATAACAACCTTGCAAGTACTATTTTTTTATGAAACAGCAGAATACAGAATAACTATGTTTTTGATGAATCTTCATCTTACTACTGAATACTGATGCCATTTATTAATATACTCACCTGATGTTAGTTGCAGGAAAAGGTTTGGATTCAATCAAACTTAAATGATCGTGCAAAAAAAATAGTGTACAACTATGAAAATAAACCTTCATGTTTGACCCTATCAGAACCATCCTTAATATGCATCACATTTGCTGCTTTCTTGTTTGCACCCAGTGGTAGGGAACTTGAACCACAACCATTTACCCCCAATTTAGATTCTCCAGACTCACCATCTGATGATTAAAAAATTGAGGCAATATATTATTCACGAGAAACAGAAGTGCAGAACATAGGTAAATCAAAAATATAAATGCATAAATCAAAAGACTGCTAAGTTGCTTTGTAAATTTAAAGACAGCTAATTGTTGATAGTTATACCAGCATTTAAACTTGGTGAAGATCGTCCAAGGAGAACATCTCTGTTTCCATCTTCAATCCTATGATGGTTGTCAAAAAAATTGCAGAAACATAAACGGGGAAGTTCACACACAATAAACAAAAAAGCAAAACAAGCCATGAAGCCAATAACATACTTTACTTTTGAAGAAGAAAATGGTGAATCTTCTTTTGGTGTCACATCCCCAATCACTGGAAATCCTAATGCAGCATGATAAATAACAACAAAAATAAAAATAATTGAGTCGATATAAAGGAGAAGGAAAAACATCAAAGTATAAATAAAATAAAACCAATAATATAGATTATACTATTATAGAAATCAATCTTGATGAGAAATCATAAGTCTTGTATTTCATAAAAAAATGGTATTTATCATTAGCCTGTGTTTAGATTGGGGCGTCTAGTTCATTTTTGGTCATGTTTAACAACTGTGCAGTATTTTTTGAAGGCATTTTAACGCTATTAATATGATTGGTTTACTGGTTATCGAGTTTTCTTTATCAGATCCAGGTGGGATCCGACATTCAGACCAAGTGATTACTTTTACTTATTAAAATTTAAATAAATAAAACATGAGAGGAAATTAAAACGTTGGTCTCTCATTTTCAGATTTTCTCCTCTCAGCATCAGCGAATCTTTTCACCTTATATTGTTTTTTTATTTCCTCTGTGCAACCTATCCCATTTCTGGGTTATTTACTAGTCTAGAATCTAGATCTCTGGTAAGATTCAAATCCTATTTCATGCAGGGTCGAAGGGATCTTCCGGTGAGATCACAATCAACTGCTAGAACACTTTCCCGTATTTTAGAGTACTTAAGTGTACCTGGTCGTAGTGTATCCTAAAAAAATTATCCCTATGATTTCTATCAACAAATATTTATAAGTTAAAAAGACACTATCAATAACATGAGACGTGAGAGCAATATTTTATACTGTTAATAGCATTTTTTTAATTTTTTTAACCTTGTTTTCCATCACCCTGTCCTTTGGCCATCGCAAGGAGCTCTTTTCTATTTTTCCCAAGAACATGAGACATGTCCTGCATCAAATCATAAATACCAATATGACTTATGAGACTATAAACTACAAAAATGTCAATAAGCTTTTGTATGTTTAAAAATAATTATTATTCCCCTGTAGATATCTCATAAGCATAACAATATACCGGTTCAGGAAAGCAAGGAGAATTCATGTAAACATTTGTATAGTGTTCAATGCACTGGTCCTTTATCTTTGTACCAACATGCTCTGCAACTTCTGTCCAATTTGCCAAACCGTACATCTCAATGGCCTAGAGAAAAATGTCAACAAGTTACAAATCAAACTCAATTGCATCTACTGATTGCAGTAGTAAATAATATAAGGTTGAACCTTAAAAGTATAATGTCAAACAAGAAGTTTTTCAATTGCATCTTATTGAAAAATGAATAACAATGCAGTTTTGTTCATCAAGAAGATAAAAAGGTCGAATTTTCCACATACCTCCAAAAGAAGTATTTCTTCATCTCCAAACCAATCCAAAGTGATAAGTGGAAAAGATAGATTGTCCTATGTAAAAAAAAATGAATCTAGATTATTCACAGATATCCAATTTATATTTTGTATGAAGCATCAAGATGATTCCTCGAAATAAAATCATTGTTCTTCAAAATAATTTGACAAGTCACTTTTCATATACTAATTAGCTAAATAATTAAATGATAAGAATTTAACAGAAGTGCTCGATTTAAAAACTAAAATCTGACAAAAGAGGCAGCATTTCAGATCAAGCACCAACCATGACTCTGTAAGGATGATGGTTTTTATGGGGATTTATCTCAACCCCAGCTGAAAAGCATTCTATGCATAAGTCAAAATCAGGACATTGTGTGCATTTAATTCGAATCTTTCCAGTAATGTCCTTGTTGCAATAATTACAGTGATAGAGTGCCTTTTTGCCATCTGTCGTGCTGGTACCTGATTTAGAAAAAATACCGATGTAAATAAGATATATTCAACATAATGCATATAGAAGGTAAAACAAACAAAAAAAATCTAAAACAAAAAAGGTAATAAAGAAAATGTCATTGTCGTAGTGTCGTACTACATTAATATTTCTATCGTAAAGATGAGAACAAAGAATACAAAAAGATCACTCAGACACCCAGAGATTCTCCTCAAGAAGATGGAGATATACAGAGACATCAGCCTATCCAAAAAGTCAAAAACTGTTATCATCCCTTGAAGATAGCTATACTTCATTGTAGGGAGACCAACCTCCTATGGAAAAGTATCTAGTTCACTCTAGTATATGAAGCTATTATCTATATAGGAAAGTGTCTATGGTTATAAACATCTTACCTATTTTTCTTCATTTATTTTCTATCTTCATTTAATGAAAAAAATTAAATTCGTCAAAAAAAGAATACAAACAATAACTCTGAATTACAGCCATAGTTTTAAAAGCGGCGCTTAAAGCGTTTACACCTAGAGATTCTCCCTTTTATTCGGACTTTGTTTATTACTTTATTGTTTATTCTGTACATTTTTGGGTTCTTATAGCCTTTTTGTGAAACTTCCGATGTTGTATGAACTATGCAGTACAGAGTACGGACTACAGATCAATGTCCTTGCCCACCATCAGTCCATTACACATTTCCAATTAAAGTTTTCTATGTCGTTGCATATGTGACCAGACACTCACGTATTAATTTCCCATTGTATATTTTGGGATGCCTAAATTGAGCCCCTAGGCATATCAAGGTCCGATATGCCCTGAGAGTTACAATTGCCCATTTACTTATTAAAAATAATAATATAAAATAGATTGAAAGAACACAAATCTTGATCTTAATTTCTACTACAAAGGTTTTAGAACATCGTAGAAGCAATTACATTTTCCAAAAGCTTTCTCCTACAGTCCTACCAGAGATAAACAGCTTGGATAATTAGATTAAACTATTTCTATTTATTCCTTGTTGTAATATTAAGTCCAATGGATTATACTTAAATTCAATGCCCGTAAAGCCTGGCCCAAATTACTTGACATATGTAATATGTATAAAAGCAAATTAGGGAACTCAGTTTTTTTGAAATCTTTTAAACCCTTAATCGCTGCTCCTAAGATCTCTATCAGACTATTACACAATATAGGCGATCAGTGGTTCACCACTCTCTCTTCAGTTTTCTTTCCCCTTTTTCCATCCACGTTCCCGATTTACCGGAAAACCTCATAGGACCGTCGAAGCGACTGATAGAGAATTTACGTAATGGGTTCCTATTGGCTATTGAAATAGGTATCAATAAAACTAGAAATGGGTTGAACCGTTGAAGATGTTTCTTCGATTTAACAAGAGAAGTAGTGGTTAAACTATCAATGCAAAAAGAAGCAAACCTGTAGCTACATTCTCTAAATTTTCCCCATTTGAAACAGTTCTTCTTCTCTTTGATCTGAAAAGGATTGAAAATTTGCCAAACATTTTAGGAAAATATTAATAAAATTATGATGATGAATAAAAAAATCAGGGAACGGAATAATTAGCCTTTAAGTTCTTACAGTTGAAAGTAGGAAAAATAAAAATTTATAATTTTAGAAACCAACATGACCATAACAAATCCTGAATATATGAAAAACACTTTCTGCATGATTCTCTTTCAATTCGAAACCACAGTCCAACAAATCAAACCAGAAAAAGAAAACGAAAGGCATGTAATTGAACACGGATCGAATTTTTTTCTCAAGAGGCGGAAAGAGAGTGTTTGAGAAAAGACCTTTGGCTAGGATCATCGTCCGTAGGATTTGCAGCTACACGGGAACGCCCCATGCTTTTATTACCCCAACAGTAATCTAAATACCGAAACCCTAGAACGCGCGATTAGGCCCTGGCCGACGCCTGTAGACAATATGATTTAAAGGGCAAAATTGTCTTCCATAGTTCCATGATTAGATGTGTTCTATGAGGACTGAAATACCCTTGAAATTATTAAAAATTGAGGATATTATTGTAAGTCTTGAACAAAAACTTGTATTTTTTTTTGATGAGTTACTTTTACATAAGTAAATAAATTTTTTTTTTTTAAAAGGCGATTTTTATAAAATAAAATTAAAAGAGTACAAACAACAAAGGATAAAAAGAAAATATAATGATAAACGGAAAAAAACTGAAAACAGAACGTATGAATCTTCATCGTGTCGATCTATGATCAACTTCGGATCGTATTTCTAAGTTGAAATAAGTTCCTCCAATCTGAAACTTTTAGAACCTTTAGAATTTCAATACTTGTCTTCATCTTTTTTTATCCACGCAACTATCATCTTTTTCCTCAACTACAATCTTAATACCGTCTGTTAAGTGTTAAGACTACATAACAAACCTGCAAGATTAAATCAGCGAAGAAAGAGACTTGAATCTCCTCGGAATTCACTCATCTTCCTCATCTCGTAACCCATCACATTTCCTCTATCATTTCCTACATTGCATTTGTCATCCGACGATATAACCTCCTGATTTTCCCTTCTAAATTAAATCTCTAGTTTTCCATCCTCAAACGGGAAGAAAATTGGTTAAATCTGCTGGAAGCAACTCAGAACAGAATCGAGAAAGCTTCTTGGTCTGCGGGCGAGACCATACAGCGACAAGGAGAAGTGGCGAGAAGCATTCTTCCCCTCCTCTGAACCCGAAAAAGAGCAACGGAATCACGAACATAAAAGAAATGGAAAAGAATCGAATAATAAGCTTCAAGAGGCGAAGAGAAGTGGAGAGATAGCACTACAAGAAATAAGACCTTGTATGGCGGTCTTTAGATGGCGGAAATCCGCCATCTAAAGTGATCGTCGGCGGAAATCCGTCATCTAAAGACCATCATCTTGAACACCGTCATTAAAACCCCATAACCGCCATCTAAAAACCGTCATCTATTATTCATCCTCATTTCCCACCAAAAATTGTATAGTTGGCGGGAAATTTTCGCGGGAAATCCGCCATCTAATCTGAAAATTTTCGTATGACGCGGAAAAAGTTTGACGCCAATTCATTGATGGCGGTTAATTTTATTGATGGTGGATGTCCGCCGACTATCTTTGTAACATTAGATGGCGGAAATCCACCATCTAAAGTACATCAGGCGGTTCCTTAAGTTTATAGATGGCGGATATCCGCCATCTATTCGTGAGAGAGGGCGATTGTGCTTATATTTTAGATGACGGATTTCCGCCATGTAAGTACACTTAAGTGCCGCCAGCACTAAAGTGAAAGTCCGCCCAATCGAAATTTGGGCGGGCTTTTTCCGCCCGAGTCCCCGAATACTTAACATGACGGACATCCGTCATGTTAAGTCAATTTAATCGGGTAATCGGGCTGAATATTGGGGACCATTCGTCACTGATTTCCGTCATCTAAACACCACCATCGAAAGTAATTTCGAACCGCCGTCGAGCCAAAACTTTTCCTCGGCGGACTCAATGAATAGATGGCGGACATCCGCCATCTAAACAACTGGATTATTGATGACGGAAATCCGCCATCTAAAGACCACCATATAAGGTCCTTTTTTTTGTAGTGTAGGGAGCTGCAGCTTGCGGGTGAGGATCTAAGACGGCGACCTACAACGGGGAGGGAGAACGGTGGAGAAAGGCATGGAAGGAGCAAAAGGGAAAAAGCTCGTCTCCCCCCTTTCTTTTGAGAAAGGGGAGAGATCAGATGTGTGAGAAGGGGTTTGCTAAGGAGGTGGCACGTACTAAGGTTTGCTCAACCCTAATAAAAATTAAATGATTGTGACCATACATAATTATGTAAGTTACATGCATTTTAATAATGACTGTGATGATCAATTGGATTAATCACCCACATATAAGCTTTCTCCAATCTCCATCCTTCGATATTTCTACAGTATGTCTACGTTGTTAACAGTATGTTCTTTGATCTTACAAAAGTAAACAACTTAACATAAATTGAAAATTAAAATCAGTGACATTAATTTTACATGGTGGACAAATAGAAGAGGCCGCTTCATCAAACATATATAGCATAAAATTGAATAATAGAAGCCTTTCACTTAGGTATTAGAGTAGTTGGTTATGAGATCTAATATATGGCACCCCACTCCAGACTTGGGTTGTGGACTAACCGAGTCCAAAGACCAGGCCACCGCATGTAAGAAATTCGATCATGGGAACCTTCGATGCTGATGGCAAAGATCGATCATGCGTGTTGGCAAATAATTAAATTAAGTTTAAAAATATATATTGAGCAAATCTAATAGTACTTAATCTATTAATAAATGCCCTAATTGTTTTTTGGCTTGATTGTATATGTATTAATTCACACTTATTTGCAGGTATAATTATCATCTTATATAATGGACCTATAATACAATCAGATCTTCATCAAATATTACTAAAACAAAATACATGTTTCAAACGAAGCATTTACTTTGATAGAGATAGCCAGATTGGGCGAGGACAATGAGAGCGAGTAATTGTAATTACCGGCTTGAGACGATCGTCGGAGCTCCTCGTCGACATGAAATAAATGTATATATGAAGAAGAGTTAGGTGAAGAAACTGAATAAGTAGAACAAATGGAAAAGGAGCTAGAACACGGATATTGAGCCGGCGGCGGTTGCAGACGAGCGGTGGTGGTGGCCAAACCCTAGATCTGGTTAAAGTGTTGAGATAGAAGCTCCTGACAAGAACAAAGAAGATCTTATTATACTAAGGAGAAGTGGTTGTACTCGGGTTGAGGCATCTAGGTTAAAAGATTATTATTTAAGTTAAACAGGTGGGATGGACTTATATTTTAGGCTCATACTTTTTTTATTTTGGTTGTAATACTTAATGAAGACTTGAACCCTATTTTTTTTATCTAAGAAGTTTGAAACCGTAGCCATCGGCTGTCCAAGGAGCAGTAGCTAGAGACTGTCTCCAAATTTTCTTATCAATTAATTGGGTGACCTAGCTAGGTTGATATGGTTACAGTAACCTATAGATCGATCGACTGAACTCCAACAATGGTCGTTAGAACGTCACAGAAGCACCCACACCCTCCATCTCATACACAAAGTACCTAGCTTACTACCCCAAGGAGTTTGTGTTACAGTCGAACTGGACATAGTCAAGGTAGTGCAGAAGCTTCGAGAAGAGTTGGGGATTAACGTAGCAACCACAAGCGAGGACAGGAGGGAGCAGGATGACATCGGCGAGGTGACACGCCGACGATCCAGCCGGGTCAAGCAAATTAAGCAACCGCAGCAAAGATTATGAATATAAATTCTAACTAATTTCAGTTAATAACCAATTACAAATTGTATAAGCCACTTGGCAAACTAGTATTGGACAAACAACCATTTAAATAAAGAAGAGGATCGTCTATAACGATCATCGACTATTTTGGCAACCCAACTCCGTTCTTCTTCTCCGGCTCCCTAGGGAGAATTCTTTTCCAACCACCGACTCCTTCGGGGGATTTCTTCTCGTATCTACGCCTCTACGTTGGCAAAACGTAACAATGGTGCTTTCAATGAATTAGGCGGTCGGCTTCTTCAAAATAAAAGCAGACCACCACAGTCGGAAACGACTATAATCATTTACTCGCCAAGGCTCGTTCCAGGCCTTGACTGGACCCGCAATAGGGAAGCACATCGTGTCAGTAACTAAAAATTTCATTTTATTGATATTAAATTTCAAAAATTATTAACATGACAGAAACGGATGAAGCAAGCAATGGGTTTGACGAAATCCGGCATGAGATCGGTATCGTACTGACCGACCAGACGTCGAAGTTCACAGAGATCACACGACGACAGGACGCGTCGATACCAAGCCTAGCCGGGCAGGTCGCGGAGCTGACTGGGATGGTCAGAGACATTCAAGCAACGTTAGGGGGAAATCGGAACCAGGCCGATCCAGATGGAGCAACAAACAGAGTATCAAGATCAATCAAATTAGACCTACCAAAATTCACTGGAATAGATCCGGAAGGATGGATTTATCAAGCCGAAGAATATTTTGCATTCCATGGCATACTCGACGATTTGCGCATACAAATTGCAGGATTTCATATGACTCGCGCAGCCTTATCTTGGATTAGGGGACTCCGGCGCAACAAACTCTTGACCACTTGGGACCGTTTTATAGAAGATATGAGGGAGAGATTCGGAGGAAGTGTATATGAAGATAAACTTCAAGAACTGTGCAAAATCAGGCAAATTACCTCGGTAGCATCTTATCTGGAAAAGTTCGAAGAATTGCTAAACGAAGTGAGCGGGCAAAGCGAAGCTTCATTAATCAGTTTCTTCATAAGCGGGCTAAAGCCGGAACTGAAGAGTGAATTGAACCTGGCTAAACCGATATCATTACGACGAGCGTTTGCGTTGGCAAAAGCACATGAAGTCCGCAGATTTCCGTCAAAGTTTGGGGGAAATTTGTCGTCGGGAGCGGACACAGAACCATTACTGAAGAACCCTCCGGCTGGGGCCAAAGCATTGCCGATTGTAAGGAAAATGTTGACGGTAGAAGAACGTAAAGAACGCACGGCCAAAGGGTTGTGTTTTAACTGTGATGAATCTTATACGCCGGGACATCGGTGTAAAGGGCGGCTATTTCGGATGAGCGTGGATAATGATTGTTTGGTGGAGATCTTTAATCAAGAAGATGAAATAAATACTGAATCGGGAACAGACGAGTCCGTAACCACAACCGAAATCAGTCTACATGCCTTTGCGGGAACTTTCAATCCGCACACGATCAGACTCACGGGCTGGATACAAGGCCGACCACTATCTGTATTAATCGACAGTGGGAGTACCCACAATTTCATTCAGGAGTCTGTGGTGAATCGTTTGGGGTATGAAGTACAGACATTACCGGAATTCCGAGTTTTCATTGGAAGTGGAGAATATCCGATTTGTAAAGAGGTATGTCGCCAAGTTTCAATAACAATTCAAAACACAGGGATAGTTGAAGATCTGTTTGTGTTATCAATGGGAGGCGCGAATATAGTATTGGGAATTCAGTGGATAGAGAAATTGGGTGCAGTTACAACTAATCACAAAGAACTTAAGATGGAATTTACGAGAGGCAATCAACGAATACTGTTACAAGGGGACCCCCACTTGTCCGAATCTGAAATTACAAAATCGGGGCTGAGGAAGTTGGTGGCAAGAAAAGAAGTAGCCTACTTTCGTCATTTGAGAAGCGAGAATGGTGATCCGGGAGAACCTAAAGAAGTACCAGGGCTGGAAGAATTGCTTAAAGAGTTCGAAGATGTTCTGGCCGAACCTAAAAAGCTACCACCGGACCGAACAACAAATCATCACATTGCGTTAAAAGCGGGAGTGGAGCCAGTTAATGTTCACCCGTACCGGTACCCCCATTACCAGAAAAACGAAATTGAAAAACTGACACTCGAAATGCTAAATCAAGGTTTAATCAGGCACAGCGTAAGTCCATTCTCGTCACCGGTGTTACTAGTAAAAAAAAAAGACGGGAGCTGGCGTTTTTGTGTTGATTATCGAGCGCTAAACGCAATAACAATTCGCGACAGATTTCCGATTCCAACCATGGACGAGTTACTAGATGAACTCCATGGGGCGGTAATATTTTCAAAACTAGACCTTCGAGCGGGATATCATCAAATCAGGATCGTCGGCGAAGATATTGAAAAATCGGCCTTCCGAACATATCAAGGACACTACGAGTTCACAGTTATGCCTTTTAGGTTATCGAACGCACCAGCCACTTTTCAAGCAACAATGAACCAGTTATTCCAGCCATGGTTGAGGAAATTCGTTATCGTTTTCTTCAACGATATACTAGTATTTAGTAAAACAAAGGAAGATCACAAAGAACATTTGGTTACAGTATTCAAATTATTAAGGCAACAGTCGTTCTTCGTCAGAGAAACAAAATGCGAATTTGGGTTGGAGGAATTGACCTATTTGGGACATATCATCTCAACGAAAGGGGTGAAACCGGATCCCGATAAAATAAGTGCCGTGGTGGAATGGCCAGAACCTATTAATGTGAGGCAGACTCGAGCATTCTTGGGACTAACCGGATATTACCGAAAGTTTGTTGCACAATATGCTCAAGTAGTGGCACCGCTTACAAATTTGTTAAGAAAAGAAAAATTCAAATGGTCGGACGAGGCGAGGGAAGCTTTCAAAAAATTAAAACAGGCATTAACTACAGCACCGGTTCTTGCGTTTCCCAATTTCGAAATCCCGTTCGTCGTGGAAACGGACGCTTGCGATATAGGCATCGGAGCGGTATTGTTACAAGTGGAACATCCCATAGCATACTTCAGTAAGAAACTATCCCGATTACGACAAAAGGCGTCAACATATTCAAAAGAACTTTGGGCATTAACGGAATCGGTACAGAAGTGGAGACATTATCTGTTGGGGAACGATTTCACGATCAGAACAGATCATTGCAGTTTAAAGAATTTACTAGGCCAATCGATTCAGTCGCCGGAACAACAATATTTCCTCACACGACTATTGGGGTTCACATTTAAAATCGTCTACAAGAAAGGGAAAGACAATATAGTAGCCGATGCACTTTCTCGGTTGTCGGCAACATAACTCGAAACAGAACACGGCCAGCTCGCAAGGCTAACCAGCGAGGTGATATCAGACTGGGGAGACCGGATCCGCAAAGAACACGAATCGGATCCCTGGATAATAAAGAAAAGGGGGGAAATAGAAGATGGAATCGGACTTTTAAAAAACGACCCGACATATTCAACATAAGGGGGAATTTTATACCATCGAAAAAAATTGTGTTTAGGCCCAACCTCAGACTTACGAACACAAGTGCTTGAGGAATTGCACAGTTCAAAAAAGGGGGGGGCATTCGGGATTTTATCGCACTCTCCGACGTGTTCGGCAAAGCTTCTCATGGATAGGAATGAATAAATTTGTACAGGAGTTCGTAACAAGATGTTTAACGTGTCAACAAATTAAAGTCATAGCTATAAAACCAATGGGATTACTTCAACCTCTTCCAATTCCGGTAGCAATTTGGGAGGACATAAGCATAGATTTTATCACCGGGTTACCGGCGGTTCGAGGTCACACAGTCATCATTGTGGTCGTGGATAGGCTAACCAAATACTGTCATTTAGGTAGCCTAACCGCCAACTATTCGGCAATGACGGTAGCGGACTATTTCATCAAACACATCATAAAGCTTCATGGCATTCCAAAGACGATAGTGTCCGACCGGGACAAAATCTTTATCAGCAAATTCTGGAGAGAAATCTTCACAAGAAGCGGGACAACACTGAAAATGTCAACCGCGTACCACCCGGAGTCCGACGGCCAGACGGAAATAGTGAATAAAACAATTGAAAAATATCTTCGGGCAACCATTCACGATAATCAGAAAAATTGAGTGGAGTTACTGGCATGGGCCGAACTGTGGTATAATACGTCGTTCCACCATAGCATAGGCATGACCCCTTTTCAGGCTGTATACGGAAGGGAGCCACCGGATATTATGGAGTATCGAACTGGAGATTCAAACGTCGAGGCGGTTGACGTGATATTAAACCAACGAGATGCTTTGTTACGGGAGTTAAAGATCAATCTGCAAGCGGCTCAAGATAGTATGAAGAAATACGCGGATTTGAAGAGACGAATGTTTGAATTCGAGGAAGGGCAATGGGTATGGTTGAAATTACAACCCTACCGGCAAAGCTCATTCGACCGGCGCTTGTGCCTTAAACTGTCGAAAAGATTCTATGGTCTGTTTCAGGTGGAGAAAAAAATAAGCACAGTAGCTTATCGGTTAAAGCTACCGCCGGGAAGCTTGATATTTCCGGTATTTCACATAGCCCTACTAAAGCCATTTCAGGGAACGTTACCGGAAGAGATTGTCAACCCATTACCGCCCTTGGCAACGGAAGCCCATCCAGTGGTATGCCCATCAAAAATAGTAGCTTATCGCGCGATTAAACAACATGGCAGGGAATTCAAACAGGTATTGGTGGAGTGGGTGGGACTGCCAGCTGAAAACAGATCATGGGAGGACATCGATTTCATAAAGGAGTTGTCGGCGACCACTAATCTTGAGGACAAGATTTGTCGCGATGGGGGTGGGAATGTTACAGTCGAACTAGACATAGTCAAGGTAGTGCAGAAGCTTCGAGAAGAGCTGGGGATTAACGTAGCAACCACAAGCGAGGACAGGAGGGAACAGGATGACATCGGTGAGGTGACACGCCGACGATCCAGCCGGGTCAAGCAAAGCAACCGCAGCAAAGATTATGAATATAAATTCTAACTAATTTCAGTTAATAACCAATTACAAATTGTATAAGCCACTTGGCAAACTAGTATTGGACAAACAACCATTTAAATAAAGAAGAGGATCATCTATAACGATCATCGACTATTTTGGCAACCCAACTCCGTTCTTCTTCTCCGGCTCCCTAGGGAGAATTCTTTTCCAACCACCGGCTCCTTCGGGGGATTTCTTCTCGTGTCTACGCCTCTACGTTGGCAAAACGTAACAGTTTGATTCCACGTCTCTTCGTGGCATGGTGAAGCTAGCCTCTCCTCAATCGTGTGAGGTTGTTGATCCTTGCAATAGCATGCAAGAGAAACAAATTAAATCCTTGGGGCTCTGTATCCCCATTAAAAATCCAAGCCACTAAGGACCAATATGAGTTTTAGGAGAAGAGATCAAGGGAATTTAAACTCTTGCAATGCAAGTGCCTGGCTGGACCAGTGGGCGTGGTCAGGGTACCAATTAAAAGCAGAACATATAAACGAGTACTTGAGGCTAGTTGAAATTCAAACATTGGGGACAGATTGAGTTTTTTCTCTCGCAACATATAGGACAAGGTTATCAGAAGCGATGAAAGGACTGTGTGTTTATTCCTCAAAGTGATGGGGAAAGACAGCCAAAAGAGAGATGTTTGACTTCATTTGTAAGGCTTGGAACATTCGATCGACGATCACACTATACGTAGCAGATGAGATGAGCTTTTGTGCATGCGTTCAGGTTGGGTTTGAGAAACAGAGACAATGCAATACCGTATGAAACAGAAACAGAGACAATTCATAGGTATATATATGAATTGAAGAAATCAAAAATTCAAGATGGAATTGGTATTAGGAGACCGTAGTCACCATCAGCGATTAGTCCAGTTGGAAGCAGTGTAACAACAAAGTCCTCAAATTAATCAATACCTATCAGAGTTGTACGTTTTCCCAACGTTGGAGAAGGATTTATGGAGCTCCAAAGCTCTAAGAACGCTAGCAGAGTCGTGGCATGGAAAGGCTTGCCCAGAGACCTGTCTCGGAAAAAATGACCAAAGCATGTAGCAGACAGGATGAGGCAAAAAAAATTGATATTCTGTTCACAGATCGTGTGTGCATCAAGGGACGTTACTCTGCTACACAGAGGACATCGATCCTTGTACTGCTGCACGTTACTCCGCTATGTATATACCTACACATAGCACATCCTTGTACAACTAATCCCTTAATTTGCCTGAACTATCAATAATTAATTTTCGATCTCCGTCTCGAAAAAACGAAAGGCCAAGGTGACATGGCAAATATATTAAAACGAGGCAGAAAAATATTGAATCTGCCCCAACCCTGGTTAGCACTGGAGCGTGGAACTTTTAACTCCTACCAGGCAGATAGACACGAATTACAGACAGGGGATACATGTAAAATTCATTTGATGGAATGACCAGATGTAACATGCCAATTGAAGGCTTTCTGATACCCCCAACATAATTCCTGGCTCCACCACTGTTTCAATTTGAAACATATTAGTTGATCGTTACATAAATATGATTCTCGTGTTATTGTGTCGTGTCGTGAATGGCTCCCTAAATAAAAAGACCCATCTTCTTTACACTATAAGATTGTTGTGATGTTGTTTTATTTAATTAGGGTTTAGGGTTTAAATTTGGAAACTCAATTTATTTTGGTCTTCTTCCCTCCTAATTTCCAAAGACTTCAAAAAATTCAACCCTCCACCTGCAAAATAACATTTATTGCATTTTAGTTATTATCATAATAAGACAGATGCATAGAGTCTTTATTTTCCGTCTGGTCTCTTGCCTCATTGGCATCATTATTACAGTGGAGTGCCCTTATTAATTATCATAATTACTACTGCTGATTTTCTTCCTCAATTTATATTCACATCAACATCTGCCATTCCTCCTCAATCTGGGACTCAGCAAGAACAGCAACTGAAACTGTTCTAGCTAGTGTTGTTCTTCATGTCATCATCATCGTCGTCGGAGTATAGTCAAAGCTGTAGACTGGAAGGAGAGCCGTTATCTTCAAGACAGAGATCGGAGGACGGTGACGGTGTATGGCCAGAGCATTTTGTTGAATCTGTAGCCATTAGATTGGCCAATGAGGCGGCCAAACTGGATGGTAAACTGGCATCTGCCCAAGCTTTAACCAATCTATTTCAGGTACATCAATTTAATATATATAGATTATTATAGATCGATCGATATATATTCCAAAAATGGTGCGGTGATGATCGATTAATTATTGCACCATTAGCGCAGAAATGCAAGGTGTTAGAAGTTGGTTAACAGATTAATGCAGTTTGCAGGTCTAGAATCATAGAACCAGAAGGCAGTGACAGTGACATATAAGGAAGAAGAACCACAGATCTAGCTAGCTAGCTAGTCTGACTTTTTCTTTCTTCACAAGAGCTAAAAATGGATCCCCTTCCCCATTACTTCAGTTTTTACTAACCGTTCTATATCTCTCTATGCTTCCACTAATTTACTACCACTGGATGCATCGATCTGAGTATCCAACCAATAATGAATCTTCTTCGTCTGTGGAAAACCCTAGATATGTCTCTGCTGCCACTGATGCTTCTGCTGCTCCTTGTGAGCCGTGTCATCAGGCAATGGAGAAGCCATGGCAGTATGCCAGTATCCATTGGGTTCTTCTATCTCTCTCTCTCTACTGTCTCCTCCTCCAGTCCTCCTCCTTTTTCTTCTACCATTGCTGCTACTACACGCACACAATCGTCATCTTTTTAATTCTCGCTTCCCGGGGTGAATGTGTGATGGTTTCAAAGCTAGCGAGCTCTTATTTCTTTAATCGCCATTGATGGTGGCTAACTAGCTAGCTAGCTTTATCGGGGATGAGTTAAGTAAGTTGCACAACTGGGTCTCCTCGGAAATGACAGTGTGGGCAAAGAAGGAACACCAAAGCTTTGTTTTTTTTTGCATGGGGTTGCTCTGACCAAACTTTAGTTAGACTCGATCATGGAGCTTTCATCTTCTTTTCTTTTCTATTTTATTTTTTATCATTGGATGCTTATTGCTCAATGTTCATGCCACTGTCTTTTCCTCTTTTCTCTATCTCGTCGACTGGATCGGCCACTTGGCGCCAAAGCTTCCACATGCTAGACAGATTCAAAGTAATTTCATGACGACTTCTTCAGTTCTTCTGTTCCCGTCTATGTATGTACTATCATACATCCATCTCAGACTTCAGCTTGATGATTATCTGACGTGTCATTCGTTTCCTACAGAATCTTATTCAGAAGCAGTCGATGATCATATTTGCCAATGTACAGAAAGGAGTTTGTTTTCTTCTTCAATCTTCCAAATTTTTATTTTAGGGTTTTCTTTTAGGTCTGGTAACAGTCACAAGATTGACGAGACATCTGCTTCGTTTCGGGAATCAGAATGGTACTTTTTTTTTTACACCATCAGTTTCTTCTTCTTCACCTCAACAGTAGTGAAAAATTCCATTATTGTTCTCTGCGCCGTGCTGCCGTGCATGATAAAAATCTTCTGGTTATTCTATCGATCTCATCACTGTAAACAAACACGATGAATATCTTTCAGGATTTATCAATTCAATTTCCTCTCGCACCTAGAAGAAGATCGATAATTACAAGCTGACCCAAAACCCAAAACCCTAAACTCTCTATCATAGTATCATTAATGGTTATAGCTACTGTTAGAGAGATCCAAAAACCCTAATCCTCCCTCCTAAGTGCCTCTAAAACCCTATTTATAGGTCATCTACTGGGCTTGCCGGTGTTGCCCCTGACTTCCTAACCGTACATGGGTCGAGTCCATGGGTTTCTCTAGGATGGGCCGAATGTAGGATTTGAGCTCAACATTTCGAGAATCATTAGCTACTTAAAAATATTGATGTACAACGAGCCAAAAAAATCGTCTCGTTTAATAACTAACCCTAACCCTAGATTTCTTTGTTAAACGAGTCCGAGCATGTTTGACGAACTTAAGGTAAATTATGAGCCTAATGAGGTTAACGAGCCAAAAAAAATTCAGGTTCGAGTCGTTTCAGGTTTTTGACTAGTCTAATTAGTTATTAACAAAAGAATAATTTTTTTTTATCCAAGTGTATTTACTATTTACTATTTAGGAGGGTGTTTTAACTTTTAAACCGTTGTTCAGGTGTGTTCCACGTGGCGAAGAGCTTCTCAATCGGAGCTTTTATGGCAGACATTGAGCCACGATATTTGGTTTGTCGATGCACTACGTAGACCAACATGGGAGGAGGAGTACAGTTACTGGCACCGTACCGCCGTTAATTTCCGAACCGGTAACTCTAAACACAGAGAGATCAACATCCATGATTCGCCGGAGAATAATAGACTTGCATGTCGGAGACTTACGGTGTCCGATCACTATCTAGCGTCTGGTTATGTAGATGGTTCCGTAAGATTGTTTGAACTTCCATCTTCCCGTCACATCGCAACTTTCCATCCTGATCTAAATCGCGCACATTTAGGTCTTTTCTCTCGTTCGATCTCCGGTCTTTTCCTAGAAGCTTCTACGTTGGTGTTTGCTTCACAGGCCGGCGATATTGAAGTGGCATCAACCGACGAGGATGTCGATGATCGAGGTATATCTCGCCTTGCTCGAGTGGGAAATCTGGTGGAAGATGGTGTGCTTGTAGACTTTACCGGCAAGGGGAGTTACTGGGTTGGACTTTTTAGTGGAGTTCCAGACAGGTCTTTCCGTGTGTGGAGTTTCAATGAGGACGAAGTAGCACTGCTTTTTGTCGGAGGTAATCTGATGAACCCTAACGCTGTGATTGGCTGGCGCATGCTCACTGACTTCCCGAGTGTAGTGGGTCGTGTGCGAGTAGTAGAAGACAGAAGTTATCAGGATGGAGTTGTAGCGGTGGTCGGTTGCTCGTCGTCGTTTATCCAGACCGCCGAAGTAAGCGGAGAAGGAATGACATTAGAAGAGCATTCACTAGGAGGGATGGTGGCTGTAGGATCTGTTGACTTGTGTGAAGGCAATTTGATGGTGGTAGAGTCGATGACGGGTTTAGCGAAGGTGCACCAGCTGAGGACGATGGAAGAGGTGTGTAGATTTAGCACCGGTGGTGCAGTGCATGGAGGTTCGATCGCCGGAGGTCTCAACTGGGGTTATGTCGTTGTCTGTCGTGGAAACAGGATTAAAGTATGGGACGTCAGGACAGGTGAGTATCTATTTACAATGAGGGAGAGAGTAGGAGGTAATTTGGTCGCCGTTAGTCAGCAGTATGCGGCGGTTTGGGCGGCGAACACTGGATTGCATTTATGGAATTTTATGGAGTGAAGATAAACTATTATTTTATGTCATGATAAAATAAAAATCTGGTAATTTAAAAAAACCCTAATTAAATTTGAATAAGAAAAAGAAACTCTTGTGTCTTCAATCTTGACCTAATTATTTATTAAAAATCAGATTTGTTAAATGGTGTACGTCTATCATGGTGATATTAGACTATAAAAAAAAGATAATAGTCTCTTTTTCGATGCATGTACAGGAATCAACTCCGATCGACTATGAAGCACTCCGGGAAGACGTCGATCAAATCCACTGGGCCAGTGACCTAAATCGCAAGATTGGGGACGATGACGAGCTGGAGTCGTTAAACGACCATGAACCCGGTTCATTGGCGAAAACTAGACTTAAAAGAAAGATACAAAAACCAAGTTGAATTAGGGATTTCATCACCTGAAGATCGAATCCACTCAACCCTCCGGCGATAACCGTTGAGTACCTACCATCGATCTCCGTTCATCTGTCGACATCCTTGGATTCCAGTCGGTTTATCATGGTGTCCAACCAGATCCTTCTCGTGTTGCCGCCCACCGAATTGAGCTCAACCTAATTACTCAAACCCTCAGCTTAACAACTATTATTGTTAGGAAGGTTAAGCCTCAATATCAGGAGTATATATACACACACTTCTGTCGCTCTTTGCTTCAGATACCCGTGGATTTATATATGCACGGATCAGGCGAACTTGCTTAATTTCATTGGATCGATCCGATATAGCTGTATCATTTATTTTCATATCTTGTTTGGAAAGATAAGACAAATGAGTCATTTCACGCCACTAGATGTCTGTGGGTTCGAGGAAGAGCTAGTCGATCCCAGCAGAATTCAGTTGATCGTCTATTGACCTAGGGTTTGGTCGACTCGAACCTCTTAAGTGGTCTGGTCCTAATTTCTCTACTTAGTTCATACTTAGAGATTGAACAGTTGGTTTGAGTCTGACATTAACCGAAGTCATGTTAAGTTCTAGTTGGATCGGGTTCAATTTCATTTAACTCTTCTAAGTTCTAAGTGATGTTGGGAATTTCTATTACAGAAAAAACGAATCTCAGGATCAGGCCTTTTATCTACCGCCCGGTCCCATTGAATTTATTTCGAAAAGGCTAAAATATCACCAAACTGTTCTGGATTTATTGATTATCAAGCAAGTAGAATTTTTTGTCTGGATTGTTTGATGGCACACTATTTAAGAATTAAAAAAAGTACGTTCGGCAGTAGCAAGAGGGCAATGGTGATGGACCATTCTGAGGAAAACCACCATGAATGCTGTTCCAGCGCCCATTGCAATCGATAGAACGTAGTTGTACCTCTACCAGACTGCCATTAAGTAGTTTCCGGTACCTGAAGATGAAGTAGTTGAATAGAGATCCAGTGAAGAGTCAAGTGGCGATGTTGGTTAGAGTTAAAGGTGACATGCCTGCAAATCCATAAGTTTTATGCCCAAGCTTCATATCTGATAGAAAAAGACAGTCGTGAACTGAAGTTCTGATATAATTAGCGTTGCAACAAAAGTTTCGGTTATTAAACGAACCAATCTTGAACTTTAAAATAGATTCATTTAATTAAACGAACCGAACCCAAACTTTGGTTAAGATTCGACGAACGACTCGGTTCGTTTATCATTTTTATTATATTTTATTATAAATTTATATTATATTTTTCATAACTTATGTATATGTTTGTAATTTTTCATTAATATAGTATATTAATGTTGGTTAAATTGACAAGAAAAAAAGATGACTAAAGATTGACTTAACAAAAGCAAAATACACTGTAAACAATGTTTTTTTATTGTTTTTTTTTCAAAAATGATCAGATGAACATGTTTATTTTTTTTAATGTTTAGTTTTACGATGATGTAAAAAAAATTTAGTATTCGACGAAATATTCGGTTCGAGTTAGGGTTCTGTTCAACGAACCGAACCCGAATTCAAACCCAAGAGTAGGCTCGTTTATTTAAACGAACCGAATCGAATACTTAGATATTCGATTCGGTAGGCTCGAGTTGCCCAAGTTTCAGGTTCTTTTTCAAAAACACCCAATACCCAAATCTCCAGAAACCCGATTACAAAAGCCAACTCAAAATCAAGCAATTAAGATTAAATATCATTAAAACCCTATAAATCTTTTTATTCACTCATAGACCTATGAACTTTTAACTTCACGCAATTAATACTAAATAGCCGTTGACACTTCCATTAAAAATAAGATTCTCAACACCCAAAATTATTATCTTTTTGGTTCTCTAATCTACTCTGGATTGAGATTTAAATACAATCCACGACTCTTTACATCATTCTATATCAAACTTCCAGTGGATTCATCATCTTGATCATGTTAACAAATTTATCTATTCTTAGGTGAAATAAGATTATCTATTCTTCCCAGGTTGTCTCTATGATGATTGGTGGATATCATTAAAAAACAGTGTTTGAAAAAATTCAAAAAACAATGCATTATGATGGATGCAAGATTTTGGGGGAGAGTTTAGGTCTTAGTTGCTGGTCTGACCAAACCCAAACCTGAGCCGCTTCCTAAATGCTTGAAGTCCGTCGCCTCAAGCTTATCTCCATGGCCGGAGAACCCAGTTCCACCCTTCTCCAGGCAAATCAAATTCTTCCCTTTACACTCTTTGTTGCATACCAAACAAACTTTATCAATAGCCACGAACATGTCTCCACACTTCTTGCAAAAGACATGCCCACAGGTGTTGATTGCAACAAGCGAAATTGTGTTCGTTAGTGTCACCTTGCAGCTTGGACAAATATAACTATCTCCAACACCACTGTTCTTCCTTTTCCTCTTTGTTGACTCATCCTCATTGCCGTTTCTACCACTATCCACTGTTAGGTAAATAGGGAATAGGTTTTTCAGCTTAATTTTCTCATTGCCCTCGGGACACAACGTGGATGTGGAAGGTGCAGAAACTTTAACAGATGCATCGGGTGTTGCTGATGGAAGCCAGAATGCCTTCATGGTGCGTAGAGCTTCTTCCTCGTAGGATGTTGTCTTGACACTGTTAGCTCCATGGAACCTGCCATTCTTATCCTGGGAATTTTGACGATCACTGTATTGTGGAACTGCGCTGTGGTTTTGCTGATCGAAGGCAATCAATTCTCTTGTTTTTTGCTGCATTAGTTTCTCCTGGTCATTATTGGCATCTTGCTTCTGCTGAGAAGAATGGGCAATCTGTTTTCTGTAAAAACCAAAATCAAAACCATAACGCCATAACTAAAAACAATACTTTATTTCGAACATCCAAATCGCAAAATAACAGGCGAGGCATTTGCTCCTTTTTGTATTTCTTCTACAGCCATACGCAAAATCCAAATCAAAAGAACCAAAATCAACAATCTCGACCGATTCATACATTAATCAAATCAATTTTCTAAAAAAAAACCATAAAAACAAATCAACGATTCAATTAAAAAACAAAGCGAGATCTTTACCGTTTGATGTCCTTTTTCTGGGAGAGGAGACACTCGTAGATGCATTCCTTGCAGAAAACGTGGCCTTTGGGACACAGTAATGGATCTACGAATGGCTTGAGGCAGAGAGAGCAAACGTCAAACGGCTTGATCGAGTCCTTTCCAAGGCGTTCCTTCTGGGTTCCGTATCCGAGCTTTCTCTTTTCTTCATACGTAAAGAAACCAAGATCGTTGTTGTTTTTCGAATGTCTCTGTGGCATCTTTTCAACTCCAAATCGAAAAATCCCAAAATCCCAAAATCTAAAACCTAACCCTAATAAATGGCAGCTAGATACACGAATGAGGGGTTTCGTTGTGTGTGATAATTTTAGAGGACGGACTGAAATATATCTATTTAATTCGGACCTAAAAAAATAGATTGATTTATTAAACGAGTCGGACTAAAATCACCCGGTCCGTTTTTTTTTAATTAATTAATTTATTTATAACGGTACTTTTTATATTAAAAGAAAAACAAAAGACATTATAGAGTGTTATATATAAAATAACTTTAAAATTACCTTACCAATCATAAATCTAACTTTGCTCTGATTGCTCGGGGTCATTATGAATGATCATGATGAAAGAATTCCAAAATTGATATACGTTAATTTCTTCTCTTGTTCTGTGTGATTTTTTGAACCGGTCATTTTTGAATCCTAACTCAGTAATATTTGTGATTTGTTTAAATATCACCTCCTGTGTAACCTGTCATTTTCCTCCCATTTCGTTCTCTCCATAAGCTCCAACTGGCGACCGCTAGAAGAGTCCAATGGATACCCTAAATTGGCGACTTGATTGTAAGTTTGTCTATAGTCAGATTTATCAATTCAAAGTCATTGATATCATCCACCACAATTATGTTATTCAACACTGCCAAACACTTTTGTAGCATATTGGTACAGCCTGAAAAAAGAGAATAAAACACAAAAAGGCTGGACAGATTTATCCGAAGTTTCGATGTTGGTCGGAGTGTTCTTCGGAGGTCGACAGTTCGGGTGCTGGTTGTAATCTGCAGCTTGGATCAAGGATAAGTGATCGGAGCAGGGCGAAATCGGTTGGAGGGATCGGTGGTTGAGTTCCTCGCGGTCTGGTTCAGGATTCTCTCAGGATCAGAACTTCGAGGTTAGGGTTCTCCACGATTTTGCGATGGAGGAAAATTCTTTTAATTTTTCATTACCTTCCAAGTTAAAGTCTACAGCAGTTTTTATATTTAATACAAACAAGGACTAAAATAAAATACTAGTTAACTACGGGAAGGTTTAGAAATTGACCCACTGATAATAAATATAATCGGAGCTTCTCTTCGGGTCTCTCGGTCGGGCACTCCTACACAATCTTGCGTTCTCACCTTCTTCTTGCTCGGCGTTGGCTGGCGCTGATGCTTGCTGGCTTGCGATGTCTCCTTCGCTGGACTCTTCTTTCTCCCACTCTTTCAGGTAAGCCGCTCTGATTTGCAGGTTGTTTAAATTAAGTGCTTCATACTTGCCCCCCTCTGTTGACACCTTGTCCTCAAGGTGTAGATTGGGAAGAAGTTTCTTCATACTGGAGATATCTTCCCAAGTCGCATCCTCCAGAATTGATCCCTCCCACTGTACCAATAGCTGTGGTGTTAATTTGTTGAGCCTGTAGATAACTCTGCAATCGACAAAAAGATTAGGTAGTAAAACAGGTTGGTTGTTGATGGAAAATTCAGGGATTTTAGCAATCTCCTTTGTAGGAACAGGTCCTTTGTAGGCTTTTAACTTCGAGATGTGAAAAGAGTCATGAATAGCAGATCCTTTTGGCAACTTCAATTTATAGGCAACAGGATTGATTTTCTGTGTGATCTGGAATGGGCCAAAATACCTGAGCCCCAATTTTTGATAAAGCTTCAAGATGATTGTTCTTTGTCTGTAGGGTTGCAATTTCACTAGAACCCAGTCATTCACATTGAACTCAACATCCTTCCTTCCTCGATCAGCTTGATTGTTTCTTCATCCTAGCTTGGGCAAGTTCCAAATTTTTTCTAACCTGTCCAATAATATCCTCCCTCTGTTGGAGGTCAAAATTAACAGCATCAACAGGAGTTCTTACTTCTGAATAGATCGGAAGACTGGAGGGATCTCTTCCGTAAAGAGCTTTGAACGGTGACATACCAAGAGAGGAATGAAAGCAAGTGTTGTACCATAATTCAGCCCAAGGGAGGAATTTTACCCAACTCTTTGGATTGTCATGAACCAAAGTTCTCAAATACATCTCAATACACTTGTTAACCACTTCAGTTTGGCCATCTGTCTGAGGATGGTAAGCTGTTGACATGCATAGTGTGGTGCCACTGGCCTTGTGTAGGGTCTTCCAGAATTTTGAGGTGAAGACCTTGTCCCTATCAGAGACTATAGTCTTGGGAATACCATGTAGTTTAGCAACCATGTGAATAAACATATCAGCGACCGTGGTTGCATTGAAATCAGCCTGTAGGGTTCCCAAATGACAAAATTTAGACAATCTGTCCATCACAACAAAAATTACCGATTTTCCTTCAACTCTAGGAAGATGGGTTATAAAATCCATTGAGATATCATCCCAAACTGCCTCTGGTATTGGTAGTGGCATTAGGAGTCCAAGGGGTTTGTGGTTGGTAGATTTAGTTTGTTGACAAATTAAACAAGATTCCACAAATTTTTGAACGTCTACCTTCATATTTTTCCACCAAAAGATGCTAGAAATTCTCTTCAGTGTTCTTTCAATTCCTGAATGGCCTCCGAAGGTAGAACAATGAAGCTCTTGTAATATCAAAGGTATAAAATTAGATGATTGAGGTAGGTAGTATTTCCCCTGTTTCATTAAGTTACCATTTACCACGGTAAAACCATCATTCCCACCAGAACTGGACTGAACTGTTCTCATTAATTCTTGGGCAGAAGGATCATTCTCATTCTCTCTTCTAATGTCGTCTATCATGCTGCAAAAATTCTGTATAAGAGCCAGGATGGATCCGTCTTGAGTGGTGTCATTATGTTCTTCTAAAGATCTAGATAGGGCATCAGCTATCACATTTTCCTTCCCTGATTTGTATTCAATAGTATAATAAAATCCCAATAACTTGCATAAAAAAATCTGTTGTTCTGGAGTTTGAATCACTTGGGAGAGAAGGTTTTTCAGAGTTTTATGGTCTGTCCTGATTATAAAATGGTTACCTAGAAGGTAATGTCTTCACTTACTCAAGTAATTGCATACATCTCTTTGGTGTAGATAGATGCTTCAGCCATCCTATTAGAAATTTTAGAGCTGTAATATGCAATGGGGTGTTTCTCTTGTAATAACACAACACCTATCTCTACCAAACAAGTATCAGTCTCTACCATAAATTGCTTCGTAAAGTCAGGGTACATCAGTATTGGTGTTGTTGTCATAGTTTTTTGAGTGCAGAAAAACTGGAAGAAGTTGCATCATTCCAAACAAATGAATTCTTTTTTAGAAGATCAGTCATGGAGACTGCTATCTCAGCATATTTTCTGATAAGCCTTCTGTAGTACCCAGTTAGCCCCAAAAATTCTCTAAATTGTTTGATGTTCATAGGTAAAGGCCAGTCCACCATTGATGAAATTTTAGAAGGGTCTGGTTCTACTCCTGAGCCATAGATAATGTGCCCTAGAAAATTCATAGTTGCCTTTCCGAATGTGCATTTAGAGAGTTTGGCCAAGAATTTGTGAGACCTTAAAGTTTGCAGGACTTGTTCAAGGTGTCGAACATGATCTTGTTCATTCTTGCTATAGACCAAGATGTCATCGAAGAAAATAATCACAAACCTTCTCATTAGGTGTTGAAAAGTGTCATTCATAACAGATTGGAAGGTGGAGGGTGCATTGGTCAAGCCAAATGGCATGACTAAGAACTCATAATGCCCATGGTGAGTTCTAAATGCAGTCTTACAAACATCTGATGGGTTTACTCTTATTTGAAGGAAACCTGATCTTAAATCCAACTTGGAAAATACAGAAGCTCCCTTAAGTTCCCCTAAAAGTTCATCAACCGTGGGTATGGGAAATTTATCTTTCACTGTCAAGGCATTTAGCGCCCTATAATCTACACAGAGTCTGAACCCTCCATCTTTTTTCTTAACCAACAAAACATGAGATGAAAAAGGTGATGTACTGGTTTGTATAATCCCTTGTTCTGACATTTCTTTGATCAATCTTTCAATTTCTGTTTTCTGAAATTGGGTCTGCCTGTACGGTCTCACACTCACAGGTTTAGATTGTGGTTCCAAATGTATGAAGTGGTCTTGTTTTCTTTGAGGTAGTAGACCAATGGGGGAAGCAAAAATATCTTCATAAATATACAAAGATCAGTGATAATAGGACTTACTGATTTGTCCACATTTAATTTTTGAGGTGCTTCGTCATTCACCTCTAGATAACACATGAATGCCTCTGTAGTAGAGCTTAATAGAGTCTTCAATTCAGCAGAAGATAATGGATTATCATCTATCCAAGATTCCCCTTTCCAGCAGATTTTCTGTTCCTTCCAATCAAAGTGCATTAAGGGCTCTTGGAATTGGAATGAGACCATTCCTAAAGATTTCAGTCATTGCATTCCTAGTACCATATTTCTTCCTGCCAAGTCAATCAAAAATAAATCAAGGGTTAAAGTGATCTCACTCATTTTCAGAGGTGCCTGTCTGCATACTTTGGTACAAATAAGTTTTTCACTACCCCCAGTAGTGACTGAAAAGGGTCTTGTAGGGCTGATATTAAGTGGTAGTGAGTGGGCAAGGTTTTCTTACATAAAACAGTGGGTGGAACCTGTGTCAATAAGTACTGAAACTTTTCTGTTTTGAAGGGAACCCTTCATTCTAATAGTATTATTCCCTACATTTCCCTCTAAAGCATTCAAACTCAATGTAGTTACTTCCCCATGATATTCTAACTCCTCTTCTTCTTCTTCTGTATCACTAACCATTTCCCAAAGCTCGGTCTCATCAGCAGAAAGTCTGAATAATCTACCTTTGCAATGGTGCCCGGGGCTGAACTTCTCATCACAATTAAAGCACAGTCCCTTTTCTCTTTTAGCTCTCCTCTCTGCCACATTCAGTCTCTTGAAATTAGTGATCTTATTTTGTGTACTCTTCCTGGAATCACCCTCTGCTGAACTTGGTTTAGAAGTCTGGAATGATGATGGGTTTTTGTAAAATACTGAATTTCCAGAAGAAAATTTCTTTTGGGTTCCCGAGTACTTAGAACTAGAGCCATCAATTTGAGCCTCTACAGCTTTGGCTAAGGACATGGCCTCTTGAATATCTGGGGGCTTAAACTTCAAAACCTCTTGTTAAATGTCATTTCTCAGTCCAGAAATGAAAAGTTCAATGAGGAACCATCCGAGGAGGCCTATCACCTTGTTGGCTTGATGTTCATAATATGCCAAATAAGCAGCCACAGTAGATTTTTGAAATATCTTGCTCAATTTGCCACCTGGGATTGCATCATCATTGGGATCGAATCTTTTGTGAATATCATTGGCAAAAGAAGACCGATCTGTCAATAGGTTGCTAGATTCCATATAAGAGAACCATTCTTGAGCTAAACCATCCATGTGAAAAGATACTATAAGAACTTTCTGATTTTCAGGGATTTTGTAGCATAGAAAATACCTTCTGGCTGTATAAAGTCAAGCTCTCGCATTCTCTTCTTCAAAACGAGGCATAATATACTTCATATTTTTTGTACCATCATATTCACTGTTCAGATAGTCTTTTGCATAGCTAGGATAATCTAGAACATCATTAGGCATATCCTCACATAAAAAGTCCCTTGGAGTTCTCTGTGAAGTAGGGCTGCTCAAATAAGGTTGTAACTTTTGGCATAATGAAGTAATATTCTTCTTCATTTCTAAATTCTGTGTCTCCATTGATATTTGCAGATCTGATTTTAGTTGTGCTAGCTCTTGAATTTGATTAGTTTGACTTACTTGAAGAGCTTTAACTTGGGCCTCCAAATTAGACATGGTCGCTCCTAGCAAGTGAGAGGTGAGCACAAGCTTGAAAGCACCAAATGGTACAGCCTGAAAAAAGAGAATAAAACACAAAAAGGCTGGACAGATTTATCCGAAGTTTCGATGTTGGCCGGAGTGTTCTTCGGAGGTCGGCAGTTCGGGTGCTGGTTGTAATCTGCAGCTTGGATCAAGGATAAGTGATCGGAGCAGGGCGGAATCGGTTGGAAGGATCGGTGGTTGAGTTCCTCGCGGTCTGGTTCAGGATTCTCTCAGGATCAGAGCTTCGAAGTTAGGGTTCTCCACGATTTTGCGATGAAGGAAAATTCTTTTAATTTTTCATTACCTTCCAAGTTAAAGTCTACAGCAGTTTTTATATTTAATACAAACAAGGACTAAAATAAAATACTAGTTAACTACGGGAAGGTTTAGAAATTGACCCACTGATAATAAATATAATCGGAGCTTCTCTTCGGGTCTCTCGGTCGGGCACTCCTCCACAATCCTGCGTTCTCACCTTCTTCTTGCTCGACGTTGGCTGGCGCTGATGCTTGCTGGCTTGCGATGTCTCCTCCGCTGGACTCTTTTTTCTCCCACTCTTTTAGGTAAGCCGCTCTGATTTGCAGGCTGTTTAAATTAAGTGCTTCACATACTCCTTGTGAAACTGCATGTGTAAAAAATATGATTCACCGATTAGGGTTATTGCCCACAAAGAACACAGATCGCGTCTATCTGCATACCTTGGGCCCTCAGCCTGTCTGCGATCGCTATCACTGACCACCTCATGCGTCACAAGAAATTACAAACCTTAGAGATTTTGCCAGCCCAAATTCCTCTTGCCAAGCTATCCTTAGGTTTCTTCGGCCTAATTGTGTCATATACATTATCGAAAGTCATATCCTTGCCACTTTCTCGCCACCATACCGAGTAGCCATTCCATACACTTCTCAATCTTGTCTTTATTTCTAAGTGTTGCCTTCCATACGAAAGAATCATTATGTTTTGGGTTTAATTATTGCATTGACATGTTTTTAATATATTTTTTTTGCACCCAAGAAGCCCATATCCCTTCATGTGACAATGCCCTCCCCGCTCTTTCCACTATAGCAGCTTACTGTAACTGTTTTTAGTTTCGAATTTTGACTCCTCCATTTCTAGGATATGTCATTGTCTTCCAAGCCACTTCCCTCTTAGAACCCCGAATGAACCTCTAAGAGATGGATCTGATTTTTGATACGATAGTTTCCTCCCTTTCCATCTTATTATAGAGGTTAAATATAATTTTTGTATAGAACTATAGTTATATAATATATTTTAAATATAAACATATTACATATGTATTTAATATATTATATAAGGTTATTTATATAAATTATATTATATAAAATTTATATGCAATTTTTTCTCGGGTACGAGGATTATCTGAGGTAGGGATTTCAATCCCCATCCTCGGAAATGGCCGAGGATTTCAGCCGAGTAGGAAAATCCTCTCCGTCCCTGCCCATCCGGATAAGAGGTGGGTACCAGGTACGGAGACAGGGAATCTCATCCCTATTTGTTTGTCTAATCATTCTTTCTTTTCATGTAGGATCAAATTAATCCCATCCTTCCTCGATCTTCATAGTCCCACCGCAGACTCTCAATTTTTCCACTCTAGGGAGTTAATTATAAATTGGGTATTCTTATAAGTCTCTTCATTCGTTTGCTCAAGTTGAAATCCAGAATTATTTTTGACTCCATAGAGAAAAAACTCTTGCAAACTATTTTTGGTTATTTTAAGCAAAATACGAAGATCGTTGTGCATAGTGCAAAAAATCACACACCAAGTGATGTGCACGCAAGTTTATAGCTGGAAACTAAAAAACCGCACACCATAACCTCGTATCAAAATAATCGTTTTCTTATGCTCAACTCATGATATACAGGATTACAAAAATAATGTTACAATCTCCTCCTCGGTAAAAAAATGCTTATACATTACTTATGGGCAAAGCTGTGCTCTGTACAAAATGGAACGGCAAAATATAGCACCAAGTGCAAGACCTATGACTAACTTTAGAAGAATCAAAAGCGAGCAACAAAGATGCAAACTTGATATTGCCAACTGCCTAAAAAAATTCAAATCGATAAACCACTATATCATTTACAATGGCTCAAGAGATCCACTTTTTAGTCTTTGCATTCGTGCCTGCAACCCTGATAGTGCCTTTTCATCCATGGGTGAAATGCTTGCCTGCGTGGGTTGCTCAGCTTCATCATGGACTTGAGTTTGAGAAGCATGCATGTTACCATCAACAGATCCCATTGTCCCCATACCAACATCAAAGCTACCTGCAGAAGCTGCAGCTTGAATAGATTTCATCCGTTCTCTAATTGCATCTAATGTCCCCGAAGTTACACCAACAACTGACACCAATAAAAGGAAATTAACTACGGTCATTCTAGAAGAGGATAGATAAAATAGGAACAAAAATACAGCCCAATATAAAGATGCGATAAAGACAGAAAATGAAAAAAAATTGGAAACCTCCACTTGTGTATCTATCATTCTGTTCTTCGGTTATTTTTGCCCCTCTGAAAGAATGTGCAACCCTGGAAACATCATCTTCAATGATTGCACCAGGAAAATCAGAGGTTACATTATCAGTATTCACAGTCATCGAATTTTTCTGCACTGGAGAAAGAGGACCAAATTTTGGAGAAGCAGAATTTAAAGCTAAGGGAGGAATTGACAATGGAAGACTAGATGGTGTTCTGCCAGAGGCAGCATTCTTTTCCATCTGCAATCAGAGAATACATAACAATTTGATTATCACCAGTTAATTTGAAAAATACAGAATATACAACTTTTAACATCAACTGCATGCATGCCTGGGCTAGTCCATCTCTTATGTATGTACGGAAAGCTTCACTTGCATTCTGAAGTTGTGCAAATATATCAACCTGTATGTAAAGTAAATTAATAATGATAACACAAACATATATCTCAAATACTGAAGCTTATTAACAACATATTAAATTTACCTTTGGGTAAAGTTGAGTAATCCGATATAATTCAAAAAGACCAATTGTGCATGTTTGTTTATCACCAATTTTCTTAAACACCGAGGCAAGTTCTTGCTACAAACCAAAAAAAGTTGAAAAATGCAAATTGTGTTGGACAGATAGCAAAAATTCATACCCAAACAGTTATAATGAAAATATTTACACCAATGAATCACCTTTAATTGTGCATCGGCAGACTGTGTTGTTGACGGATTATTTGAAACAGAATCTCCCCAATGAGTTTGACCAATTGAACCCGAAGGAGTTAGCATTCTAGCTGCAGCAATAGTCTGGAACAGACAAGCATATGGAAATTTTTAATAAGAATGTATAGAAAAAAGAATAAATGCCAAATGTGTATATTTTCTTAACATACTTGGAGATTCAAGTCAATATAGGCAAGAATAATTGGCTGTGGTTCCATGTCAATGGGAACCATAGATAGATGGCCTTTAATCGCCGTGCCACGAAGCTTAACAAGTTCATGCAAAACAGTTTTAACCATCCTCAATGGCTTGTCATCAGCACCAGCCCTAATATATACATTAGTAAGACATCAAAACAAGAATAGTGAAAAAAAAGAAACTAAGTAGGCTTAATACCTTCGTTTTATTTCTTCCATCCCTAAGTCTTGTAAATAAACATGAATACTTTGAAGGATACGATCAAGATCAACATCAAAAATCGTGCTTTGGAGAACCTGAGAGGAGAAGAGATATAAATCCATAATCCATGTCACAGCTGAATAGTGATAAAAAAGTTTGAAAATTACCTTTGTTAGTTTGATTAAGCATTTGACTACTAGCTCAGAAAATTTCTGATTTCTAGCTAAAACAACTTCAGTTGATGCAGCAAAATGCCATCTCGCAGGGTCCAATGGTTTTAGTAAATTAATCAATACAACAAAGGATGAAGTGCGCTCAGCATTATCCTGTCGAAATAACAGTGAGAAACCATGCCAGGGAAAGTAGGAATGAAAAATAACAACTATGAAAATATAAGCCAACCAGAATTTTAAGCATTAACACATTCAACGCTCTCAGTAGTTGTCCCCCATCATCCATCAATTGAACCCTTTCGTCTAAAAGCCAAAGCAGAAGTTCAGTAATTAAACTGTCAAGGGTACCTTGACTAACAGCATGACCAAGTCTTTTAATCTGGAATGTCTACAAAAAACAAAATAGGTTATAAATAGATAAAAATATATCAAATAAATCTTAATCGAGAAGTGAAAACTGAAAACACAAACCTGCATAAGCGTATTTAGAACATATTTACATGATCTAGAAGAAGTACCAGCAAGGATTAAATCAAAACTCTTTGGAACCTGGAAAGACACAATGAAAAGTTTTTTTATAAAGTTGATAAACCTAATCTAAAAAATAATGTCATCATCACTTGTAATAAACCTTACCATATGTGATAGACAAGAAACAAGTCTTTCGGCTTCATCAACGAGATCTTCTATTTCTATATTTTCAGGATCAGTAGTTACCTGAGTCAGCTCATGGCATATAACCTTCATTCCCTCTACTGACTGCATTAATGAAACTACATTCAAACTTTGTATGCATAGAATTATAGATATGCTTGCAATGTTAGTATTGGAAGTTGGAACTAAAAATATCAAGGTTTGAGTAACGCGCACTATAGCACGCTATATACCCCATAGCGTGGGTAGACAGCGCTTTCTACCCGCGCTATGGGAAGTGGACTTTTAGGCGGATTTGGGTTAGGATCCGTCCAAATACCCAAATAGGGTTAGTATTTATATAAATTTCTTTTCCAAATCTCACGATTTCTCCCCATTTCTCTCCATTGATAAAACTATTGATTTAACTTAATCACTAATTATTGTATATATCTAGAATTTTTTTAAAATACACATGGCGCTATAGCACGCTATATTCACATAGCGCGGGTAGCCGGCGCTATGATGCAACTCAAACCTTGAAAAAAATAATGAAAAAGCAACAATGCTGAAAGATATCAAACAATTGTTGAAAAAGGCAATAATGTTTCAATCGAATAACCCAGAAACAAATCTTTAATAAAGAAGTATACTAGTATAGTACTATTGCACTAAAAAATAATAAAATATATCTAAAAAAAAGATTTTAAAAGAAAAGCATTTAAATTTTAAAAATGGAAGTCTCGTATCAATAGAGTAAAAATTTAAATGTGACATAAAAATCAAGACAGGAAAAAATTAAAAATTAAATAAAAGAGAACAAAGTAATAATGTAACAAAACTATTAAGAGTAATTGAGAGAAAGTGAAATTGTTTAGTAAAGCTGCTGAAAAAATTTTAGTCACACGTTAGATTCTGGAAAAAACTGACTAGACTTAAAATAACTCTTCTAAATACATGAAATTACAACTATGCCTACTTCACTAACACCCCCTCACACAAATCAGAGTTGTCCTTTGAGTTGCTCAGACAAGGAATTACATTCTACATATCAATTTCGGTCTACATTAACTTCACTATTAATAACTTTTAAACAGTCAGTCTGTTGTTAGACTCACTACATATTTACAAAAACAAATAAAGTAGAGCATATTCCACGTAAAATTATCAAACAGGAGAGGCAACACAAAGTCACAAACTACAATCTCACAAACCTGTTCAGGGGATTCTGGTGAAATAATATTTAAAGCATCACGCCAGTCTGCTGGTCCACTTAACATGGCAACCGCTCGTGGTAAAACTTGTCTGTCCATATGAGAATCAAGGTGATTGAAGTTTTCTCTGCTTTGAATTGAGCAAAATATAATCAGAGATTTAAATCATAAAATATTGTAAGAAAATTTATTGCATCGATATTTCATTTCTAAGCAGGCACCTTGCTAACGGAGGGACAAAAGGACGTGTAAAAGCTTCACCACTTTGTTCAGCTGTTTCTATCCTGCAACTTTAAATGCACGACTAAGGATATGAAACAAAAGAATAAGTGTATTTTTTTTTAAATTATAAAATTCAACAATAATTTTATCATAGAATGAAGGTTTTCAATGAGCGTGCAATTGCACGGACAATAACATTGATGGAGACATGTATTGGAAAAATAAAAATCTAGCATTTTTTTTGAGGATGCTACAGTGTGGATGCACACCAGATTTGTTGAAACAACGTTAAAAATGTAGTCTCTCGTTGTTAACGAGAACTGTAGGAAGTTTATGAGAAATGGGAGAGATCAAGTGATCAATCCCTCCTAAACTATCATTAATTATGTTATATACAATTTAGGAGGATTATATCTTAACAGAATCCTACTAAAAGATTTTGTTAAGTCTTATCCATTAGAAGATTCTTGAATTAATCTAGGGTTAGGATATTAACTAGCTAAATACACAAAACACCATTATAAACGATATTACTAATACTTTGTTATCTTTATCAAACATTTTCTTAGAATAATTTCTCGTTTGCTCTTATCCCTAACATATCCTAGGCAGATATCGACTCAGAATCCAATTAAATAGTTTTTTATTATTCTTTGTTAGTTTTTCTTTAACTATTTTTATTCCAAATCTCTCTTAATTTCGTTGGCGGAACACCTGGATCTCGCCTTCTGGAAAATAATGAATATTTCAGTTCCCACCCAATCCAGTCCAGATATTAGATTAGGGGATATGACGGAGGCAGCACAAAGGATTACGCACCACTCTCTTCCTTGGGGGCTACTATGGGATGCTATTGGGTGCTTGTCATGGCATATATGGACGAAAAGAAATAAAAGATATAGACAGCACATCAGTAGGCCTCCTGAGGTAGACCTTAAGAAAGTCATTAAAGACATCAATCCCTCCTTTGATTCAGTGTATTATAAGAAGAGCTGTTGTCACCCTTTAGAGACATCTATGATGGAAGTATGGGAAACAAACTTCCTGAGGCAGTGTATCTAGTTACTATATAACTAGATTACATAGCTAATGGGAGAGAGTCAATGAGCTTTTTGCTCATTTCTTTTTACTTATGTTTTATTTCTATACTCTATTTTTGTAAACTGAACAATAGTCTTATTTTTTAATGAAATTTATTTGCTTCAAAAAAAAAAAAAAAAACACCCAGAACCATACCATATTGTTCAATTTTGCGATTAAAAGTTTAGATTCACCATAATAATATAAACATCATTCACCAATGTATGGGAAATTATTTATTTTTGAGGGAAAAATTTAACCAATTTTTTTTTACTCTGGACAAGATTTCTTTATTTATTTCTGATGGATAAATTTAAGGAATTAATGATATACAGATGAGATGGTTAACAGTTAACACTGCTAAACATGAAAATGATTACTAATCATTTTTTGACACTTACGAAAATACAAAAGATCCCTAAAAAATATATAAAGGGAAAACTTGCACCAGATGGGAAATCACCAACTTCACCAGATACAACAAAAGCAACTATCTCAAACGAAAGATAAAAGAAACACAAAACTAAGATGGACAAATCCAGTAATCCCAATAAATACATACATGAAAAAATATCCTTATTTATTTCTGGATTAGCAGCGAGAAGCAAACTAAGCCTATTTGTTTTTGTCTAAAAGTTTATATTAGCTTCATTATGTCGAGTCTTTTTAAATTTGGATCATAGATTCTTAGTGAAGTATTAATGCCTACTTCTTTGAATTTTAACAAAATAACCTATGTTCATATGAATGAAACTAGAAAGGTAGAAAATGGGGGAATCAAGTGATCGACCCCTCTAAACATACATTAGATGTGTTTATATACAATTGGGTTTTAGATTAGATCTTAACTGAATTCAGTTAAGTTCTAATCTACACTAACAAATTACAATTAGCACATAAGGTCTAGAACGTAATTAAAAACAAATATCATTATTTATATCACTAATAGTTCAATTAAACTACAAAATGAATAGATTTACCCATTGTCTCTAACAGAGCGTCTTAAAGCTGCCTTAGCTTCGCCAGGTTTGCCTTCTTTCTTTTTTTCCATTTCTCTAGCCTGAATAGAAGAAATTAAAAAAGTGTAGAAGCAAACTACTAAAAGAAATATTTTACCTTCCACTTAAATCGATCATCCATCATGCTCCTTTGAGCATCTGATATTGTTCCAACATATCTCAATATATCATCACCTAAAATTTAATGAAATCAAAATTCAAAAAAATTAGATAAAAGAAAAAGTAAACATATTTCAAATTTTAGCATTTTGGTATTAAAAAGCTGTCTTGAATACCGAGAGTCTTGTATGCAGTCGCAAGAGTATTGAGAGCTGCCTTCCTGATTTCACCATCACGTTCAGAGGTCAAAGAAGCAACCGATGATAAGGACTTTAAATGACCACCGATCTGCAAAAATTATCAAAAAAATATGAACATTCTAAAATTTCCAAGAGTAAATAAAGAAAGAATGAAATACCTCAGAAAAATAACTATCAAAGAAAAAACCAATAAGATCAACACATTCAATCCGAGTCCTGTTATTTTTTGAGCGCAATCCTTCAACAATATATGGAAAGAACTTCGAAGCTGAATATATTGAGATAATTTGTTTCAATAATTGACGGATTTTTTCACGAACTTTTTCAATATTATGGCCAGACTGCAAAATTTAAGCAATGATATATCAGTTTTACATGATCCCAAATATAAGTATTTGAAAAAGTGATAAGATCACTAATTACTTATTTACCTTCTACCAAAAAGGAAGCTAATTACTCAAATTTAGGATCAAGCAAAGAAAATAGCAACAAATCAACATTAATAGAACTTTAACCCAATAAATAAAGGAAGAACCTACCAAATTAAATTAATAAGTGGTTCAGGGTTCTCTGAAGACGTTAGGAAATTACGAATAAAAGGCAATTAAGGCAAGAAGAAAATTTAGAGACAATTCATTAAAGACAAAAAAATCAATGAGGTAAACAGACGAATTAGATAATAAAATTACGAATAAACGACAATTAAGGCAAGAAGAAAATTTATGGACAATTCATTAAATATATAAAAAATCAAAGAGGTAAACACACAAATTAAATAATAATAAAAAATCATGAATAGCCCACAATAGAAAAAAAATGACAACAAAAAACCTTCTCAACGAGGCAAGGAAGAAATAATGCTGCTTCTGCTTCGGTCAGAAAATAGCCCTCAGCTTTTAAGGTATCAATAAGTTCAGGAAGAAATTCAAGAACCTGAAATAATAAGGGTGCAATATATCAAAAAAATGCAACAAAATATTAAAACTTAAAAGTAGCCAAAAAATTACACTAATTTACCAATTGAATAAAAAGGAAAAAGAAGATAAGTACCTTCAACAAGCAAGTTGTATTTGATTCACAAAACCGTAAAACAAACCACCTCAAGAGTATATCAAGGAGCTCTATCATTTCTTTGCCATTAGATGACAAAACCTAACAACAACAAAATTTGAAACGAAAACGGTGAAAAATATAAATATGATATTAAGGCATATGAGCCAAATACTACCTTCTGCAACAACTCAAGTCCATCTACTTGTTTCTTGAAATCAGTGCTCAACAGTTTACGATGAAGATCTTCTCTAAAATGCTTCATAATTTCACACTGCGACATTGAAATTAACATTTGAGTTGAATAAATGAAAGCAACCTTTAAATTATTTTGTTAATCAGAATTTTACAAAATCAGTGTTTTTTTTGCAAAGATAAATATTTCTTATTAATAGATGGACTAATTACAAGTGGATTTCCCACTCCATCGATCTACTCCTATTAGGCTTGTATCTCTAGTGATCAAGTAACTAGGAGCTAAGCTTCAGTCGGAAGGAACGCCTTGGAAAGGACTGAAAGAGTTCGTGGTCGGCGGCAACAAGAGTCGATTATAAAATTTCACATTTGGAACCCCTGCAAAGACAGCACTACTAAAGAGTAGGCAAGGTTCTCTAGGGGTGTCACAGCAAGAAACATAATACCACAAATCATAAAAAATAGCTAAAAACACAGAAGTTAGCTTATCTATTGTCCCTATTAGTTATACTAGGGGAGATTAAGTTTGAGAAAAGTGGGGGAGATCAAGTGATCGATCCCTCCTAAAATATTAATAATTAACTTATACGAATTACAATTAGGAGGGATTAGACTTAAACAGAATAACTAACTTTCTGTTTAATCTATCCAATTAGAAGATTCTAGATATTATACTAAAGCCCAATTACATCAAACTATAGACTAGTATATACAATTTAGCATTAAGTCCTACTTAATTCTCCGATGCAGACCAAGTTCTCATCTCCCATGGGCTCGAATTAATTCGACCCATGGACCAAGCCCAATAAAATGGGCTTGGACTCAGTTTTTGAGAGTTAGTTTCCAAATTTCAGGTAACTCACAATTGCTATTTATTAAAATTGTATGCAATCAGTCACATTCCCCAGTCGGATCTCATCCCTGTGTGGTACCTGCAAGTTCTACTCTTCCACAAAATATTATTGGTTTTCTCTGAAACAGATAAGAGGATATTTTCTTCTGTGATTAAATCCAAATCCGTGTGGATCTAATCTGTTTTATCAATCACTGTTCATACAGTAGATTGTGCGATCACAGGTTGATCAGATTAGAGGAGCTGATCTGATTGTTAGGTGCCTTCTGAGGGTACTTACAAGCGATGGGTTTGTGCTAGCATCATCCACCCCCCTTCTCCTTCCAATCAGATGCAATTCAATATTGCATTGTGGTTTGGTGAACCCTTGGACAAACAGAACTACATTTGTAGGAGCAAGCATTTCCTCAACGTCCTTGCTAACAACAGTAGCTGTTCAATTGGAGATAATTTGTCAGATAAGCAACAAAAAGAATCATGATGAACAAATCTGATCAAACAGAGAAAAATCTGCATATGCAGCTGGTGTTATGGTTCCCCATGTCGAACCCACTGAAACCCATAAGTGCTTAAGACAGTAGGGCAATACATCATATGACATAAGATGTCCATCCATATGGAGGTGACGAAATGGTGAAAGTTTACCTACCACATACACTCTTTGTTCCATCTATTTGCAAGAAGCTTATATCTATTCCCAAATTATGTAGAGATTTTAACTGCAAATTAATTTAACTTTGCTGTTTTTCTTGTAAAGATAATTTCGGGAACGACTATTCTCTATAGGATTAATATAGAGGGCTTGTACCAGCTTGGTAGAAAAAGAGAGACAGATATCGAGGGCACTCGATAATTACTATTCAAAGGTTGCAGATAAAATCATCAAGTTTTCAGTTTCACAAACATAAACTTCAACAATTAATGTAGAACAGTAGAAGAGAGTAAACTCGCCCCTTTTCCATTGTGATGGACAACATTTATATACAAGAAATCGTTAACTAATAAATTTACATAATAACTACCTAATAGAATGGAGTCAATGGACTATTCATTAGCTAATAATTATGTACAACTGGCTAGGAATTAACTAACAATTGCCATATTTAAATTTAATATAAAAAAAAAGATCAATCATTGTCCATTGAGCATAATATTTTTAAGGATTTTCTATACAATATACCTCAAGTTCTTGAACATGTTCAGGACGGGGTTCTTCAAATTTGAATCTGCTACTACTACGTCCTATAAACCTCTCCCTCTCATCCTGTAGATAAAAAAAGTACACATGAAAAAAACAAAATTAGTCTAAATGTATAACACAATATCCAATGTATAATGTGCGTTATACCTTGTTTGAGTCTTTGAAATTAAATAAGGCTTGTGATTGAACCACAAGATCTTGAGCAGAAAAATTAGAATCTTGTTTAGAAGTCCTCACAGAAATATTTCTCTGATAAAAAAAATAAAGATGATTTTTTCTGAGCATTTTGGAAAAAAAATAAGACCACAAATGAGAAGATCAGACCGTCGAAAGTGTTCTTCCAGCATTCTTCGAACCAACTTTGCTTCCCTTGGTAGAAACTTTCGATCCAAGATTATTAGGCACAGTTTTCAGTGATTCCGAAGCTTCTGTAACAATGAAAAAAGAATTATTACATTTTAAGTGCAATCAATGCAAAGAGCGAGTAACAGCAAAACAGAAATAACAGCAAGGAAATAACAGCAAAACGGAAATACAACTAATACAGTTGTTACTAATTATGGAGTAATTAATTCTATTTACTTCTTTCCTTTACTAATTTTAATACTGTTAACAACTAATACAACTAACAGTACGTAAAGGAAAGAAGCAAAACGGAAATACAACTAATACAGTTGTTACTAATTATGGAGTAATTAATTCTATTTACTTCTTTCCTTTACTAATTTTAATACTCGTTAACAGTCCAAGAAACAAGAAAGAAAAGAGGTTAGGGTTTTTTAAAACCCTCAACCTCTTATTTAAATGACTTAAGTGGGTGGGTGGGCCTTATATTTAAATTTTTAAAAAATAAAAATAAAACAGACCTATTGGGTTAGGCAGGTCCGGGTCGGATTCGACCCGGACCCGCCTAACCCGCTCCAGCGCATGAAGGCAAACGCCTACATGCGCCGGAGCGCATGGTCGCCTATGCGACGCCTAGGCGTCGCATGAAAAAGCTTGATAGTAACTAGATTCACTGCCAAAGGATGTTAGCCTCCCATACTTCAGTTATAGTCATCTTCCATGATTATTTCCAAAAGTACAACTTCATTGCCGTGAATAATAACTAATAGTAAATAATAAAGGGTTATTAGAAAAAGATATAAGGTTATTTAGAGTTTTATGGTTTTAGCAAAAGAGAAAAGATGATGTAGCACATCCGTAATGGCACTAGGAAAGAGGCCATTTCCTTTAAATCAAACATGGACCAAAAACCCATTTCCTTTAAAGAAGGCCCATCATTACATGGAGAGTATATATATGGAGGATAGAGGATGGAATTGACAGTTTTTGATTTATTTGCTAAAGTTGTTATTTCCTGGACAGGTAATAAACCTTCTATCTTCTCTTTCTCTTCTCTTGTATTTTCTGGTGGATTCCGGTGTTTTTCCCTCATCTTCTGTGGATTCAGAAGATTTATCAAGCACCTGATCTTCACTAAGATCAGCTGCATCAAAAGAGCAAGCACCATAACCCTCAAACCCAATAATGACGATCGTTTATACAGGATTTCTTCTCAACAGCAGTAGAACAACAGCAGTAAAACTTGATTCTAATTTTTTCTGATTTACCCTCACTTCAAATTAAATGGATCTTAAGTAGATCCAGATCCACTTGAGATCTGTTAATTGCATAAAGTGGAATTACACAGAGATTCCACAGCATGCTAAGTTAGATTGTAAAAATAAATAAATATAATATTAGTTGTGTAAACCTTGTGGCAAACCAGACCGCTTTAATCTTTCAAGAATAAGAGTTAATGCTGGTCCACGGAGATCCTTCAAATTCTTTGAAATCTGAAAAAAAATAATAATGTTAATTTAATAACAAATAATAAGAATCTCAGCAAAAAAAAATATTACTCATTTGTATCAATGGTACCATTTCATTCCCACAAACATTCAAAATTTCACCAAATGAAGCTTCTGCAGCTTTACGAACCTCAGCTGACTTATCCTAAATAACAAATATCATAAAAACTTAGTGGATGATCATACTTTATTCATGAATATAAATGCATTCTAAGGGAATTAATACATACTGTAAGAGCAGCAGCAGTAGGTTTCAGAAGATGCAGAGCTTCAGATGAGTCATTGACTTTAGACAGGTGTTTTGATAGCCAATCAAAAAGGTCTTTTCTTCCTTCAGCACCAATCTTCGAGTCAACCAAAGCAGTTGTGATATATGGCACCTGCCAAAAAAATTATTGAATAATCTAAACATTCTGTAACAAAATTTGTTTATCTGGACTTATTGTAAAACCTACCATCTTATCAAGTGTAACAGCGACAACCCAAGAATCTAAGGTAGAAACTGTGCATTCTCTCATGTGTTTCTTATTGTCACCGAGACATTTTAGAATATCAGATAATATTCCCTGAATAAATAATGTAAGATGGAGTGATGAAAAATAGTCAGGACAAAAATTTAGGAAAAACTAATTTATTGATTTACAAAACACCTTGCTTGATTTCTCTATAGCAGGTCCCATTGCAGATGCAATGCAGCCGATAGTAGCTAATGTAGCCATGATTAAATTTTTGTTGCTATCGTACAGACGACCTCTAATTGATACAAACAACTCCACTAGAAAAAGGAATAGATTAAAATTTTAAAGAAGAAGAAAAACATATCGGGAAAAATTAAGATTATTTGATATTAAAGTATAGGACAATCGATTCAGTTTAGTTGTAATGTGATACCAGTTCCAATAGGCTGGATCCTTTTATTGGCTTCATCTAAAATTTTGTTGACAGTTTCAATAGACTCCAAACGAACCTAAACACAAAGCAAACAACATTAACTCATTAAGTACAAGCTAAAACTGATTTAAATAAAAACTGTATGCACCTTCCAATCTGGGCTTCCAAGATTTTTCAAAAGGTTAGGCGTGATTTTCCCACTAATATCTTCACGGGGCAGACTGTCAAATCCTCCAGACGACAAACAAGCGTTGGAATCCATGGATTTTACTGTTTTCTTGGGAGCCGCAGATGCACCCTATTAACAGAAACAGTGTTACAACTTGCAACGTGTTATAGTCTTATTGACAGAAAAATGACAATTTATCACAAATTTTTACCTCAAAAGGATTTTTCACATACTCAGCATCAAGAGTACTAAGAAGTGCAGGTTTGACATCATTTAAGAAGTTTTTTATATCTGCAACAAAAAATCACAACATGTGAATATTTTAAAGTACTAGACAAAAAAATCCTTCCCTTCATATATCTATCTATACCTGGACCAACAAATCTATGCAATACTCCAATAAGCTTGATTGTTGAGTTCCTTGTTGCAGCAGCACTAGACTGCAAACCTGTGTCTTTGGAGAAGTCAATAAGGTCCTGTTTAAAGATGCACAGTTTGTAAGTAATAATGTGATAAATTAAAATGAAAAAGGAACTAAATTCGCACACCTTTAATTTTATGAGTGAAACACCAAAATCATCAACTGCAATAATCATCCACGAGATTCCCTCACTGAGAACTTTGGGATTCTTGTGATCTTTCATGATTTTATATAGCTATAATTGATAAATAAACAAATTTAATATAACAGAAAAATTAAAATACAAAACTAAAAAAGTGTTGAAATAGCAATTTAAAAAATTCTCACTCGATCAAAAACAAAGCCAGGACCAACTGCCTCGGAAAATGCAGTGAGACACTTCATAGCATAAGAACGGGTTTTAATATCGGCAACACGCTCACTGATACCTACAAACACAATTAAAAATCAAGAAGGTAAATGTATAATTAAAATTGAACTAAGAAAATTATCAATATATTTCCAAGAAAAAGATAATAAAAAAATATCTATGGTAACATTATAAACTCACAAGGATGGTAAAGTTTTTAATTAAGAAAATTTACATTAGACATGAATTAGTGTTTCCGAGCATTTACAAAACAGAGATTAAGAAAATGCTTTGGGATAGGCAGTACCAAGAACTGAGCAAGTTATTTAATTTTTTTTATTTAAAACAAAAGCTGGAAAAACTGAATGTGTTGCCCAGTTAACACTTACCTAAAATACAGAGTACAACACACCGTTTGGGAAATCTTTTAACAGTTGATGCTATGAATGTAATAACATTAATAACTTGTTGTTGGACCTGCAAAATAACGAATGATGATTAATAATATATAATTTTAAAGTGTGATGACAGATTGTGATACACCCACAAAAATAATGAAGACTGTACCTGAACATTTTTTTCAGTCCATCCAGGAACAGCGCAAAGTAACCGAATAAAAAATTCAGCGTACTGATCAAGATTTGAAAGATTTTCAACAGTTTCTTTCAATAAACCAATTGCTGCATGAAAAATAAATTTATTAAGGATTTATCAATTTTTCCAAAATGATGAAAATAAAAGGAACAATAAACCTATATAAAACAAACATAATGAATGTGTGAACAATGCGAACAAAATATTGAAATATTGCAAACAGACATTCAAACTACATATCACATGCATGCCTAATGCTGAATGCTGATAATCAAGAAAGATACGATAGAATAACCAAATTATCAAAAACAAAAAGCAAGTCATAAAAAAGAACCTTCAAGTCTCTCTTTCCAAACACCACTCTTAAGTTGTAAAATTATCTCCGGCGGAATTAAAGAAGCCAATCTAGATTCAATTTCTTCTAAGTTCATTTCTCCTGGCTGAAGAAGAAATAAATGAAGGAATAGGTAGCAAAAAAACAGGAAACATAAACATATTTAGATACTTACAACTTCCAAAAGAGAAATAAAAAAATAAATACCTCAACATCCTCAATCTCAATTACTCCTGCCGCCTTAGAATGTCCAGTATTATTAGTTTTTTTAACAGCATTAGATTTTAAGCTAGCCTTTTTACCAGGCATCTGAGGGAGAGAGAAAATACGGTATATAACGAAGAAAATCGTACAGCAAAAAGTGAAAGAGAAAAAATAAAAATTAAAGGTAACAAATAAATGACAATTTAAAAATGGCAATAGAAACTCACAGCAGCCTGAGGCTTCTTTCCACTTAGCATGCTGGCAGCCGATCTTCTAACAGCAATACTCTGTGTGATAAATTGATAATAAAAAAATGAAATTGTAAAATATATTTAAAATTAAACAAACCACTCGTAAAAAAAGAAATATAATTAGATTACAAATTAACTTGTCGGTTTCTAGTGTGCCTAGCCACACATTACTATTGAAGGAGTCAAGGAGATGCACATCTCATTTGGTAGATTTAAGATGGACTCTGGTGGTTCTTGGCCCGAATCTGCCTAAGTTTTAAAACCTAAATCTCGTTCTACCAAGATAAAAAAAACATAATCAATTAATCACTGTGTCCAGTTGTGTTCTTTGCAAGCTTTTTGACGCGGCCAGGCGACCAGGCGATGCCTGGGACCGCATACCGCATATGCGACCGCCTGGTCGCATATGCGGTCAAATATGCGACATGTTATTTTTATTTTTTTTTATTTTTTTTTCAATATACCCCCTGTATTTTCCATATTTTAAATAAATCCCTGATATTATAAGTCATAATAAAAATCATAAATGAAATAATATAGTAACTAATGATACTTAAACTCTTAAAATCACAAAAACTTAAAGAAACATACAAAACAACAAAACTATTAGTTTCAACTTTCAAACATCAAAGTACAAGTGTAATTCAAACACTTAGTTCTTAGTTCTAAGTTCTAACTACACTAGTTCTAACTACACTAGTTTTTTAATTTAATAGGGTTAATGGATCGGGTTTATCCGGATCCGACCCGGATCCGGCTAAACCCAATAATATGCGACCCCCCAAATATGCGATGGGGGGTCACCGCCTGGTCGCATATGCGCGCATATGCGACAAATCAAAAAGCTTGCTGAAAACTCTAGTTCTCCACCTTTTATTTCTTTTCTGCCACAGATGCCAAGTAATCCTTCCAAGCATAGTCCAGAGAAGCCTCTAGAAATTGAAGCTGTTCCTTAGAAATTGGATACAATTTTTTTTTTTTTTTTTGAGAAATTAAAACTTTCAGTACTGAAAAGAGGTTGGGCATGGCCCCATGATGTACCTGCAAATTCTTATATCTCCACATAATATGATTGGTTGTTTCATTACAAGATATAAGAGCATGTATGGAGTATGGCCAGTTAAAGAATAAGTAGCTAATAGTCTCAGGTTCCTCATTGCAGAGTACACAACGAGGCGGGACAGGAATCCCCCAGCCTTCTAAGATGCAGAAATATGGCAGAAATTCCAAGCTCAGTATCTATAATAGTACAGAGAATTTAGTAGATTTTCTGGTCCGAATTCTATTGGCTAGAGGGTCATGCTTTCTTAGAGGGGATATTGCTTCACAGAATTTTTGGAGGCAGTTCCCCTGTTTTAGTCCAGTAAGGTTAAGATTATAATTATGGCCACGGTCCATCAACTTCCCTATCTCATCCAAGAGGAGAGGATTGAGTCACTATTTGACTAAAAATAGAAGATTCCCTTAATGCTAGAGGTACTGGCAGAGACCTTAAATTTTCTGACATATTAGTTGATATGTAACTAATTTTTCACTGATTTAATTTTTACCGTTTTATTTAAAAACATATTAGTTGATAGATCCATTGTCTGCAATCTTTACAGGAGGACCTGGAACTGGAAAAGGCACCCAATGTGCTAACATTGTTGAGCACTTTGGATTTACCCATCTCAGTGCCGGCGATCTTCTCCGAGCTGAGATAAAATCTGGTTCTGAAAATGGGTAATTCCTCCTAAAATCTTGTTTGGTTAAAAGTGAGATATCGTTCTTTCTATGAATTTCATCATCTTTTTTTGCAAAGGGTAAAGTTTGATTTTCATTAAAGAAAAAGCAAAGGCTAACAAAATGTAATTAAATTAGAATAGCAATGGCAATATGTAATTAAATTAGATGTACCCTATGATTACTTATTCTACTCTGAAGCAATATGTATACAAACAAAAAATATTAGTAGCAATGGCCACCCAACATCATTCGTGATTCTGTCCCTGGGCACTAATCCAGACAATCACTTCATCAAAGATTCTTCAGCATAATCGCTTCAAAATATGTCTTCCTCATTACTTGATCAAATATTTTACTTGACACTTGGCTAGAATCTCATTATAGTCCATCAGTTTCCTCTGAATGAGGAATCTCTTCCTCATCTAGGTTCTGCAGAGGAATTAGATGACACTTGGCTAGAACCTCATTATTGTCCATCAGTTTCCTCTGAATGAGGCTCTTCAGGTTCTGAAACAATTGGCCAATTCTCACCACAGAAATATCTCTTCCTCATCTATCTAGTATTTCCTCACTTTCAGAGCATCACAAAGATTATCTATATCACCGAACCCCAGACCACATCCTCAACAAATAGCCTAGAAAATTATAATCAGGCACTTTGGTTGGAAGTTGGAGCATCCTCAAAGTAATCTGCAGAGGACCTTTTTTGCACAAACCTTTTACATGCCATTCTATATGACATGAACAAAACATAATTTTCCCTTACACACCTTAATTCCAATGGTGTAACTTTCCAGCATACAAGAAAGTTTTTGTTTTTCATCTAGCACACATTGCACTTAGTTGCAAAGCACTGTGAAGTAAGTTATTACCTTAGCAGGGAGAGAAGCTATTACATTTCCAAACGCTAATTCCACATATAAGTTTCAGCAAAATTGTGTCAAAATTGGAGAATTTCTTTATCAAATTTGAAATTACACAATTCTAGATCTGATGCTTATATTTATACAATTTCATTGAAGCAACATGATACAAGGTATGATAAAGGAGGGGAAAATTGTCCCATCTGAGGTAACAGTTGGACTTCTTAAACATGCAATGCTAGAAAGTGGTAACTATAAATTTTTAATTGATGGATTCCCCCGAAATGAAGAGAATCGTTGTGCATTTGAGAAAGTTGTAAGCCATTTCCAAAAGATATTTCAAAAACATTGTTAGTTATTTCATTCTTTCTTTGATTCTTTTTTATTTGTTAATTAACAGACAAAAATTGAGCCTGAGTTTATACTATTTTTTGAGTGTTCCGAGGAAGAAATGGAGCGTCGCCTTCTGAATCGAAACCAGGTTCGAATAATTTTGAATTCCAGAATTTATATAACTCATAATTCTTTATTTTGCCTACTTTGTTTTGTGGTCAATAAAGGGAAGAGATGACGATAACATTGACACAATAAAAAAAAGATTTAGAGTTTTTGTGGAGTCGAGTTTGCCTGTTGTTGCTAATTATAACTTAAAGGGAAAGGTTAGAAAGGTAATTCATTTTAGAATTTTATCTTTCTTCCATGGGTGAAAAAAATTCTGCAAAACAATTTAAATATTTTATTTTCAGATCAATGCTGCAAATCCCATTGCTATGGTTTTTGACGATGTGAAGATCGCCTTTTCTCAATTTGTAAGTAGATAATGGATATGACTATATGAGTATGATCTGAATATACAATTGATTTATTTATAAATTTTATCTCTATTTATGTTATGTTTTTTTCAGGCTGTTTAAACGCGATTGATTATTTAATTATGTCATCATTATATTTAAGGTAAATCAATAAATCATAAACTGATCATAAACTTGCAAATAGGTGTACTGAACTTTTAAAAAATTATCCTGAAAAATATTTTTATTAGATAGAATAGATATATTTCAATGAAATTTTGCAAATATAATGTTGCAGTCAGAGACTACTTATTTCTAAAACTTGTATTGTTTGAATTCTGCAGGTAAATATATCATCAATCAATCCAGTTAGGAGTTAGAAAGTGATATTGTTTGAAAGTAATTTGTAGACTTGAATAAAATAATCAATATATATATACGGTCAAATACGGATATATATTAAATGTGATATCCATAATTCATATTTTTCATTAATTTGTTTACTTATTTCAATTTTCATTTATCACCAATCATCATGCAAATCATCTTCTGTCCATCAAACAAGCATCACCATGTTTTAGTTTTTTTTCTCACCTATTTTCCTTTTATAGGAATGTAATAAATGAGACAACTTGCATTGTAATAAATAACAACCATCTCTACTACCTGTTTCTTAGAATTTTCATTTTCCACGAACTCAACATAATCAGATAAAACACCTGTAGATAAATGGCTAGATTTAATAACCAAAATATGCAAAATTCTCCACCAAAAGAAGAAGATTTATGTATATGGACCAGAGGCAACCTCAAATTTCACAGTGCCCATCAAATTAGATGGAAACAACTACCCTATCTGGAAGAAACACTTCGAGATGGTTGTAAGTGGTAGACTGAGATTGGGATTTCTACTTGGGGAAGTACCCAAACTAGATAAAATCACACATCCTAAAGATCAAGAATATATGAGAATAATATAAGCGACAAACAAAAGAATCAACATGTTTTGGTCGCTGGTTGCCACTGACAGAAGCATAGCCTGCCTGGTTACTCTGGCCAATCCTATCTTCCTTCTAACAGATGATAGTTCCTCACTATTAGCGTGATGCACTTGATTGTGAGTGTAAACTGTGGCTCTAGTTGCCATCACTGTCATAGGATTGAGAGCGTAAGCTATGGCTTTGGTGGCCATAACTATTACTGGGCCGAGAGTGTGAGCTATGACTTTCGTGGCCATAGCTGTTACCAGATTGAGAGTATGAGTTATGATTTTGATGGTCATAACTGCTGCTCGGAAACTCCTCTCTGTATCGAGGAAGACTAGTCGAGGTTTCGGACCGGGAATTTGTATCCTCGTATGTATCTTCTTCAGCATAGTGAGGTTTTTCCCCGTTGGGCGGCTCGAATCCGTCCAGCTTGTCATTGCCCTCCTCTTCTATCTCAATGAACGATTGAGCTCGTTGGAAGAATTCGGGCAGGGTCTCCACTTTATGGAGCATCAGATTCTGGGCCAAAGGGGAGAAGGGTATCAACCCTCTTATGTATCCTGCTATGGCCAGACTTGGGATCAGGTCGTTTACTTCTGTCATCATCGAAGTGAACTTAATCGTGTAATCCCTCAGAGACAGCTTGTTCTGTCGTAGTGCCAGTAGTGCGTTGGCGCTGTGTTTTATTCTGATCATCCCCACATGTTGGGCGATGAACTTTGAAGAGAGGTCCACGAAGCTGGAGACCGAGCCAGCTGGCAGATCAGAAAACCACCGATAAGCGCTGCCTTTGTGAGTGCTGGGGAATGCCCGACGCAACAGTCCGTTATCGGTGGTCTGCGGTTCCAAGACATTAAAGTAGAGGTTGATGTGATCTTTTGGATCACTCGAACCGGCATACGCTTCTATCCTGGGTACCCGCCAGGTTGGTGGAAAGGATCCTTTCAAAAGGTCCTTGTGAAAAGGAGCACTTTTGATTCTCAGAAAGTCGATCGGACTGCTGGCGACTGGGTTGTCGGCCATCTTCCGACGGAGATCTTCCACGAACCGTGTCGTAAGAGTCTTGTTAGTGCGACTCTTACTAGGTCCATCCCTCTTGCTTTAGGAGGGACTGGAGATTTCCTCTTGTGGTCCCTTGTTTTCTCGAGGTTGCTAACTCTTTTTTCTATGGTATCCATAAAGTTAATCAACCTCTCTTGTAGCGCAGGAGTTAGGTTCATTCCCCCATTTGATGGGAGTGATGAGTGCACCTCATGTGCGGACAGTGGTGTATTAGAGGTTGGTACAGTACGGGAACTAACCCTCCTACCAGAAGCTCCTACTTCAGTAGCAATAGCGGGAGCTTTCTTTATATGATCCTTAGTAAAAGGAGCCATAAATGGGATGGTTGCTTCTATTGTGTCAAAGCAACACACTACGAGTGGAAGTTCTTCCGAAGTGTCGGAAGCTATGGGTAGGTACCTGCCCCCCCGGGTGTCACAAAACAGAAAATTTTTGTATAATATTTTTTTGTAGTTTTGTGACCCACTTGAGCAGTACTACTAGTCCCCAAAGTTTAAAATTAGCAAAAAAAATTCGTAATTTTTTTGCAATTTTTTTGCAGAAAATCGTGCCGACGGAGGTGGTTTTTGGGATATCTGTTTAGACCTATCCCAAAAAAGATTCCTTGCACTGTTGGGAAATTCTGCATTTTTGTACTCGTAGAGAAAACTTTTTTCACGTGATTTGTGGTCGCAGAATCCCAAAATCGGATAAGGGACTTCTAGAGGTGGACCGACAAAATCACTGAAAGTGAAAAAAGGTGGACCCACTTTTTTTTTTACTGAACTGGCAAACCAGGCCTGGAATCGGTGGCTCACCTCTGGAGTTGGCGACTTGGTAGTCCCAGTCGTCCCAGTCGTCGATTCCCAGTGTTGACTTGAGTACTTGACGTAGACACTTGCCCGCAACCGTGGAACTCTCCGGGGGTCCGACATAAAGCAACGGAACCCTAGTCCTTGTTGAAGGGCATTGCTGGGAGTGACTGACGTAATCAGGCATGTCTCACCAGACTCGTAAATCGTAAATCAGGCTCGTAATCGTAATTTAGACTCTTTGTCGTAAATTAGATTTTGTAACCATCACTTAGACTCGTGGGTCGTAAGCTAAGTCGTAGGAATCGTGAAGTTTTTCGAAAGTGCTTTATAATCCTTGTTAGACTCGTGGGTCGTGAATGTCGGATTAAAGTTACTTTTGCCTAAGCTTCAGATTTTCGAGTCGTAATCAATTTTGATTGTAATTTAGACTCGTGCGTCGGATGGATGATTGATTAGGCCTAAGCGATGGATGTCATCTAGTTAAAGCGATGGATGATTGATCCGTCCGAAGTGATAGGGTGTCATCCAGCCGAAGCGATGGATGATTGATTAGGCCAAAGCGACGGATGTCATCCAGCCGAAGCGATGGATGGTTATTCTAAATATGATGTGGCATACATATCCCATAGTACCTCCATGGATTAAAGGAGAGATTTATTTAGAATAATTCTTGATGTGATATGTAAATCGCTATTACATGCTTGAGAATATAATATAAGCGGCAAACAAAAGGATAGATTTGTTCCTTCGGTGTTTGGTTGCCACTGATGGATGCATAGCCCATTTGGTTGCTCTGGTCAACCCTATCTTCCTCCAAACAGGTGATAGTTTCTCACTACTAGCGTGACGTATTTAATTATGAGTGTGAACCGTGGCTTTGATGGCTATCACTGTTATCGAATTGAGAGCGTAACTTATGGCTTTGATGGCAATTACTGTTACCGGATTGAAAGCGTGAGCTATGGCTGCTGATACATGTCTGATTACGTCAGTCATTCCCATCAACGCCCCTCAACAGGGACTAAGGTTTCGTTCGCTTTATGCCGGACCCCCGGAAGGCTCCCACGATTACGGAACAATGGTCGTCGTCAAATCGTCGAGTCTAACCCGTAAATCGCCAATATTAGTGGTAAATCGCCGAGTTGAGACCGAGATAATTAGCATTGGTAGGCTGCAGATCTCGTCCCTTAGAGCTCGTCGATCTTGTCCCTTGGTGAGACATGCCTGATTATGTCAGTCACTCCCAGCAACGCCCTTCAAACAAGGAATAGGGTTCCGTCGCTATATGCCAGACCCCCGGAAGGCTTCTACGGTGTGGAGCACGTGTCTACGTCAAGAGCCCAAGGCAACACTTGGGAGTCGCCGACTGGGACTACCAAGTCGCCGACTCCGGAGGTGTATCGCCGATTCCGGCCAGGGAACTCGGGTCTGGTAGACCGAGGACTTGGCCTCCAAGGAATCGGCGACTCCACCTCTGGATCGGCGACTCCACCTCTGGATCGGCGACTCCACCTCTGGATCGGCGACTCCACCTCTGGATCGGCGACTCCCACACCTGAGTCGCCGACTCCAAGCCGTTACGCGGGCGGGCCCACACCATTATGGCACCCTTCAATAGGATACCATAATGGGGTGGGCCCCACTCAATTGAATGGAAAAGCCTCTAGGACCCTATAAAAAGGGTCCTAGGGGTGTCCTCCATCCAGATCTTCTTCACTTGACTCACACTCCACACTAGAGCATCTAGGAGCCCGAATCGCCTACTCCCAAGTGAGTCGTCGATTCCCCTCCTCTTCTGCAGGTGTTTGACGTAGAGCGCGCGTCGTGGACTCCAAAGCCTCCGGCCTATCTCGCCACCCCGCGAGCCCACTGGTAGCAGATTTTGTGCTTCATCATCCCTAAATCGCCGATTTCCCTCTTGAATCGCCGATTTACGACCGTTACTCGTCGCCAGCCTGCGGTATAATGGCTCATTAATGCACGCCATTATGACCCGGGCGTGATGCCCGCCGCGGAGTGCGCTCCCAAATACCCTATAAAAGAGGTCTCTCCAAGGCATCAGATAAGTTTCACCCCAATCAGAGCAATACACGGAGAGAATCGCTGATTCCCACACCAGAATCGCCTATTCTCCTCCTACAGAATTTGACGTAGAGCGCGAGTCGTGGACTCTAAAGCCTCCGGCATCATCTCACACCACCACGAGCCTCTAGTAGCATTTCCCGTGCTTCATCAATGGCTTTGGTGACCATCACTGTTATCTGTAGACTCCTCTCTGTATTGAGGAAGACTAGTCGAGGTTTCCGAGCGGGAACTTGTATCCTCGTAGGACTCGGCGTACGCATTCTTTTCTTTAGTATAGCGAGGTTTCTTTCGACTGGGCGGCTCAAGTCCGTCCAACTTGTCATTATCCTCTTCCTCTATCTCGATGAAGAGTTGAGCCCTCTTAAAATGTTTAGGAAAGGACTTTACTTTTTGGACCTTCAGACTCTTAGCTAGCGGGGAGTAGTGTATGAACCCTTTGATGTACCCCGCAATGGCGATGCTTGGAATTAATTCGTTCACCTCTGTCATCATAGAGGTGAACTTTATCGTGTAATCCCTAAGGGACAAGTCCCCCTGTCGTAGCCCTAATAGTGTGTTAGTGCTGCGCTTAATCCTTATCATCCCCAGGTGATGAACTTCAGAGATAGGTTTGTGAAGCTGATGATCGAACCAGCTGACAGACTGGAGAACCATCAATATGCATTGCCTTTAAGAGTGGTGGGAAAAGCCCGATACAGCAACCCATTATTGGTGGTTTGCGGCTCTAAGATATTCAGGTAGAGGTTGACATGATCCTCTGGATTTGTCGTCCCATCGTACGAGTCTATCTTCGGATACCGCCAAGATCACGGGAAGGGTTTTCTCAAGAGGTCCCTATGAAAGGGTGCCTTTTTTTCTTTGAGAAACTCGTGTGGGTTCCCTAGGTCGTGCTTGTCTGTGAGTTTACGAAGCACTTCCTTAATTACCCTATCCATGAGTGTCGCATCGTAATCTGCACGAGTCATGGAACTCGAAGATACATCCGAATGATGTGTCGCAGATTTATGGTGAGAACTGAGATGCTTATGTCTCTGTGTTCTCCTGTAACTGTCTCCCTTAGAAGTGTGATGCAAGTTGGACTTAGATTATCCTGAGATTGCAAGACTCTTTTCCTTTTTATTCTCGAGCTCTCGTAGATCTTTGACTATCCTTGATTCGGATCGACGATGTGTACTTAAGTTTGTCTTTTCCAAAGATGGATGTGGGTTAGACTTGCTTGTCGTACCTCGTATGGTGATCTGGCTCCTTGAAGCCTCCAGATTATCCATTTGGCCTGGGTGGTGTGGCACATCCGCTAATTGGTGGGAGTGATGAGGGTATCTCAGCACCTTGTGCTGACAGTGGTGCATTAGAGGCTGGTTCAATACGGGAACCAACCCTCTTCCTAGAAGCTCTTGCTTTAGTAGCAATGACAGGAGCTTTCTTCTGACCTTTGGTGATAGGAGCCATGGATGGGATGGTTGTTTCTGTTCGGCCGAAGCAACAAACAACGAGTGGGAGTTCTTCCAAAATGTTGGAAGCTATGGGTCAGTACCTGCCCTTCCGGGTGTCACAAAACAGAAATTTTTTTGTATGTTATTTCTTTGCAATTTTGTGACCCTCTTGAGGACTACTATTAATTACCAAAGTTTGAAATTAGCAAAAAATTTGTGAAATTTTTTGCAATTTTTCTGCAGAAAATCGTGCGAAAATATAATACAATAAAAAAAAATGTTTTATTTATATGGGTGCTCATTTAGAGCCTTACTATTCAATCACACCTGTAAATACATGCAAATACAATTCAACCCTAAATACAATTCAATACCTGCAAATACAATTCAATTCACACCAATCTCATACATTCAATCGATCACACCAATCACATACATTCAATCATACAAATTTCACATATTGAATCACAAATGAATCACAAATGAATCACAAATGAACAATTACAATTACAATAGTGTTAAGTGTTTCAATTACAATAGA
>LFYR01000670.1:94111-270379 GCA_001185155.1 Zostera marina | reverse complement strand
TCTCCCTCTCTAATTTTGGTGGCTCTCTCTCTCACTCGTTTCCTCTCACTGATCTCACAGTAAATATCCTGATCTGAATCGAGTATTCAGATCAATGACAAAACAGAAGAGAAGAGAAGATGGAAGAACAGGAAAAAAGAGAACACAAACAAAACAGGAGATGTTTTGTTAACGAGGTTCAGCAAAGCTTACTCCCCGGGGGTGATTGGGTTCCTCCTACCCTTGGTGATGAAATTACAAGAAGAAAGAATACAAAAGGAATTTCTGTTTAGCACTGAAAAAACTATATCTTAGGACGGCAGCATGATGTCTGTTTATAATTAGTTATCATCGGGAGGTGTGCCCTGGCCCCCCCTTGATAATTAATCCACCAGGCCCAATTTATTAGTCCATGAATAATATTCTCCATCACTTATGCCTCCCTTATAATTTAATTTGAAATAATTGCAGACAACTCCTTGCAATTAATTTCAATTACACTTAACTCCTCCTTCAATCTGTAATTAACTCCAACAGTTGTCAGTGCTTCCATTATTGATAATTATCTTGCAAACTTTCCCAAGGATGGTTCCCTTTGTCTTAAACAGATTTGACCTCTGAGTTAGGTCAGCAACAGGATGAACACTGCATGTGTTATGTATTAGACATGACAGGCTTGGTCCTTCATCTGGGTAATCCTCCTCTTCAGGTTCAGAATCTGATTGGGCTGTTTCTAGCTCTTCATTTGGTCCCCTATTTTCAAATATTCTGACTTGTCCCCTCTTTGGACATGTATTTGATTTATGTCCAAACTCTTGACATCTATAGCATTTAATTCTTGCCATTGATGGATCAGGTATATTTGTTGCAATTTCATTTCCTTTTGGGGTAAGAAAGATTCCTTTCTCTTTATCAGTTGCTGTTTTGCTAGAGGAACTCCCAAAATTGGAATTATAAGAACTATAAAATTTGCTAGAATGTTGCTCTAGCCTTTCAGCCAAATTAATTGCACTCGATAGGCTGTACTGAGGGTTGACAACCATTTTATACTGCAATTTCTCTTTCAGTCCACTCACAAATCTAGTGGCTAACTGCTCTTCAGACTCTTCAACTTGTGTTCTGGCAGATAATTTGTGGAATTCATTCGCGTATTCAGATACTGATTTGTTGCCTTGTTTACACTGTTGGTACTGAATGAAGAGTGTGCTCTCATAATCTGTTGGCAAAAACCTTTGTCTCATCAGTTTCCTCATTTTAACCCAGGTTCTCACTTTTTTTTTTTGGTGTTTTGCCCTTAGATATACTGTTTGATCCCACCAGCTTTGTGCTGTCCCTTTTAATCTTAGAGCCACTAACTTCACTTTCCTTGACTCGGGGGTGTTCATATAATCAAAATATTTTTCCACCTCCGAAATCCAATCCAAAAATGTTTCAATATGCATTTGGCCATTGAATTGGGGAAGATCTATCTTCATGCGATAGTCATTGTAGTCATCCCTATAATTATTTTCATATTGATCCACGGCACCACCTCTGTCTTGTTGATAATTTATGTTATTTCTCTGAAAATATCTCTGATCGTTTCTCTGAAAATTTCTCTGCTCATTTCTCCTCCTATACTGCCTAAATTCAGGCTGAAACAGGTCTGGATCAGCTTCATCTGACGAATCTGAATCTGGTTGTTGCTGTTGATTCCGATCTGGTTGCTGCTGGCGATCGGGTAGTAATTGCCTTGGCGGTACTGGAGGCTGCTGATTAACTGGTCTGCGCAGTTCATTTACTGCCACTGTTAGGTCTGCCAATGCTCGCACCACTCGATCAAACTCCTGCCTGGAAACATGCTGTTCTGTCATATCCGTCCAGAGAAGAAGAAAAAACCGCAAATCCGTCCAGAGAAGAAACCGCAAAACTGCAAATCCGTCCAGAGAAAAAAACCGCAAATCCGTCCAAGAATGAGTCGCAAATCCTAGTCTGATACCACTTAATATAGAACAGGACTGTTCTATGGAGAGATGAAAAAAGAAGATCGGAAACTTCTTGTAAAAAGGGGTTTAGATCTGGAATTTCCAAAGATTCCACAAAGGTTCAATTCTGATCGGGAATAGCAAATAGAAAAAACGGAAATAGGAAGATAGAAAGAAAGGTAGGGAAAACGAGAGAGAAATAATACCTTCACAATAATCAAAAAAACTAACTCCTCCTTTGGGTCCGCTTGGTCTTTTACACTCACATTGTGTGTAGTGGACAACCTTCACAATGTGAGTTAATTGGCTTCAAAGGTGAAGCACAATGACTCGAGCCATCTAGAGCCAAGCTTGAGCTGTTCAAGGGTGTGCTCATCTAATTGAGGCCCTCTGTTAATACTTCCAATATTAGGGGTAAAAAGGTCATTTGCAGAATTACACAAAGAACTAAGATGCTCTGTATCAAGAAGTGAAGCGTCTTACAAATTTAAGCATTGTAATTCCTCAGTTGTGCGGTCCTTCTTGATGATTTCACTCTTAAACCTGAGTCCTTTATAGTTTCTTTGTAACTTTTGACCTAGTTGGTTTCTACGATTGCATTAGGAATTTTCAAAGCATCGTGTTTCATGTTCTAGAATTCATGCTTTTTTTTTTGAGAAATTAAAAATTTCATTGCTGAAAAAGAGGTTGGGCATAGCCCAAGATTACAGAATATAGGGAAATGCAAGTATAGTAAATGTAAAAACATTGTCTATCTCTTATACAGCTATAACCCTGACTAACTGGCCAAGGACTGAAGCCTCAAGAGATTGGACTCCCATGAGCGTATAGCTTGTATTTCAATCTGTGAAAGATTGTGCTTCTTATAAGATGTAGAATCATATGCAATGCTCACATCCTTTATAATTCATGCATTGTTCAATCAGACTTTTGGAGGTAATTATTTTCTTTTATTGGAGAGAGTCAATTGTGGGCTTAAATTAATTCTAATGTTTTGAAAAGTTTCTCCCTTAATGTATCTATTCTGGATATCCTCCTCATTGTATTTTGAATATACATTATGACTATTTGTATTTGAATTTTGAAGTATTAAATATTTGTATAAATATATATTATAATTACATTTTGTATTTGAAGTACTATATTAGCATTTAAAACCTTGCTATTTATTAAAAAGAACAAAGTAAAAGCGAAAAATAATAGCATTTTGAAAACATATACCCCATTAACAGAGACATTTGCACTTGATGTTGACCCCAAAACTGAAAAAAATATATCAATACAAGAAATTAAAACAAACTGTACGAATAGATTTGTAAAAATTGTACAAAAACAAAAGAAAAAGAAATAAAACCTGGAACAGAATCACTCTGACTTGTTGAACCGATCATATCTGAAAGCTTTTTTTTCCTAACATCATCAAGTTTCTCTATTGACCTTTCTAAAGGCCGCATACCTACCATCTGAGGAGAACCCAAAATACAGAATATACATTAAACAAATAAAAAATGCTTTGAATGGTGATAACTGATTACCTTCGCAATAGATGTCAAGACTGCAAATGATGCATCTCTTACATCTGGGGTACCATCATTAAGGCACTGAAAGAATAAATAGCTCATCACAATTTTAGAAAATAACTTCCAAAATAGCTAAAATACAAAAATATGTTTATAAGCTCACCTCCATGCATATGGGAACAAAATCTTTATGCAACTTAAGTACAGTTGCTTTATTACTAGCCTCAATACAAAATGTAATCCAATTTAAGGTTGATGATCGTACAAGTGGAACCTTATTTTTGACAGCTCCTTTGATATCTGGAGTGGAAAATGATTAGCAATTTAGTTATAACTCAAAAGTATGCAGATGACATCTGAAATTAATGCATCTCAAATGACACAAAAATGAAAAAAAATAGAAATATGAAAAATGAAAAAGATGTCGAACAAAAAACTACACTCCAAGACATCAAAGAAACTAGTGACCAAAGTATAGAACCTTGCAAATGTCAAGTCAACGAGTTATCAGATAAATGACTAGGACAGATATTAGATAAACTTTAAAGAGGAGAAAAAATGTATGAAAAATTGGCTGGCAAGATAAAACAAGATGAGAACATAAAAAAAGATTATTTCGACTATTTTTATATTTTGCAAATATTAAACATTCTCATTAAAATAATGAAGGGCGGTGCCATGAAATTACAAATGGATAGAAAAATGCAAGTGGACAGATAGAGTGGTAGCCACATCATCGACCTTTTCCTACATAGCTATCATTCCTAGTGATTAACTAAGTAAGAACTATGCCTCAGGAGGTTTGTCTCCCAAACCTGCATAGTAGTTCTCGCCATTTGTGAACCACGGTTTTTCTTAAAGATATCTTCTCTGAAAGATAGACTGGAGTCTCTGATTATCTCCCGAAATAGAACTTCAGGAGGTCTGAGAGTAAGTTGACGCAACCTTATGTTTCTTTCAGACCATATGTGCTTCCTGAGAGAAAAGATACAATCAAAGACAACTCCAAGCTTGATATCACAAGTGAAAGGGACCTGCAAATTCTCCCTCCCATAAAATATGACTAGTCGCCTCAGAACAAGCTAGTAATAAGGCTTTGGAGAAAGGGCAATTAAAGAAGTGGCCAATGGATTCTTCAGATATATTAAAAAGCACACAATAGGATGGTGTGAGAATGTTCCATACTTCCATTGTTTAAACCTATAAGGGTGAGGAAGGAGGGTACGTATCCACGACCCAATCTACATAGAACTGAAAATTTAGTGGGTTTCCTTTTCAATATCCTACTAGCATTTGGGTCAGTTTGCCTAATAAGGGAGAAAGCAATACAGAACTTTTCCATGAGTATAATCAGTAATCAGTATTAAAACCAACTGAATTCTCCCCCCTACACAAAAGCACATTCCACTCCATTTTGCTAAAGGCTAATTAACGAGTTGAATAGTTGACTAAGCTTCAGCAATTGTGATGTAATAGCATGGTTCAAGATGCGTCTTTACGTGATGCACCACCACTAAGAGCATTTACGCTAGTGGTGATTTGTAATTTTTAAAAAAAAACAAAAAAAAAACACATCTATTTTTAAATATCAATCCTTAAAATAAAGATATTTGTAATTATATCTTTAGTTCTGGTTAAAATCGTGTTCGCCTAATTTAAGGGGTGGGTGAGACTCTTTTGAGGGTTATTTGCAATTCAGGCTCTGGCTAAATCGCATAACCCAAATTTAATTTAATTAGGGAGTATCTGACCCACATATGCCTAAGGGAGTAAGGGTGATGTGTCAGGTGTTAGAGTGTGGAGACGTTTTTCATTAAGGGCATTAATTATAATTAGAATAATTATAATTAATATAGGTCTTTTATGAGCCATTAGAATTAAATAGGTTTAATTCTGCTAAATGGGCTTTAAGCCTTGTAATGGGTATTAGGGTTGCAAACACAAAAACGGTAACCCTAATCTCCCATATAAGTATCTTGTAATTACTTGTACTCTTTGTGAGAGAAAAAGAAGAGGAGACACCCCGTGGACGTAGGCACATTGCCGAACCACGTAAATATGTTGTTTTTTGCTAGGTTTTCTCAGTTCAATTTAAGCATCGATTTTATTAATTGGTATCAGAGTCTAGTTTGACGTCCAAGAAGGTGTTGGAACAAAAAACGAACATTGTTCACGAAAAAAAATGGAGGTTTCCAGCAAGAGGAGAGGATCTATCAGAGCGAGGTTGGATTAAAAATCGAAAAGGCAAGAGCAAAAATTGACGTTTTTCTGATCGGCTAGGGTTTTCAGAGGGAGGGTTTTTAGGACTGGGGTTCCTCTGTCTTTCAGTCGGCGAGTCTGTCCTGGTCATCCAGATCGATGGGTTTCTTCTTTTTCGTTCATCCAGATCGATGGATTTATTTTCCCTTGCGGTCATCCAGATCGGCGTTTCTATTTTTCTGCGATCTTCCAGTCGACGGGTCTGTCCTGGTCCAGTCGGCGTGTTCAGTTTGTGTTCTTTTTTTTCCAGACCTACAATTACTATTTTCAGATCGGCGGTTTTTCTGGTAAGGGTTTGTAAACCCTCTATCGACGTGTATCCAGACCTTCCAGAGCGGTAGTTGTGCTTGAAATTGCAGATGAAATAAAGCATAGGGTCAAAAGGTTTGAATGGAATGATTTTGCATATTGGAAAATGCAAATAGAGGACTACCTTTATGCAAAGCAAGGTTTAAAAACCGGTTAACCGGTTCTGGCTGACCGGTTTTCCGGTTAGGCCGGTTAACCGGTGGGGATATTTTCGTTTTTTTTTTCTTCATAAATTTACTAAGGCCAAAAATATATTTTTATGCCAAAAATTTATACATTGATCCATGAAAAGAGCTATATTATTTTTAATAAAAGCTCCTCCCACTCTTAAAACTTCATATTTGTTTTAGACAAAATGAATCTTTATTTATAAACCAACCTTCTTTGTGTTTTTTGAATTCTATCGATGTGGGACTAAAAAAGTGTAGTTAAAAATATAATAAAATATTCTTTGTACTTTTTATGAATGTGGGACTAAATAAAGTGTACATGCATGTATTATTAAAAAGTTTACATGCATGTATTATTATAAAGTGTACATGCATGTATTATTATAAAGTGTACATGCATGTATTATTAGTCCCACATTTATAAAAAGTACAAAGAATATTTTATAATATTTTTAACTACACTTTTTTAGTCCCACATCGATAGAATTCAAAAAACACAAAGAATGTTGGTCTATAAATAAAGATTCATTTTGTCTAAAACAAATATGAAGTCTTAAGAGTAAGAGAAGCTTTTATTAAAAATAATATAGCTCTTTTCATGGACCAATGTATAAATTTTTGGCATAAAAATATATTTTTGGCCTTAAAATAAATTTTTGGTTTTAAAAAATGGGTCGGGTATTTAGGTCGGGCACGGGTCAGACCCGACCCGTAGACCCACAAACCCGCTCCAACTAACCGGCTACCGGTTTTGGATTTTTTACCGGTCAGCCGATTAATCATCGGTTTTTAAACCTTGATGCAAAGAATCTTCATGCTCCGATGTTGGGCATAAGACCGGCAAATATGAGTGATGCAGATTGGAAGCTTCTCGACAGAAAAGCTATCAGCCTTATTAGACCCACCTTGGCTAAGAATGTTGCCTTTAACATCTCCAAGTGCACCACTACAATAGAGGTATTGGAAACCTTGACGAATACGTATCAGAAGCCTACAGCAACAAACAAAGTTTTTCTGATGTGTAATCTGTTCAATCTCAAGATGGGTGAAGGAGCAAATGTTGTTGATCATGTGAATCAAGTAAATGTGTTGTTGACACAGTCGTCTTCTGTGGATACTTTGAAGATGAACTTAGAGCACTTATTTTGTTATCATCTCTACCAGAAAATTAGGAACAAGTTGCTACAAGTGTGAGCAGCTCTATTGGTCACGGAAAGCTTAAGTGGGATGATATAAGGGACCTGATTATTTCTGAAGAAATCAGGAGAAAGTGTAAGACACAGTCATCTTCTACAGCACTGAATTTGGAGAGCAGAGGCAGAAGTCGGAATAGAGGAAAATTCAGAAGCAATTCGAAGTCCCGAGGCAAGAGCAAAGGAAAGAAAAATGTGATTTGCTGGAATTGTGACAAGCCTAGCCACTTCAGATCAGATTGCAAGGCTCCAAAGAATAAATCTAAGGGAAAAGAATCTGAATACAATGCTAACTATTCAGAAGGTTCAGATGATGCATTGGTGTGTTGTGTAGTGAGTTCTGTGGACTCTTGGGTATTAGATTCAGGTGCTTCGTTTCACTCGACTTACAAGAAGGAAAATCTAAAGAACTACAGAGATACAGAAATCAACAAAGTCTACCTAGCTGATGGCAAAGCACTGGAAGTCTATGGAAGAGGTGAAGCACATATCCAGAATATTTACGAAAATGCCACTGGTGCATCTGAGCGCATATGCACGCATATGCTCAGATGCTCCAGGCGGCGGCGCATCGCGCAGAGGCGCATCCGGAACCTTGTTGGAAATGGATCTTGGAAAATTACCAAAGGAGTCAGAATAGTTGCAAGAGGACAGAAGAATGGCACCTTGTACTTGACAGATGAGTCCAATCTGTTTGCATCAATCAGTATTGCAGAGAACTCAACTTTGTGGCACAAACGAATGAGTCACATTAGTGAAAAGGGTCTGAAGGTACTAGTGAAGGACGGCAAGTTTCCAAAGATGACTTGGGATGATATGGAGACTTGTGAAGATTGCATTCTCGGCAAGCAGAAAAGACTTAGTTTCTCCAAAACACCCCCACAAGTTAGGCAAGCAAAACTGGAATTGGTACATTCTGATGTGTGGGGACCAGCCCCGGTGGATTCCATTTCAGGATCCAAGTATTATGTCACCTTTATTGATGACAGCACAAGGAAGGTCTGTGTTTATTTCTTGAAAAACAAATCAGAAGTGTTCTCGATTTTCAAGAAGTGGAAGGCAGAGGTAGAAACTAAGACAGGTTGCAAGTTGAAGTGTCTCAAGTCAGATAATGGTGGAGAGTATGACAGCACAGAGTTCAAAAAGTTCTGTGAAGAGCATGGAATTCGCAGAGAATGGACAGTGGCTACCAATCCACAACAGAATGGAGTTGCTGAAAGGATGAACAGGACTTTGAATGAGCGTGCTAGAAGCATGAGGTTACACTCTGGTTTACCTAAGTACTTCTGGGCAGAGGCAGTCAACACATCTACTTATCTTATCAATTGAGGTCCTTCTGTTCCTATGGATTTCAAGATTCCAGAAGAGCTTTGGACCGGTAAAGAAGCAAGATATACACATCTACGCAAGCTTTTTCATGCGACGCCTATGCGGTCATGCGCTCCAATGCATGTAGGCGCTTCCCTTTATGCGTTGGATCGGATTAGGCGGATCCGGTTGGATCCGCCTAACCCATTTACCCAATTAGGGTGTTACTCTAACCCTATTTCTTACCTGGACAGGCTTTTTTTCCCATTTACCCGCCGCCGGCACCATTTCTTACCATCAGAAGCCACTGCAACAAACGATTACTTACCATCAGAAGCGACTGGAGGGAGCGATTTACCATTTACCCAAGCAAGAAATCGCGCGACTTGATTGAGCGAGCAGGAAAACGCGATTCTGACACCCGGGTGTCAGAAATCGCGATTCCTAATATTTAAAAAACCTTTTATATTTCTATAAACTTCTATAAATTACACAATAACTTCTATAAATTTCTATAAACTTGCATAATTTTCTATAATTTTCCCTAATTTTTTCCTAATTTCCTATAAATTTCATGCGACGCCTAGGCGTCCTATGCGGTCATGCGGTCATGGCCATCGCATGACCGCATGGCCGCCTGAAAAACCTTGCATCTACGTGTGTTTGGAAGTGTGGCATTTGTTCATATCAGGAATGAAAACAGAGACAAGCTGGATGCTAAATCTCAAAAGTGTTATTTCATTGGATATGGAAAGGATCACTTTGGCTACAGATTCTGAAATGATGAGTCAAAGAAAGTTATTCGTGCAAAATATGCCATCTTTCAATAATAGAATCTCTACAAGCACAAGGATAATGCTAAAACTGATGGAGATGATCAGTGTGTTGAGTTTGAAGTTGATGAGAGCCTACCAGCAGAGAATCCTTTGGACATTACAGAGGCTCGAGTGCAAAATGACTCTGAGAAGTGGGAGCTAGCCATGAAAGAAGAGTTCAAGTCTCTTGAAAAGAATAAGACTTGGCAGTTGGTTACTTTACCAAAAGGAAAACGTGCCTTACAGAATAAATGGGTCTTCAGGTTAAAAGAAAAACCAGATAGAAGAAAGAGGTATAAGGCAAGACTTGTAGTCAAGGGTTTTCAACAGATCCAAGATTTGGACTACACCGAGGTGTTCTCTCCTGTAGTTACAATGACCACTATCAGAATTATTCTAAGTATAGTTGCAGCAGAAAATCTCTACTTAGAACAGATGGATGTGAAAACAACCTTTCTTCATGGTGACTTGGATGAAGAGATCTACATGGCACAATCAGATGGGTTCAAGGTATCGAACAGCAAAAGAAATCTGGTTTACAGACTTCAGAAGAGTTTGTATGGGCTGAAGAAAGCACCTCGACAGTGGTACAAGAAATTTGATAGCTATCTCAGTGCCATTGGTTTCAAGAGGTGTGACACACATTCCTGTTGCTACAGAAAACAATTGACTGATTGCTACATCATTCTTGTTGTTTATGCTCATTGCTAGTGCAAACATGAGGAGATAAATCATATGAAGAAACAACTTTCAAAGGAATTTAAGATGAAAGATCTGGGAGCCACAAAGCAGATTTTGGGTATGAGGATCATCCGGGATGAGTCCTCGGGAATTTTGAAACTGAGTCAACAGAGGTACATTGAAAAGATTCTTGAGAAATTCAGTTTTGAAAATTCCAGATTGGCAGATCTTCCATTGGGAGCCAATTTTAAATTGACAAAGGAACAATCACCAAAGACTGAAGCTGAAAGAAGTCAGATGGAGAGTATACCATATTCCTCAGCAGTTAGAAGTTTAATGTATGCCATGATCTGCACGAGACTAGATATTGCCCATGCAATGGGAGTTGTCAGCAGATTCATGTCAAATCTAGGTGTTGAGCACTAGAAAGCTGTGAAGTGGATACTTAGGTATCTGAAGAAAACTCCAGATGTTGGTCTGTGTTTCAAGAAAGAACAGGTAGAGCTTTGTGGATTTTGTGATGCAGATTTAGCAGGAGACCTTGACAGCAGCAGGAGTACCTCAGGTTATGTGTTCAACATAGGAAGTACAGCTATTAGTTGGAGATCCAAACTTCAGAGTATATGTCTCTTTCAACTATTGAAGTCGAGTATGTGGCAGCTGCAGAAGCAGTGAAAGAGAAGATGTGGCTAGAAAATATGCTGACAGAATTGGGCTACAAGCAAACTGACAGTGTGTTGTGGTGTGACAGTCAGAGCGCAATTTATCTAGCCAAAAATCCAGTGTTTCACTCAAGGTCAAAGCACATCAGACTCAAGTATCACTTCATTCGAGAGTAGATTGAAGAAGGACAATTGAATTTGAAGAAAATAGCCGATACTCAGAATGCAGCAGACATGTTCACAAAGGTGGTGAACGTACAGAAACTAATGCTTTGCATGACCTTAGTTGATCTTCGCACCTAGAGAGATGGCGTTGGGTGTCTCCGGTACAAGCTTACTTGATGAGGTGGCAGTTCTCCTAAACAGTCTCCGAGTGGGAGATTGTTAGAGTATGGAGACGTTTTTCATTAAGAACATTAATTATAATTAAAATACTTAAAATTAATGTAGGCCTTTTATGAGCCATTAGAATTAAATAGGTTTAATTCTGTTAAATGGGCTTTAAGCCTTGTAATGGATATTAGGGTTGCAAACACAAACGGCAACCCTAATCTCCCATATAAGTATCTTGTAATTACTTGTACTCTTTGTGAGAGAAAAAGAAGAAGAGGAGACACCCCATGGACGTAGGCACATTGCCGAACTACGTAAATCTGTTTTGTTCTTGTTTTTTGCTCGGTTTTCTCAGTTCGATTTAAGCATCGATCCTTTCATCAGGTACTTTTGCGAACACATCCTGAACCATATGTAATAGTATAGCACAACTACATAGTGATGCATTGAATCATGCCCTCATTCCTATTCAGCTATAGTACCTACTAATTGAGTGTGTTACCACTTACCAATTACCATAAGAGGTTTTGTCTACCAAAAATTTGAACCTCGTAAAAAAACTAAAAACAACATTGAAAGTGAACCCGGTAAACTGATCTACAAAGTAAATAACTGTGTTTACCTTCTAAAGCATCAATTAATGTTAAACAGCCAGACTTGTATATAGTCTGAAGTGTTTGTGTGAGAGCATCTGTTACAGTAGGTTTTTTCTCCTTCAATTTTTCCTACAAAATGAAACGATGCAGATTGCAAAATACATAATTACCGACCATGTTTGTATACCAAGGATACAGGGTACACAATCAATAAATAAAATGATAGACTTAGACATACAAGCAACACTGCAAGAAGAAAACGTGAACCCCCGGAAAAATGATTCCTTAAACCACGAGCCAAATTTCCAATTGCTTGAATAGCTTCAATAGCTACAGCGATATTTACATCTGTAATAAGCTGTAACAATAAAACAGCAAGAGAGACATAATATTTAAGTAAAGAAAAATGGGTCCCATTTGCTTTTAAAAAAATCGTCCCATTTTTTTGATTTACTAATTAATACCACAGCCTAAATATCTTACTTAATAAACACAATGATTTTTCACATAAACTTTAAACACAAAACATATCTCTAATATGTACTGGAAGGAAGAAGAAAAACAAATCTCAGGCGAGCCCTGCCACGTTTTCTTCTCTAGGTGGACCATCCTCCATCCACGACCCAACCTGATATCGACTTCCTAACTTCTTCCTGTCTGAACTTCCTACAAGCTTCTGTCGTATGACCAAATTGACAGAAACAGTGGCATCTTCCAGCCTCACATGATCGGTCTAAATAACTTCCTAACAGGAATGAAGTGCTAGAAACACACAAGAATTGATCCAGCCGAAAATAGAAGTTGGGTCTGAGATTAAGAAGTAGATTTGGAATCTACCGTATGAAGAAATAGAAAAATAGAGAAATTGGAAAGAGAGAAAACAAAAGCACGAGAGAGTGAGTGTACCTCAATATTTCTTTGAAAACTAAATAACTAAACAACTTATTCTCCTATTTATATTCTTTCCTAGGTAGATGATTGGTAGTTGTTTTTCTTGGAACCCTATGGTGTTGATAAGTTGTACACCGCCCTGGTCTTGCATACTTTAGACAGGGTGATGGAGCTTTTTTTACTCTTTTTACTTTTAGTCCAGTGAAGGCAGTGAAGGCAGTGAATTCCTCTAGAATTATGTTCATTGCAATTATGAACTTCTTGTTTGCTTTGGTGAAGAGCATAACGTCATCTGCATACATTAAGTGGGAAATGGAATTATGGATCCATCCATTCATTAACTTGATAAGTGTCAGACTGCTTTTGAACAATTTTGTATTGAATGAACCTGGACAGAACATCCATGACTGCATTAAATAATATTAGGAATAATGCCTCCCCCCCCCTCGTCTAATTCCTCTCTAATTTTAAAAAAGGAAGGTCGGGGTTCCCCCCACTAATACTGAGGATGTTGATGCTAATCATGCTATACAGTTATGAATGAGAATGATCTTAGGATTTTTCTGATGTATTCACAGTTAAAGAATTGTTGTCTAATTGACTCCTCTTTTTGACATAAGAGATAGATTACTTGGGTATTTATTCTCCACCCATAGAGCTTAGCAAAGGTGGTTAGAAAGACCAACTTCACTCTCCAATCTCCATAGCATAATGGAAAATTTATTAGGAATAAGTAACCATATACTTTTGACCGGGATGTCCTTGTGGGGGATTGGTCTTATATTTTGAGCAATGCTTCGTAGATTTCTATTGGGGGTTCCCTTTTCCAGATTAATCTACAGAAGGTTCAGACATCAATGTATCAGCCTTATTCTTCAGAATGATGAAGTTAAAATTTCATTAGAAATGAAGAGGGCCTTACCCAACATACATGAAAAAAATCAGCTCCCTTAACAAACAAGCTCTACTTATGAGCAGGTTGTGTTCTCTAGAGGCAGCTAGAACAACGGATCCATTGTGACCAACCGGGGAAATTATACACTAGCATTGAGAAATTCAGAGGACCCTCCAATCCTCCATGACAATAGACCCCTTGAGAGATCTTCTCTTCAGGACAATGGCCCAAAACTCCCCAGAGAGAGTTATTGATGGAGCTACTAATGTCTACCAGAACTTCCCATAGAAGCTTCCTTTCCTATCTACTGTCAAATGCATATACCACGATGAGTAGAAAGGAAAGACCTCCATCATTATCCATCTTTAAGTGTAGGAGGTGTCTATGAGTCACTACTCACTAATACCACTCCCTTCCAAATGTCACTTTTCCAACCTACACAAATGTCACTTGGGGACCATCCTCTGAAGAGATAATGTTTATCTCTCCTTTCCTGCATGTTCTTCAGAATGATCTTCCACACAGGTGAGTCTTAATTTGGGGCAGCTGCAATGCTTTGACATATACAATATAACTCTTCCCAATATATGAGGAGAATATAAAAATCTTTTTCTAACAATATTTGAGTGATTGCCAACTATCTTGAGGGGTTATGTTAATGTTAGAGCCTAGGGGATCTTTAAAAATTAGTTAGAGAACTCATGTAGTCATGTGTAAATTGTAATTAGTCAATTGATTCGATAGAATCTAGCATAGTTAGTTGGAACTATTCTGTCACTCACTCATTCATGATCTTAAGGATCCAAAATACTAATTAAGTAATAAAGAGAATGCACAGCATCTTCTACTCCCCATGGGAGTAAATAAACTCTTTTTCACTCATTTCACTCAAAGTTATAATCTTACAATATAAAACAAAAAAATTGTGTATCAAAACACCTTCTTTAGTATCCGAAAAACTTCAGAGAAATCACCCGGGGCTATTTTTTTTGTAGATGCAGCCTTATTAAGCTCTGCCACAGCATCTCTTCTTTCAGACCATTTTGTAGCTTTCTGAGATGAATTGCAGGTCAAAAAAGTCAATGGTATATATTATTCATAGAATAGAAAATAATTTAAAAAGTCAAGAATCTAAAAACACTAACCACTCCCTCCCAAAAACCTGACTTTTCCAAAGGAGATAATATATCAACAGGGTCAACAAGATCATATTCATCGATTTCAGGAGGATCTGAAACATTTTTAAGCAAATGTCTCAAAATATATTACTTCTGTAAAAAAGTAATTGAAAATTCTAGAAATAATAGAGGCTAAAAGCCTAATACCAATTACTTATCAATTAAAATAGAGGAACAACAGACTATAATTATTGCGTAATTTTCTTTCTAAACATTACCATCTACAGCTGAGTCTTCACATATTCCACTACCAGCTATTTCAGTAGCTGCTTCTTGTTCAAGTTCCTTATCCTGCTCTGATCTGATTTTAGATAACAAACAATTATAAACTTCGAAAAAATGCTAAAAATATTGTAGTATTGCTCATGAAAATGTATCTAGAAAAATTACACAAACTGTTGGGAAAAGTCATCTAAATTGACATTCAAAATGTGAAACTCTACATTTCAAAAAAAATTATTAAAATTATAGATTTATAGCCAATTAGCCATTGAGTAAACATTCTGACATAACAGGATAAAGATGTTGAAAGTTACAAGTGAAGGTGCTTTAGGGAGATGACTGTGTGTACTGTTTAGAAGAGAACACCGCTCTTCTTCTCTTATGAATGTGAATCGTTAAGTTTCATATGAGTAAGTAAAGGGTTAGGTTATCATCCCAAATATGTGCTTAGGGGAATAATGGAATATGCAGTTACTGGAAAAAATCACCAGAAGTCACTGGAAATGCCTGGAATACATGACAGAGGTCACCGAAACAGTATTAAATACTCTCCAAAGCCAGAACTGGTCTCTGAAAAGAAGAAATATGAAGAAAGAATAGGTAAAAGAGCCTGATCAAGAATTGAAGCAACAAGATAGTCTGAAACGCTGCACCATGAGTACTTTTCCAATGTTTCTGTACGATGTGATTAGATCTAACACCAGAGAGAATGTTTCGTACCGTCAGGAATTCCAGAAACTATGCAAACAATTAAAATACATTGCCACGTGTCTGGGCAGAATTATTTGTTATGGGACAAGCTCTAAACTTTCTTAATTATAGAGGCAGGGAGGGTGGTTCCCTAAACAGTTGGACCCAATATGTGAATTTCTGTATGATAATCCAATTTACCAATGGGGCCCTTTCCTCATATTACATTTGTTATTAACAGTTTAACACATCACTCACCCCCTTGGGGACTACTCTGGAATGCCATTGGGTGTTTGTCAAGGCACATCTGGACAGCACGGAATAAAAGGTTCAGACTTCAGACAACACACCATTTGACTTCTTGAAGTGGTTCTTAAGGAAGTAATTAGAGACATCAGTCTTTCCTTTGAACCAGAGAGTCACGAGAAGAGCTGGTATCACCATTTGGAGACATCAACTATAGAAGTATGGAACCCCAACCTCTGGAGGCAGCGTGTCTAGTCACTACATAGCTAATTGGAATAAGTCAATGTGCTTATGGCTCATTTCCCTTTTTTTTTAATTCTTATCTAGTTATCTCCATGTAACCAGGGCCCTTCATTTTTATTAATGAAAAAGTTTATTTGCATAAAAAAAGGACCCTATAAACTACAAAAAAAACTATACATATAATATTGATTACAAGACGAGTTTGATATCATTTTTAAAAAAATTCACAGAAGAGATTAGCACTTATGAGTTATGACTATGAGATGACCTTATTTTACGAGATGGCTTTGCAACTCCAGTGACATTACCAAGTTCTGCCTCGAGTTCTTTTTTCTACAAAAAGAGAATACAAATCAGCTAACATGTAAATATAACTTTGTGGATTCATAAATTCAATACCATTGTATCCCTCATTTTCTCAAACAATATTGATTTTACAGGATCCTTCCCAATCCAACGACACAGTTCAAGGGTGAGTCCCTTAGAAGAAGCCCTAACAGCCTGATCTTGATGATCAAATAGCAAGGGCAACATTTTGAGAATTTTCTTTGGAGGAACAATCTTTGAGCCAAATTCACTATACATGGTACAAAAAAATCATTAAGTTATTTCAGGATAAAAAAAAGTGTGAGATCCTAAATCCTAACCATTGCTAAAAAACAGTGTAAAAGGGACAAAAGGAAGAAGAAGAAGTGCATCACCTTAGAGCATGAAACATGATATCAACAGCTTGAACAACTGCTTTTGAAACTTTAAGTTTAATTGCTTTCTCCATGGCTTCCTAAAATTTCAAAAATGAGAAAAATATACATTCGTTGAAATTTGAAAATGTAAAATAAATAACAAATTTTAAATTTTAAAAAACTTAAACCAAAGTATGTTTATTTGTTTAAAACTTCTACTTGCTCATAGACATTAAAGTGACTAATTATTGAGAAAAATTCTAATTCACTTAATATCTTTTATGTATATTACACTCTTTTTCATCTAATGCATTAAATTTAAATCAGATTTTTAAGAGCACAATCACTGAAAAAATAAGCTTATTACCTTCCTAAAGCCTTCCTGCATTAAATAGTTTTTAAACAATTGACCTTGAAACTTGTTGATAAAATAATATTAAAAAATTATAACAAGCAAGATAGAAGTTACAACTCAAGCCTAAGCTATAAATGTCATGGCAATATGAAAGTAACATAGTGCTATAAAACTTCCCTTACGTTGTTGTTCTATTTCATTAAAAAAATGAACAGAGTTAAACAAAGAGGCGCAAGCCTCGCAACATATACAATATATTATAAAGAATGTTTTATTGGGATGAACTCACAATTAACAAAGATAATATGAATAAAAGAAGTTAAAATTTTGATTTTTCATTTAGATCACACACAATCATTGTTCCCACTATGTGGCCGTATAGTAGGACCAGAAGTCGAGGTTGCATAATGCGGCCATTTATGGTCGCATAAGACGCATAGTGATCACATTTTTTGAAATTAAAAAAACATTAAAAATGGGTCAAACAGGCCGAAAATAATTTTTTTATTTATATATAATTCTGATTTAATTTTAACTGGCCTCTAATATAATTTTAATTCTAAAATAGACCCATATCTAATTTTTGGCAATATAGCCTTGGGAAAATTTCTAACAGCTATAACCTTAAATAAATAAATTATATTCTCCCAAAATAACTCCATAAATAGTCTCTCTCAATTATCTATAAATAACATCTATAAATAATCCTTCTTTCAATTCTCCCAAGCAATAATCAAAAACAAAAATTCTGTTACTCTCAAATGATTCGTGATTTTTTAAAAAATTTTAAAAAAAATAGGAGTGTGTGTGGTTTGCATACTTCTCAGAAATATGTGGCCGCATAGTCCGCATTATTTTTTATGAAAATATTGCACACAATATGTGTTTATAGTGGTGCCATGATCATTTTAAAAAAATCAGGGAAGATCCTACTAGCTATAGCTGAAGCGCACTCACATGGCACTCAACAATTCATTTAGGAAACTAGCTAATATGCCCTTGCCCACACATACAACATCCCGGCCAGACCTCAGTGAAGCAAGTCATAATATCAAACACAAATCCCCCCATGAAGCATGCTCTGTAATTCTCTGGATTGTATTACTTAGTACATCTGGTTGGAAAGGATCGGAAGGCAAAGGCAACACACCTCGAAACCTCTAGAAGTTCTCACCAAGGCTATCATCCAGGACAAAAGCTTGATGATATAAAGGAAACCATACATGGGATTTTATCGTCAGAGCAGCAAGCAAGCTTTATCGTTCTTGAGGAGATAGACCTGGGAAACTCAAATGGATGACCTAGTAAAGCAGGACACGACACCTACAGGATCAAGGGTATGTTGAAATTGGTGATTGAGACAGAAACAGAAAGAACATGAAGATTTCCCCTGAAATCGACGACTTAGAGCATAAGTCGGCGACCTCAGGTGGTTAGGCGATTATAGACACCAATATCCATATTGCGTCTTGCAAAATCCTATAAATGGGGGTGGGATCCAAATGAAAAGGGATCTAATTTTTGAGAGAGTTAATGTCTTCAGGCGTGATCATCACTAGAGTTTTCGAGTACTAATCGAGTTCTACCCTAATCAAAGCCTTTCCTTTAAATCTGAATATTTTAAAAGGAATTGTGGATCCCATCTGGAAGGACACGATGAATATCTAGAAGATCAACCTCCTGAAGTTACTCACCTAGTTTTTTAAGTAGTAATTGTAAGGTTGTACAGAAAAACGTCGATGAGGCAAGGCTCATCTCTCTTATCTATTTTTTTCTCCATTTTGTAAAATTGGGCATCGTCCATTATTATTAATGGGAAGCTTTAATTTTATCAAAAAAAAATAGTAAGAAATATGATTTTTTTTAAATCATGTGTAAGCTTGTTATTGTACTTGCATGCAGCATAGTAAAGAGGAAGACAATATCAATCCCAAACAAAAAGTTACCATAATGATAGCTGATCACTGGTGTAGAACTGTAGATGATAGTAAGTTAACCTTTTTATTCAAATCAAAAAAATCTGGAGTGCATCGAGAATTGCTAAAGACAGTAGGATTTCATAATTCAACACAATTCAGACTATAAAAAAACTTACCAAGAATACATCAGTTGCTTCTAACTCCACCCAGAGCATAAACGCAAACTGTGCTTTCTCCACAGTTTTTGTCCGTCCAGTAAGACATTTTGAAACTAGTGAATCGCAAACTTCCTTTGCATACCTGTTATGAATTTTCCAACAAACAAGCAAATTTTAGACCAAAAAAACAACAGAATGCATGCAATAGGTAAGCAATGAGCCAAACCAAAGCCGAGAAGATCAAATATCACGTTCATTTTACCTTCCAACGTCAGCATCAGCAGCCTTCAAAAACGCAATCAACGCATCTAAAGCCTTCTCCTGCACTGCCGCATTTGAATCTGCCACCGTCTTTTTGAAAAGTGGTCCTAACCCCAAACAGAGGGAGAACGTCAAAATATCAAACCAACTAGAACTGAAACCCTAGAGAGCAAACAAAAACAAATCGAGATCCGAGAAGAGAAGAAGGGGAGAAATGAAGAACGCGAGGTTACCGAAGTCCCTAAATCGTGGATCCTTAGGATCCATAATGGAGTCGCAGAGGGCAGCAAGATCGATGTTAGCATCGCTCCTGACCTTCCAGTTCTTGTGCAACAGCCGATCGTCCCACGGCAGTTTCTTCGCATCTTTCAGAAGTTTCTCCTCCTCCGTGGACATCTATACAGCCCGGTGTGGGCGGAACCCTAAAGATCGCAGAAGAGAGAGTGAAACACCGGAGCGGATGTGAGGATTGAGATGGTGGGAAAGGAAAACGAAGAGAAAAGAGGAAGCAGACAACGGAGAAGGCGATTTTTTTTTTTTTTGAAATTATGGGAGGTGAAAAAAAGGCAGCGTGTGAAATGGTAGGTCGAGGGTCACGGTGGAAAGCAGTAAAAGAGGGCAACAATGGGAGGTCACACGTGTGTTGAGAGAGAAAGAGAGTTTATTTTGATTTTAAAAAATCATTTTAAAATGAAAGACAGAATTGCAAAAAAAATTAAAATACAAAAAAAAAAAAAAAAAAAATGAAAAATCAGATTTATTGACTCTTTTTCATTAACGTAACGAATTGTAGAGAAAGAAATATTAGTCGCATTGTAAAATGTGAATCAAATTGAAAGAGAAAATTGTCAATTAATTTCATTAGATTATTGTCTTTCGAACGAACGTTCAAGATTATAAAGCGAAAATATTAGGTTTATCTGATACAAGCATTTTTACACTTGTAAAAAAGTCTCAATTTACATATTTTTGTAACACAAAAAGATTAACTCAACTAGTCACTGTAACTATTAAGGTTAATGAGGGTCCAGAGTCATGAATTAAAATAGTGAATAGTCAATACAGTAATCTAAATCTAATTAATACCAGTATACTACTGATGAATAGAAATATTGCAAGTGTTCCGATAATTATTCAGATGTGTGCTCTTTACCATCCAATAATTAAGGATAAACTTTAGTTTTTAAATGATATTTCAATTATTAATGTATTACAAAAGTGATAAGGATTTAATTAAGCTTACAATAACATATCAACAAAACCCTCTTCATCTCCTTCTTCTTCAATCCTTTGGAATTCAGCTCTCCATTTGTCCAACTGCTATGTGGCAAAAGGGTAGGAGTGTAAGGAAAGAACACAACACAGTAATACCATTTCATTTTCTAGAAAGAATGAAAAACAGAAATGAAAATACCTGTCCATCTGAAAATTGCAGCTGATGTGCAACAAAAAGAATATTATGGCAAACACCAGTTGGAGGTTGGCGTTGCAGAGTTTCTGCAATAACTTTATAATCAGAAATATCCACTCGAAGACCATTGGTCATAAACATTTTGGTCATCATTTTCTTTACTGCATTCTGTTCAGTTGAAAGAAAGATAGAGAAGGAAGGAAGGAAAGTAAGAAATCAAAAGAAATGTAATTTTTTGATAAAACGATTAAATCTTTGTAATGTTCATAATAAAATGAAATATAGAAAGATACTGAAGTGGTCTTTCAGAATACCATGCTTCTTGATTCAGACTCAATCAATCCAAGAGGTAACTCTCCCACAAAAATGCATCCTTTTGTGGCCAAATTACTAACAGTAAAAAGTATTTCTTGGAAGTCTGATAGTGTTTTAATTGGAAGTCCCTAAAATGGAACATATCTTGATGTCAATCTATAAATCAAAGATATATATAAATGAAGAGCATCTTAAGTTTTTACTTTGACTAAATCAATCTCAAGTTCTCAACAAGGCTATATTCACCAAATCACTTGTACATCTGTGTTTCTATCCTTTGGTATTGTTTTCATTTCTTTTGTATGAGATGGCATGATTTTAAATGATCATCTTTCACATCAACATAATAATTAATAAACAATCTTTACCCTGCAGTTTCCACTTCTATAGAAGGATTACCTGGAGTACCCAAATACTTGGCTTGGTTCCATTAAACCCTTTCTGGCATAAGAGATCTTGTAAATTTGAATTCTTATATGGAACATGAAGCGACACACATTGTTTTGACACTTTAGCTCCAATACCTATAATTTAGAGGTAAAAATGATCACAGTTCATTTTCAACTTTGATATAATAAATAGGACGAGATTCAGATGAAATAGTTTAAATGAGAAATTTGAATCTCATATGTCCATTTAAAACATTGATATTTTACCATATTATCAGTCGTCCATTTAAAACGTTGAGATATGTACCATATTCTGTTTATATTTAATCATTTCAAAAGAACCATTGGATTTAAAATTAACGGCAGGATTGAGGATATCTCATATAATATCTTAAAATTCATCTCACATTAATCGTTTCCATAATAAATATATTGATATAGAGTAAGAATGCTAGTTTCAAATCAGTTGTCTGGAATAAGAAAACAGAAAAATACGTGAGGTCATACATTTTATGTCCATATTTATAAAATATGTGTCGTGAATCAATGAACAAACTCTCCGTATCAAAGTTGTTCCACTCCAAAATAATAATCCCGTGATAAATAGGATTGAACTATATAAAATGTGGGTTCTGCTACTATATCAAGTTTTTTTGATAGCAACTATATCAATTTAACAAAACCTAGCTTAAGTATTTTGATGTGATTGTTGAGTTTTGATGTTGTTATGGGGCAGCAAAATCTAGGATGTTATAAAATTAACAAGTCATCAATTGATGTATTCTGATAATCCAATCCGCCTAATCAACTTTTCAACTTAATGGTATTTCTCAAGATATATAGATGAGATGGCTCATGTCTGTCTTCCCACCACCCCCAATATAAAAATCACAAGTGCAGAACTATTCAATTAAATGAAACATGCAAAAAAAAGTATGATTGACTGGAATTTTTAGTTTCAAAAACAACATAAATTCTATATCCACATGAAAATATCAATGGCACAAGAGCAAACCTTCAAGTCTTTTGGATGCCTCTTTGAAAACCACTCCAGGAGAAACACCAAATATTAATGTTGGCTGTGGCCATCGTAGTCTATATGGGCGGGTGTCAATCCCATCTGTCAACAAAACAACCTTCGGATGCATCAAAGATATGCATATAAATATAATTGCATGATGAAACAATATTCAATTTCTATGATCCAACTTAAGCCGATTACATAAATAAAGAAATTCCTTAAATCTCACAGTAACAATAAATACCTGCCTGACATCACCATTCCTGCTCATCACATTAACTACCAAATCGTCAATATATCTCGTTGCTAATTCATAATAATTCGAACACTCGTCCTCAACTGCCTCCTCCGGCGATTTAAGAAAACACCCGACGTACGGATCGATGAAGAGAGGATCTTCTCGATTCTCGTCGGAAAAGCAAAAAAAAAATAGAAAAATGAACCATGGACTCATATTAATCATATATAGCAAACAAGTCTAAAGAAATTGCACAGGATTTTGAGAGAGTTCGAGAGTACCGGAACGATTGGTTTCTCGGAAGCGGAGGGCGGCAGTTTTGAGAACTAAAGGTGGAAATCGGACGCTGGAAGATTCTTCATTGTGAAGCGTGGCCGAGATCCTTGTACAGTATCCAGATTGAAGAATAGAAAGCTTCGTCGCCGGTATCCATCTGACAGTCACGGACACCATGCCGGCATGCTCCCCGTCAATACCACCCATATAAAATATGACACTTGGTTAAATTAAGATATGATTCTGAATTGTTGTAAGAGTTAATGGGCCGGGCTGAATACTACAGTCCATTTATTTGGTCAAAAAATATTAAGTGGATATGACTTATTGCTTAGTAGACACACAATTACACAAATCTCATCCATTTAGTATTATGGATTTATGACGAAAATTAGAAAATTGTAATTGTTTTTTTTTACTTTTTATTAGTAGTTGAACAACTTATGGGGAAATGTATTTTTATTTTAAATCGGAATGTTAAAATTATATAAATAGGAAAATTATTAGGTGCAATATCCTTAATTGCGATAAATGCGACGCGTCAAATCTCAGCCGTCCATCTGACATCTGAAATTGGCCAACATTTATTTCGTTAGGCGATTTTCTCTATCCAACGTACGGCACATACTGCAGATTTCGAGGTGTATTGGTTAAGTTTAGTAACAATAGTTTATTTGTTTTGTAAAACAATGTTTAATTTTTAATTGAAATAGTATTTTTTAGTTGTTTTTTATTAAATTTCGATTAACTCAATTTCTTTTTGTCTCCTAATAAATACTTATTTACCTATTAACTAGTTTATTTCTTTTTGTCTCCTAACTAGATTTACCTATTAAATATTTTGTACAGCCCATCATACGTCTACTATTCACCATATCTAACATCATCCAAAAAAATTATGTACGGCATATCTTCATCCAAATCTCACGTATATATCTACTTTTTTCTTTCATTTCATCCATTCCTATCCATTTCTTTACGATCTACATGCTCTATTCGTCTATAAGGTAAGTATTTCTGTCTGAGTTGTGCTTTTTTTATTCTTGGAATGAGGTTCGGTTGTTTTTTTATTCTTAAAGTACGTTCTACTCCGCAATTGAAGTACGTTCTACTCCGCAATTGAAGTACGTTTGCAATAAAGACTTTTGGAAAAAAAACTGTCATGACGATAAGACAGTTCGACACTACATTCGTAGACTTCCACAGCTACTATCTATTTTACACTTGACACACATTCCTACAACTACGTACTTACCTAAGACAATATAATATCCAACGTATATTACATAAACATATGTCTTCAATAGCTAATTAAGTAGAGACGGTTGTCATTCAATGACGTTGATCGAAGGGTCAGATTCCATATGACGCAGATAGCGCAAAAAAAGATATTAATTGCACTAGAAACCTGCCTTATATATATAAATAAATTCAAAAATGTATTTTTATTTTAAAACCGAATGTTAATAAATTAATAATGGTTCGATTCATCTCTATATCTCACTTTTTTTTTAATCTTCATTTCTAGGTCTGTCAATAGATATTCGAAATCGAATTCGTTTAATTATATCTAATCGAATTCGGATACGAATTTGAATACTTTAAATACTATTCGAAGCTAAACAAATTCGGATAATTATTCAAATTCGAATAAGTATATAAATATATATAAAAAATTATAATTTTTACTTTCTCTAATATAATGTAATCTTGGATTTATATGTTTAAATAAAATATTGTTTTTTTTGTAAATGTTATTTTAACCGAATTCGTATAATAATCGAACGAATTCGGATTATTCAGTATCCGAAACGAATTCGTTCGATTAACAAGCCTATTCATTTCTGTTCCTTTTTTACTTTAAATCCCGATTTTTCGTTTTTCCTAAAAATCATCTTTCTCCTTTTGAAATTTAAAGAAAATACGTACACATAACAATAAACTTTCGAAAATCTTAATACTTATTGTGATAAGTTGAGGTAATCTTTCAGTATAATTTATAAATCAAATCTGAAATCAGAATTGTTATAAAAAAAGTTGTTACATGTCATCCTCTAAAAACTTTTATGATAAATTTAAAGTATAGAAGACCAACTTTCTGAGACAACGTATCTAAGGGGCTTCTAACTCTTTTTTTTTTGTATTTTTATTCTCTTTTTTGTAATTTGGGCATTTTTTTAAAAATCTCTCATTATAAGAATGACTACTCTTTATATATATATGTTAATTCAATGCTTATTTGTTTTCCATCTATTTTTGATTTATAAGTAACAACCAAACTACATATATAGAAGGAAATTTATTTAGAATTGCAATGGTAGGTAGGTAGCCAGCCTTTTTTTGTTGTTCAAGTGATTTCAGACAGTTTTAATGAACTGGTAGATATGATTAGTGACTTCTTGTGGTCTCTCTTGTTGAATAAAATGACCAGCTCCTTCCATGATGATTACATCTTGAAGCATGGGAACTTTCTTCTTGAACTCACCATTGTGTATATACTCTTTATTACCAAGCATTGTGTAAACCAGATCTTCATCTCCAATGATGAATTTTACAGGAACATTCACCTTACTTCCCTGCCATGGAGCCATCAACTCCCAATTCCTGCAAATCATGTTTGATCAATGTAAGAAAACCCAAATTAAACTATGTCTATATGTGTGTGTTTATCAGTGTGTGCTCACTTATCCAGACATCTGTAGTGGTTGAGAGGTCCAGTAAAACCTGTCTTGGTAAATTTTTCTGTGTAGTAATCAAGATCCTGCTGAGTTAACCAAGCAAGTAGAGTACTGTGTTCTTTGTTTGAAAATTCACTTCCAAAGGGATTTTCTTCCAGTAAGATAGGAGGATTTGGAGGTGGAACTGTGAGTAAAATCCGGAGTGCATTTTTGTATCCGATTCTATCAAATTCAGCCTCAATTACCCCAGCATCCTAACATTCAAGTGATCTTATCATTTCTATGAAGAATTTTAAGTTAGAAAGAAAGAAGAAGAAGAAAATTAAACCTGAAATCTGACTATGTAGTGGTTTTTGCCATACAAGGCATTAAAAGCTGCGATTGGTTTGAGAGTTGGATGGCGTGGCATGTAAGGGACGCTGAGAGTGACCAATCCCTTGACCATCTCCGGCCTGAAAGAAGCAAGTCCCCAAGCCATTATAGCACCCAAGTCATGGCCAACAACGAAAACCTGTGTTTGGCCAAGAGCATCGATGAGTGCAATGAGATCTCCGATAACATGCATTTTAGTATAGTTGCTAACACCAATGGGAACATCAGTGTCACCGAATCCTCGGAGATCAACGGCAACTGCATGGTAGCCTTTCTCAGCAATTGCAACGATTTGATGACGCCAACCGTACCAAGTGTCTGGGAAACCATGTATGAACAATACCACTGGAGTTCCCTCCTCTCCTTTCTCAGCAATGTGTATGTTCAGACCTCCTTTCAACTCCAAAATTCGATGTCTTATCCCCTTCATCATCTCCGACGAACTACTCAACTCATCTCAACTCCTTTCCACTGGTATATTTATTTAAAAATCTCACATTCACTCATCTTCAACTTTTACCTTACGTTATTTATTTTCTTCCTTTCTCTTTACTGGTTAATTAATATGGCTCAAAAACCCAAAATGGGTAAATTGATGGTAAGCAGTACCCATTCTGCCATTCATGCAATTGATCAGAGAAATAGTTCCCTGTTTGAGTCGTCATAAACCGACCAGTGGCGGATCTACATGAGGGCGGGTGGGGACTCAATCTAGCCCACATGTGATTTTGGGGGAAAAGACCACTGATATGAGTATTTAAGGGTATAGTTTTTTAGTATTTAAAAAAAAATCATGATATGAATAAAATTATTATAATTAGGGATGTAACTTGTAAGTTCATAATAATGGTGTTCCATAACCCTAGCGAGTCGAGGTGAGTTTCAGGTTGGAGTGTTCATAAAAAAAAAATTAAAAAATAAAGAATTTATGATATATAAATACAGTTTGTTTCACCTGCGAATGTCCACAGTGAATGCGGGCTACGGATGAGGTGGTTTCGCGATGTCGGAGTCGCGATGGGTTCCTGCATTTCCTGCGATGGGTTCCTGCAGTTCTCGGATATTCACGGTGGACGACGAGTATAGTTCCCAAACGCACGATGAATGTAAGAAACGTCCGCAGCGTGTTTTTGGGCGGACGAACCATGCCAAAAACGCATCTTATATAGATAACTCATCAATACATTTCAACTTTTGGAAAAATTAGCAAAATTGGATATGGATCTTATCTTTTTTTCCTGAAATTATGCAATTAATTAACTTATTTATGGGAGACAACTAGGTGCAACCCAAACTTTAAAATTGATTTTTTGATAAGGTGTATAGTGCATAAATAAATAAAAATTAAAATACATATACTAAGACTCATTGAACTTTGGACTTTCAACAGTCTAAATATTCTTTTAATAATAACAGTACCAACTAAGCTGATCGAATTGTATAAAATAAATATTTAGAACCTAAACCCAGCTCCTTGCCAAATCTGGGTTCTCCGAACTTTTATGTCCCTAGGCCTTGGTATTACCAACCCTTAGAGAGTATTCTAATTAAACCCATCCTCTTGCTTCTATTCCTCAATCCTCATTAATTGCATCTCCTTCTTGGTCCTTGTATTTCCGCATTAGAGGATTCTTCTTTCGATCTTTCGATAATACGTGATATACAAGTAAATAAAAAATAAATTCCAACACGGAATCTCCAACAGTCTAGCCACTTTAATAATGACAGTTAAAAATTAGGCTAATCGCGTTGTGTAATTTATTTTAATTTTTCTAAACTCTAATCTTAAATTACACCAAATGTATTTTTTGATAGAAGAGAGTATATATAATATATTTACAAATAATTATAAAGACCTACTTCCAAGTGATATTTCCCTAATTATATCGTCATAAAAATTAAGTAAAATTGAAGACAATAAGACTAAGGTCCTTAATATAAATTGTATGAAATATATATATAGTAGATTAATAATCTAGGGTTAGGATTCATTAATGTGACAAGTGATGAACGATATTTTACTCCACCATAAAGTTGATGAAGTCGTCGGTCGATAAGAAATTAAGAATTTAAAGATGCTGACAAAAAAAGGACACTCCATTTCAAGCTTATCCGTTTCCAATCTTTAACTTCTCACGAATCTCGATAGGAGTGACAGACAGAATAATTCATAATAATAAAATCAACAAACACCGACGTACAGCAGTCTACAACAATTAACAAATCATGAAAATTCTCAACATCAATCCAAGAAGTAAAACTCATTGTTGGTGAAGATCGGAATTTGAAATAAGAGTTCTGAAGAACAAGGAAGAGCTATCGGCGACGACTGTCCTCGATCATTAAGAGTTTAAACCTGCACCTCTCACTGCAGAAAGCTTTGTCTCTGAGCGAAAAAACAAAATAAAACAAATGCATATATAAAAAAAAAAGCAATGCAAATCCAAGATGCTTTTTTTGTGTGTTTCACCTGCACATGTAGATATCTTGATGATGGAGGAGATTTCTTCTGCAAAGGTAACACTCGTCGAGGAATGCATTGTCGGAGTTGGACCGGCGGTGGATCCGAGAAGATCTTTGAGAAGCTGGCTTGTTGTTGATCATGCTGGATTTGCTAAGAATGTGATGGGTTTTATTTGTTTGGACTTCGAGTACGACTCTCAAACCCATCATCCTCACCTGTTTCGGGAGCAACTGAAACCCTGTCATCCTCAATTATTACTAAAAACACAAAAAAGAGGATAAATATAACAAACAAAAGTACCTTAATTGGCATGGTGCTAATATCTTTAGTCAATAATTCTGATCTGGGACCCTTGTCCAGGAGGACCCAAACCAGTTCTAAGCGACGAGAGTATCACTAACAGTATCAAAACATATCAATTTCGATGAACATTCCTTCAAATTCCAATAATGGTAATTGGTGAATCGGTGATGCTAATCTTTCCAAAAATAATATGAAAAGAGTGTAAGAACAAGAGGAGATTGCAGCAACCTATCTATTTAACAACAACCCAAAATGTAAGAAGTTAGTTATTGTTACCAACAATTAACTAACAGGAAAAAAATCACATGACATAACATAAAAGAAATGCTTTGCATCAGTTATAAATAAGAACACGAGATTGACCAGTTTCTTCTTCTTTTTGGCTTCTATATACTGTATACATAATTACAACATTTTCTACCTTTGAGATGAACTACATGTTTATATAGAAACTATAATATGAATTTAAGATTTACAAATTACAAAATTCGGTGTAGAAGAACACATGGAGAATTCAGGAGTGACTAACATTTCAGGAAATCCATAGCATCGTCTGAAGAATTAGACCGGCTACAGCCAGCAGACCATCCAAGGACACCCGAGATCAGGTCGACAGTAGAAGATGCATTTTTCTGGAAAGGGTACAACTTTAAGAAGCAGGAAACAAGATAGGAATCATGGAATATTTTTATTGAACATCATAGTTACCAGATTCCGAACACTAGTCCCCTCTATTTGAAATAGCATAACACCCATGCCTTTCCTTGTGTCAATTTCTGCCTGGAAATTTGGAATGTTAGATAAGCATGAAATGTATATTAACTTTGAAGGAATAAGATCCACCATTACTAACCACACAAGAACATATTTCAACCCCAGTGTCTGTTAATGCAGATGTGACTTCTGCTAGCATTCCTACAGCAATAAATGAAATAAATGCAAAAGGAATTTGGAAAAAGAGCTATGTGAGAAATCATAGGTCTCAAAGATAAAGGGGAGGAAAACAAACCGTTTTTGTCAATGCATATCACACAAAACCATTGAATGGAATGTCCCTCTATATTGTGCCAAGAAGCAATTCTGCTATCTTTCCAACTTTCTAAACCAGGTAGAACATCCTTATATGTAGGAAAATTGGAATGAACCAACTCTGGAATCACCTTTCCATTCATTTTGAGGCTCATTTTCTCAACATTTTTGTTGTACTTCCCATTAATTTTGGGAGTGCCAATTTTGTTTTGCACTTGCAAAATACTTCCGTCAAAACTCTTTGTTGAAGGTGAGTCGACTACATTCATGATAAGCCTTTTCCATATTGATCTTTTTTCAGAAGGCCCTGGTATCTCTTCGTCATCGTTATCGAGGTCAGCAACAAAATTATCAACTGTGTCTGCAGTGATTTCAATAGCAGAGAGTGCAGCTTGCTCTCTCAAGAACTGAGACGTCCAGTTTAATGAATCGGATACTGAACAACAAATGCTAAAAAATATAAGTAAAAAAGAATCAAAAGACACATACTTTCATAATTTTGTGCCTTGCACTTCGCGTCTTTGCATGTTGTAACCATTGTTCATGCCTGTGAAATGCAGTTTTGCTGGATAATACCTGAATTTTTTTACAAATTGAGCATAGTGCCAGACGTTACATTCCTATTACTCATGAACACAACATGAAGTTTTAGATATCAGATACAAATTTCAGATATAAATCAAAAAGAATTAAATCATTCAAAACACTTCAAAACGACTTGATATCAGAAAAGTCTCTGGATATATTGAAATTGTAAATCATTTATTTTCCCAGAGTTTATACTGTATGTAGTTCACATTATTGCATATAACACGAGCTTCTTATTAATGCTTCATAACAGGAATTTACTTACAAGATTCGCAAATTCATAATGGGAATTAAAGTTCTAAGTTATTTAAAAAAACATATAATGACAGAGATAAGTGTATAATGTTGTATGGTTTTGGAAGAAAGAGAACTCCAAGAAGATGTTGTCTGAGCATTGATCTCAAAAAAGCTTTTGATACTATTAGATGGGAAGCTATTTTCTCAACCTTTGAGACCTATGGTTTCTCTCCTTTACTATGTAAAATGATATGGAACTGCATCTCCACAGTTTCATTCCCTGTTCTAGTAGAGGGCACCTCCACCCCCTTCTTTAGAAACCAAGGCATAAGGCAAGGTGATCCCCTATCTCCCATATTATTTGACATGGTAGTGGATGTTCTAAGTAAGCTCATAGAGAGAAGTTTTAAAGAAAAAGATTAACATATATCAGGTGAATGGAGCTACCTCTCACTCACCTAATGTAGAATTGTTGATGATATGCTAATCTTCACCAAGGCAAACCATAAATCTCACTTGCAATCAGTATATGGTCCCATATGCCAACCGAATTCTCCATAATATTATGGAGAATTAAATGGGAGCATCTTAAGACTTTCATGAGATTAAGGGGATGGCGTGTTCCAATTTCTCCTACATGCCTTTTGTGTAATGTTTTTTTGATAAATTAAAGATTTCATTGCTGAAAAGTGAGAGATAGGGCAGTGCCCAAAATTACAAATATAGGAAAATGTAAATACAGAAAAGTAAAAACATTGTCACTCTTTTTTATAGCTATGACCTTGGCTAGCTAGCCATGGACTGGTGCCTCAAGAGGTTGGACTCCCATAGGAATATAGTGGTGCCTATGTGTAATGTTGAGGATGAATCAAGAAGCCATTTATGATGCAGTAGAAGATTCTATCATTATTAATTCTACAAATCACAGCAACAATATATTTGATGGAGGAGATCATGCACGTTTGGATTCTAATTGGCTTGACCTTGGTCAAGCCAAGTCATATTCCTCTTAAGGAAATATTAAACTCACATCAAATGGGCTGCCCATTACCTTTGATGTGAGTATAAATAGAGTGGGCCCAAGGAGGAGATCATCATAGAATTTTGTGCTAAACCAAGGTAATTATTGACCTTCCTTTTCTCTCTTGTTCTTTCTTTTTTCTTAAAACAATTTTCATTTTTTCTAAACCTAGATCTAGAAACCTTGGTGGATTCCAAGTTTCGATCTTTTCCACCTTGTTTGAAGAAGATTATCTCCTCTTCTTCAATCTCTTACAAGCATTCAAAGTCTTCTCCTACATCAATTTATTTTTAACAACACACATACACAAGGTCCATACTTATCCCTTTAACCATTAGTGGAAATGCTCAATCAATCCCTAATCCCTCATTTAAAAACCCTGACATCAAATTGAGGGACCTAACAAAGGTTTGTCATAAAAATACTCAACACTTTATTTGGGGACTACTATGGAATGCTATAGCCTATAGGAGCTCTATCATAATAAATATGGTCTGAGAGAAATAGGAGATTAAAACAATGCACTGCGATCCTCAGAAGTTTTGCTTAGAGCATAACTCATAAGGAGAATCAGCCTCTCCTTCAGACCAGACGTTACATTCAGTCATAACTCATAAGGGACAACAAGTTTTGCTTAGAAAATTTGTTGTTACTCTTTGGAGGACATTATACTTTAAATGTGGGAGATCAACCTCTTGAGACAGCCTGTCTAGTCGATTGTCACTTGGTAGCATTGCCAATTGGAAAATGTCGATGGGTCATAAACTCATCTCCCTTTTTTATCTTTTTGTTTCTTCAAACTTTGTAATTCGAGCATCGCCCCTTATTATTTAATGAAAAAATCTATCTGCTTCAAAAATAAAGTATATAATGTTGTGTTTCTCACGCAATGCATGTTGGGAAATGCATTTGCTAATATTCCATATTGCAACATGGCATATCTGGAGAAAAAGATGTAACGGAATACGCGAGGGGAAGAAGAATCATTGGCCCATTATCAGGGACAAGATCTAAAGCGATACTAGAGTGACTTACAACCCTGGTAAAATTTAAAGCTAAGCTGAGTTATTGATGCAGCCCATCTGAGTGCTTGCATTAATTATGGGCTCGATTCTAATCGAGCTTTGGACTAAGCCCAATAATATGGTTTGGACTCTCATGGTGGAATTTCCACTCTTATACTATGAGAGTATAAATATGAGTGGACCCAAAAGGTGGAGGCAGTTTTGAGATTATATTTCCTAATCAAGGTATTATTCTCTACTCACACTTGCTTCCTTTCTTTTCAACTTCTATTACACTCTTCGAATTCTTCTTTAATCTTTTTTTCTTACCCATCGATTATCCTTGGATTAGGATAACCTAACATCACTCAATTAATCTCTAGTGGAATCTAGAGTCTAGACCCAAATTGAAATTACTGTTCCATTGATCTATCAGACTGGATCTTGACAGATCTTCCTCCGATCATCAGATCCATTCCTGAAAAGTGTTCACAGCCTACATCAGTTATAGGGAGGCTTTGTCACTTATTCCTTGACAAGATAACCTCAGCTACCCCTAGAAAAATGTAGTAGTAATATGTATGATTTGTACAATAAGTCAATAATATAATTCTATGATAAAAGAACGGTTGTATAGTAGTAAAGTAGCACTTGTATCAAACTCTTTATTGAATGAAACAAATGAAAAATTTACTGTTGGCAAAAAAAAGTGTATAATGTTAACAATTTGTACACAATGGATACACTAATTTCAAAGAATGGAATAATATAAATCGATGAAATGAAAATACATTGTATGTAATTATCTCCACAACTTCGGCATTTTCGATCACGTGCATGGGAGAAACGAGGTTGCCATTTACCTGCAAAACGATGTCTTTAGTAATGTTACATTGATAAAAAACAATATTGTGTCAGTGATATTAAGAAAAACCTTTGCAGCCACCATCTTATTGCCGATTTCAGTATGTATCATATAAGCATAATCAATTACCGTAGCTCCTCTGGGTAGATTTCTTATCTGCGTAAAAAAACCTCAAGTAATATAAATAAAACCGATGCTATAATATTTTCTTGAAGCAGTCCATACCATACTCCATAGTGCATACTGCATACCTCTCCTTTTGGTGTAAACACAAAAACACGACTTCCCAGTAGATCACGGGTGATAGTATCTACAAATTCTCTAGAACTCATATTTCCAACAAACTCTTCTTGCCATTCTCTAATGGCATTAAGCCAGCCAATCTACAAAAATAAATTGCATATCCATAGATTTATTAAAGCAATGGCTGTATACTTAAAATCAAGAAAGAAATTTATAATTAAAAAAAATCCATAGATACCCTAAGAGCAATATCTGTGTTGTTCAAAAAGACTGATTTTCCTCTTAAATTTCTCCCAGTAGGTATGCTTTCTCCTACTAAAGCAGGAACCATCCCTCTTCCGCTGTAATGTGCAGCAATACCTCTTTCAGCAATAAGATCCATTTCTTCTGTTCTTATCTAGAGTAAAAATAATAATAATAAAATATTTAAAGAAAAATATCATGATAGTCAACAAAGTTAATCTGGTTGAAGTTAAATAAAAAATTCAGTAGAAGATAGGTCGGTAAAAGTGTAAAACGTCTAAAACCATCACCTGAACTTCCAATTTGAACATGCTTTCATAGAGAAATGGTATAACTGTTGTATGAAGACTTTGATAGCCATTAGATTTGGGAGTCGCGATGAAGTCTTTCATCTGTTTTTAATCAAAATATTGAAGTTTAGAAAAGAACTTTGTTGAGATATTAGTACTATACTTAAGGATGATGCTAAATGGTTCGATTTAAATTTAATGCTAGAATATATCAATTAATCCTTTTTAAAAAAAAAATCTATTATTTCTATCATTTTTGGCGACACTTTATATACAAATTACAATTCTTCAGAAAAGAAAATTAACTAATATGCATGAACTTTAATGAACTCACAGCCCGAGGAATGGGAGTCCAGATACAATGTACGAGGCCAAGAACATAGTAACATATCTGTATAAAGAATAAAATTAAGTAACTGAATTTAGCATCATGTGATTAATATAAAATTATATGAAATCTGAAAGATAGTTCAATCACCTGCTGCGCGTTGCACAAAGGACCCTCTCCAATACATTTTTTGGGTTTTATAATAATCCGAAGCTATTGAACAAAATCATCAATATTTAATAAACATTTTATCAAAAGTTCATAATAAATACATTGGTATTCCACTTCACTCAAAAAAAGGTAAAAACATCTATTAGCATTAGCACTAATGCACATACCTGAGCAACTTGGTTGATTTCATTTATTGAATATTTGAATTTAATCATAGCCTTGTAAATGCTGCAATAGACAATCATTTTTCTTACATATGGGTCAACACTAATAATAATTTAAAAATAATATATATGCCCATCGAGGAATCGATATTGTTATAAACTTGGAATATCTATTAGACTGAGAATATTGTAAAATAACCAATACTAATACAGTAATACACCAACCTTCACCCACCCAGACATAAGATTTGCAGATATAATAGAGGCTTGTCAAAAATTGACACATCACCCCCTCCTTAGGGCCTACATTGAAATATTATAGAAGGTCTTACATGACACAACTGGTCCGAGAGGAACATAAGGCTATGACAACATACTCTAAGGCCACTTGAGATTTTGTTCTTGGATGTTATTAGGAACACTGGTCTCTCTTTCAGACCAGAAATCTTAAAGAAAGTTTGTAGCTCTCATATGAAGAGGACTACAATACAAACCTCCTAGATCGCTAGGAACAACCGAACAACAACTACATAGGAGATAGTCGATGGTGTGGGAAACAACTCTATCCACCCCACCTCTTTATATTATCTTTTCTATTTGTAATATCAGAGTATCATCCTTCATTTTCATTCATGTAAAATTTAATTTCTGCAAAAAGAAAAAGAAGAGAATATTGTAAAATATCAAATTATATCAATATGTAGGCCTGTAACCCGGATGGGTTTGGCCAAACACCTAAATACATCCCCGAAACCCGCTTCTAAAGGGGGATTGGTTTGAAATTCTGGAAGAAATGCTATCAAAGACACAACAACTAGAACTCAAATAGCACAAGCAGCAAACAGAGAATGAGCTCACTCAAGAAACCCAATGAAGCAGGAATCAGGACCACAGATGCATTGGACAGAGGTATCATCAACAAATGGAGGAAGCGAACATCCGAAACCTTCCACTAACTAAGGAGGTTACAATTCGTTCCACCTCTAATTAGAGCAAAGCACAAAAAGCCTACGTTCACAAAGCACAAAAAGCCTACGTCCACAAAGCACAACTAGAGCACCCAAGCTTGAGAATAACTATCAGAGCCTTTGGGAAGACTCCCTCAATGAAAGCCATAGCCTGTCTTGCCAAAAATAAATGGGAAGTGGAGGGGAAAATCCAGATAGGGAATTTCGACAATGCCACATTTTCCATTTATTCTGTCCTGCTGCCTGTCCTTTTTTCGGGACGGGACTCGGAGCAAGTATAGAACTAAAATTTCTTATGTTTCTGGGATGCACTGCCTGCTGGCCCGTTTCACCCTGGTACTCTTTTCAGGATGGATCTCGAGGCAAGTTCTCCCTGTCCACGGCTCACCCCGTTCTGACCCCTAACTTGTACTTAGTTTAAGAATTTAAATAAATCCAGAATCAATCTATTTCTTTTTATAAATATATAAGACCCATCCTCAGTATATTTTTCACAAACTCCGCACTGCAGTCAATGAAATGCACATTTTTCAATGGACAACATGCACATTACAAACATTCAAGCTTAAAAGAACAAAATGTACACTTACACCACATTTTTGCAAATGATGTGGTGGCACTTAGCGGGGCAAGCAAAGGAATCCTTACTTGATGGAGTGTTTTCAAAAATTACAAAGCTAGGCAGTTTTACATCTATTTAGCATAGAGTTGTTATCATCAGAAGACAGTCTCATATTCGGTCAAAAATATAATTTACCAATCAGTTTGCATAGGCTGCATAATTTTAGTCTTTAGAAGAGAAAATAGATCGCTGATTCTTTTTCAAGATATCCCTAATCTCAGGGATTCTTGCATTTGCTCCCCTTACATTCCAGAGCACGAAAGCCATGGAGCTTGGCCTTCTGCTAGGGGGAGTATGGTTATCAGTTTCCCAGTGCAGACTTTGCCGCACTTATCTCATTTTGGGATGTATATATTCTAAGCAATCTTCTCTTTCTCTCTCTTTGACATCTGTTCCATTTTTCTTTATTTTTAGATGCTCCTACACACCAATGTATATTCCCTATGGTTCTGGCTAAAATCGATTGGTGGAAGTGATTTTTTTTTTGTCGGGGCAGATCTAGCTCTAATTCTTATGTGTGGTTTCTCTGTTCTTATACCCCTTCTCCTATATTTCTTTTTACTCGCAGTATGGTTCTTATATTACTTAGGGATTAGTAATTGGGGAATGTAGGTGGAACTTGGAAGCCTCCATTAGGGCTTCCTCCTGGGTTTCAGTGATCTTTGATGGGGAAGGGTTCCTTCCTACTGTCTGATTGGGCTTGTTTACTCCCCCATTATTCCCTTGCACTTGCAGATTGGATATTGTCTCCTAAGAATTCTTATCTTTATTTATCCCTCTAGTGTGGTCCATAATCGGGGGTTGGATTCCCTCTACTTCATCTATTTGTTGGCTGATGAAAATATTATTGTGATTATCCAGCTCTTGCTATTTCTCTAGGATAATGAGTACCCTCAACTGAGTCTGAGTTGTGTGCGATTTTATTGGAAGCATGTAAATTCAAATTATTTGTACTCTTGGGTTAATGGGTTGAGTACCCATACCCGGTTTGGGTTGATTTATTCCTTACAGAAGGAAAAAAATTATGTTTTGACCTTACCTCCATGGGTTGGGCTTATGATTCCACCTTCCAAGATTCAGTGGCATTTTGGTAAAAAAAAATCAAAATACTGAAATTTCATATTTTTTTAATGAAGTTAAATACCATTAAAGATGGTATTTAAAGATGGCAAAGGTAAAAAACAGAGAATACAAAGTGAAAAAGAAATAGATATTATGAGAGATGGACAGACCTATCAACTCTATTTCTATATAGCAATTATACTAGATCTGGAAAACCTAGGATGTAAGCCACATAAAATAAGTCTCCCACCAGTTCAGAATCTGTATTTCTGCTATTGTGCTCTCCTTTTTATGGATCTCTCGCTTGAAAGACAAACTTGACTTCCTAATGATTTCTCCTGTAATAATCTCTGGTGGCCGTTGTGTATGGTTTCTAAGTCTTCTATTTCTTTCTGCCCCAACATGGTACATTCTTAGTGAATTTTTGGCAGGCCTCTGTGAGATCTCCAATTATAATGTTTATATTAGATGTTGCCGACTTGCCGTGTTGGTCCTGGGATGTTTGATATTTTCCTTATGGATTGCCCTAGTGCTTCTACCGCCTTAATGAGAATTCCTCTTGTGTACTCACAGTTAAAGAAGAGGTGGATTGTCTCCTCTCCCTTATTACATAATAGACAGATTGATTGTGTCAAGATTCCCCATTTAATTAACTTTCTAAAAGTGATTAGGTATCCCCATCCCACTCTCCATAAGATTATGGAAAATTTTGTAGCCATTTGTAACCAAATTCATTGTGCTAAGGTATCTTTATGACTAGTGTGTCTGATTTGTTGGACAAAATTCCCCAGCTTATTAGATGAGTTTCCTTTTTTCCATGTGATGGTGAAATTTCTCTTTGACCCAGTCTACCAAAATAGAGGACTCCTGCCCCCAAAATGCAGCGGATCTTTTTAATGCCGCTGCTCTAGTTATGATTAGCAAGTTCCTAACTCCTAGTCCACCTTACAACTTGGGAAATACCATTTTTTCCCATGGTATCCCTTTCTTCCATCCCATATAAATTGGCAAGAGAGTTTTCTAACCTTTGATACTATTGAGCAGGGTAAGGTATTTCCCTGGGCCTAATATGTATAGGTTCCTGCCACAATCCAGTTTACTAATTGGATTCTGCCCCCATATGATAGGCATTTCCCCCTTCATTTGGTTAGGAGTTTTTCTATAGGTTGTATCATATAATATAGTTTAAAAATACTTAAAATAGAGTTTGAGAACAGAACTGAACAGTGGACATCGATTTAAGCCAGGTTGGACAGAACTGATGCTTACTGGAAGACTGGTGAGAAAGCAGCAAGTAATGGTGGCAGATTCTGGCTAGAAAGATAGCCTGAAGAGGGAGCACAATCACTGGAAGCAGTTGCAATGGTTTGGGGAGAGAAATAGTCGACTAGAACAGGAAGGTTTATGAAAATAAGGTTTTGTTTTTATTAGTTTTTAGAATAAACGGACGAGTCCAAATCCAGATTCGTGCAATTATCCAATTAAAAAACACTCTACAACCCTTTCCACGGATCAGTAATTTACCCAATTATCCAATCAGACTTTGGGATCTTAGAGCACCACTTTTTGAACTCTGCAATCTATCCTTTTATGTCAAAAAAAATGCTTGTTTGCTGATGGAGGAAATGTGAAGCAGGGTTCAGACAGACTCACAGACTACCCCTACTCCCCGAATTGCACTGTAGTCGCTACTATTCTTTTCATTGGCGACCATCACAATAAATAGGAGAATAAGATGGACTTAGGAATTAACTTTTATTTTCAGAGAATAATATTGAGGTGCCTCCCTCTCTCTTTTTTTTCTACTTTTCTTGCCTTCAACCTCTGGTAGATTCCAGATCTGAGTAATATCTTCTTCCTAATCCTCTCCTCTCAGGTGGATTATTGATTCTTGTAATTCTAGTAATCACTCCTTATCAAGAGGTATCAGACTAAGTTAATCAATGATCACAATGTTGGACATGGTCACAAGGAAGGATATGGACTATCTGATAAAGTCATTATCAGATCTTACAACAGTGGTGGATGAACTAGCTCAGAAAATCAGCCAATGAACGACATCCTAGATGGGAATGGGATAGTGTTCTCGGACAAGGTTCAAGGAGACGTGGGAAGGAGCCGGTAGTAGTAGAATCGGCGTCCTCTTATGACAATTGGATCCCTCCCGACGGTGACGACGACTATCACCGATTACCTCGCCGGAATCGTGACGATGACCGGAACAACGATCGTTTTTTGGAGGGCAACAATATAAGAGACGACGATACTTATAGGGTCCGGATACATTGTGGCCAAGGCAGAGTTTATGGAGACGATCGTCGATACTGGAATGATCGCTTCCAATATGACAGACCGTCGCAATCCGATTATGAGCAGTTCCACCATCGCCATCAACGTAAACAACAAAGAGAAAACGATGGCTACAAAATTAAAAGAGATATCCCAATATTCAACGAGCTAGCAAACATTGAGGAATTTCTGGATTGGCTTTCTGAGATGGAAAGAGTCTTTGATTGTCGTGAAATGGATGAACAATGGAAAGTGAAGTTGGTAGTGTTAAAGTTCAAGGGCAGTGTGATGCCTTGGTGGGACCAAACCGTCGCCAACAGAGCCAGACAATAGAAGAAGCCTATTAGGACATGGAGAAAATTGAAATAAGTAAATAACTCATCAAAACTTGTTTTGTTCCACACGATTATCAACGCACATTTTATAATCAATATATAATTGCAGACAAGGGATCAAATCAGCTCGTGACTACAATGAAGAGTTCCAACGTCTGGGACCAAGAAACAATCTGGGGAAGACAGAAGAGTGACTTATTGCTCGCTTTGCTAGTGGGCTTAAGATGGGAGTTCAAGAGAAAATGCATTTGCACACAGTTGTGAGCCTTTCTGAAAATATCAACATGGCTGGACATGTGGAAAAATTTAACAATAAAAGCTGGAAATCATACAGTCAACAGACCACAATCAACAAGGAAGGATATAGTAGTCCGGAAGTGCAGAGTGCACCAAATTCAGAAAAAGAACCACTCCTTGAAACTCCAAAAGATGGTAAGGGCAGAAATTATTGGAGAAATAAGGGATACTCATTTTGTAACAATGTAGACTGTTTTAGACTGTTTAATTAGTTTAATCACAGAAGTGTCATTAATGAGGCATGTGACAATTATATAAGTCACTTGACCAGTCATCAATGGCTGAGATCCTTTGTGAAGGATTGGATGGTTATTTTGGGAGTTGTGCCATCACCCTATAAAGCACTAAGTATGGGCTGCCTCTTTGCTATATTTTTTATCATATTAAATCACCAGAATACCATGTGGACGCACACCAGATTGGGTCGACCGTAGACCCACGTTAAAAATCTTTTTTTTTCTTTCTTTCTCTCACATTTTCTTGGAATAGTTTCTCGGTTGCGCTCTTATTCTAACATAAATATTAACCCTTGCCCTCAACAACCTTTTATCAAATGTTATAGGTGCAATGGTATAGGACACAAGTCAAGGGAGTGATTACACGTCAAGGAATGACCTCCATCATTTGCATATCAAGCTAATGATATAAGTTCCATGAATCAGTGATTGTTGTCAATAAATTCCCATGGTTTAATTATTTCTGAAAGGAAGTAGGTGAAATTCAACGACGGTAAAAAACTAATATTCTTGAACTGACCTGTATGGTTCTTTACAAACTGAATGGACTTCTGTTTTCATTGTCATAAGGTGTAGAAATTGATCATCTTCTATTTTCTGCATCAGAATTTTCTTTGCCTGAAACATGAAAAAAGGTAATTAGGTTATTAGGGTATACCATCTTCTATTTTCTTTGCCTGAAATATATCAAGTTAAACATTGGAAAACAACAATGTAGATTAGAATCAAAATGTAAATCAATTATCATAGTATGAAAGAGGTAGGGATATAGGATTCATAATTAGGGTTTATGGAATTTCAAAAAAAGAAAATACCTCTTCAAGCTCTTTCTTATGTTCTTTAGAGAGGTCCTCCATTCGTTTTTTAATTTTGGAAAAATCATGAGAATTTGTGTACATGAAGGACAAATTTTCTAATTCTGACTGCAAAAAAAAACAATGTTAGATAAGTAAAACAGGTCAACTTGCATTATACAAAGATTATAAAAAATAATGAATTGATGTATTGTATAAAAAAATAAAATAAGAAATCATCATGTTATGCCATTCTTCACCAATAGTAATATAATATCACGATGTTAAATCATAAGTGTGATTTTTGTAAATGTAAAGCTAATTACATTAACAAATGTGCCGTGTTATCAAATGTAATCAAGGACTCCTGCCCCCAGAACCTAGCTGCCCTATTAATGTTTGCTGCAGTGGTAACAATCGGGAGATCTCTTACAGGGTTACACCTAGCCCACCTCCCCCACCTTCTGATTTCGGAAGTACTATTTGTTTCCAATGGATTTCTTTTTACCATCCCAAATAAAGTTGTCGTCCAACTTATTTTTGTGATAGTGGTGTCTTAGCTGTTTTCATATAAAGAGATAAAAATCCATTTGCATTTTTTAAAAACAAAATTAACCTTATTTGGATAAATATAACAACCAAGCTTTTCATTGTTTTATCTCCAACCATTTCTTAGTAGAAACTGATTCAACGTACACTATTACATCTCCCTCTTCATATATGCCCAATGGAGATCTCCAGGCTATCCCATGTATTTCACACTCTTCTGAGCATGAAACATTTGCCTAATCTGCTGCATTTGAAACGCCAAGCTAGAGCCATGTAACTGATCCAGTCTCCCAGATTCAGTGTGAGTTTTTCCAGATCCGCATTAGAGAAATTACAACTATAGAAGAGATGATCGACTATCCCTATTTCAATTTGGCCCCACGGAGTGACAGAGTGGAGGAAGTAACTATTCCTTGGACCATTTATTGGTGGTTTCCTTTTTGGGTAACTAAAATCTTATCAATATCAATATATCATACCAACATTTATAGAAATAAAAAGCATGATAAAAAATAATGTTACAGTGTTGAATTTATTTTTGGAACTGTATAAAAGGTTACACCGTCAAGAAGGCAATAATTTCATGCTGAAAGAAACAATACCTTAATCTGATATATCCCAAGTAACTTTGCCAAAGGGGCAAAAACCTCCAATGTTTCCATAGAAATGCTGGTCTATATGCAACAGAGTTCAGAAATGAAGATGTCATTAATCATGATGAAAAATATAAATAATCAGAAAAATATACCTGCTTATGTTGAGGCATGTGCGAAAGAGTCTGCATGTTATGTAATCTATCTGCTAATTTGACTACAATGACACGAACCTGTGAAAAATAATAGTTCGTTCAAATATTATGCATAAAACAACACTGAAAAGAAATCCTGAAAGAACCTCCTCTGTCATGGCTAGAAACATTTGCCTCAGATCATCTGCTTTTACATCCTGCACCGAGTTATTAGCACCTTTACATTGCAATTTTCCCAGCTTAGACACCTAATTTGAAGCATAAAAGTGCAAGATGAATATTTACAATTAAAGCAATCATACAATAATAATTATAGTTTTCAATAATAAATTATAAACAACACCTTTGTTTCGCCCTCTACTATGCGGCGTACAGTGGCACCAAACTTCTTTTCGATACTTTCGAATGTAACGACAGCTGTGTCTTCAACTGTGTCATGTAAAAGACCAGCAGCAATAGATTCCCAGTCCAATTCCTTGACAAAAACAACAGGCGACAACATATTAAATATGTCTATATCAGCTCACAAAACAAGCTCTACCCAGTCAAATCAGAGAATTCAAGACAATATAAAAAGTCGAAAGAAACTCACAAGTTTTCCAAGGATGCGTGCAACTTCAACTGGATGGATAATAAAAGGTTCACCACTTCGCCTTTTCTGTCCATCATGAGCTTCAAAAGCAAGCTGCACCAATACAAATCAATCTTTCTGTAACCATTTCCCCTTTTAAACTCAAATGCAACAAAAAAGGATCTTTATGCAAGTCAAAATTACAGAATGTGCAAGGTTCCTTGGAATGTAATGAAATAGGTATCTAAATATGAGATATGTGAATAACCATAAAATCAGCATAGCATGGAGCCATAGATATAAAATGGAAGAACGTCTACCTTTAAAGCTTTATACACCAATTCCAGTTCATCTGACGGAAGATACAAAAAATCTGGTTTCAGATCCTAAACAATTAAAAACAAAAAAGAAAATGCTGTAGTCAGCGAGAGATGTATCAATTCTTATAATTGAATATTTATAAAACAAACAAACACACAAAACAATCAAACATAATCTAAATTTAGAAGCACATGTAGGTACCCATGTAAGAATGGATAGGTGGGTGGTACACATGAGATGATGAGAAGTCATCTCTAAAAGCTTTTATACAATTTACTTTATTATATCCAAAAAGGAAAGAAAAAGAGAGTAAATTGCATTAAATGATTAAATAAAAGAGTAAAGTAATTACTATTTTAATTACTAACTGATAGGGTCATGTCCGAGGTGGACATTGCCATTGCAACAATATAAAATTTCAATAATTGCTTTCAAAAAAAAAATGTATAATTTCAATTTTTCAATAAGCAAAAATTATTTCTTATGTCCATCCATAAATGTAAGTCATTTTGTACTTGTAGGAAGAACTAGGTTGAATCTCCAGAAATTTAAATTTTATCTTCATCAAAAAAAAAGTTGAATCTCCATTGGTATTTTTCAGAAAGAATAGTAAAGAATGATGACTTCTCCCTATCTCGTTGCTTAATTCCATAATTTGGATGGAATATAAATATTAAACACTGTTGGAATTTGTTACATTTAATAGTCCCTCTTTATTGTAATGCCTCCTCTGTATATAAACTGTATAATGTGCTCTCCAAACACCCCATATTATAAATTTATAATAAATAGACAAGGAGTGACTCTTAAAATTAAAAGCATGATCCCAAAATTTTAATGTGTGGGTAATTTAGGAGTGATAGATAATTTAGAGAGATTAATAGATTTGAGAGAATGAAATCCACTTATCAACCATACCTTTCAACCAAATGACCTTGACTGCTATCTAGTAGATTGCATTCCATTGGTGGATTCTTTCCAAAATGAATAGCCCCCCCATCTACCTCTCCAGTTGCATACTTGCATGTCCTCTAGATAATGGATTCTTACCTTGTTCCATGATTCCATATTTCCATCATACTGCCTTGAAGGGCATTGTTTATTTATGAATTATAATTGTTCGCTCTAAGCTTCCCCCATCATTCTGAGAGAAGGCATTAAATAGCTATTTGTTCAGCAAGAACTCTGTCCAGATAAAAGAGAATCCCTGCTTTCTTCATAATTCTGTTTCATGGTACGTCCTTAAGGTACCGAAACCTCATCCATTGGTGGTCCCAAGGTGAATTAACTCCGCATGTGCATATCATTCTATCAAATCTCTTCCTGGTCTTTGCTGTATTCTTGATTTTCCTTGTAGATCAAGACTATCCTTCTATAGTTTCTAATGCACTTCTCTCTCTCACACTCCTTAGGAAATATGTAATTTTCCATTTTTCCTCACCATGTCCAAAACTCTTTTGAACAGTACACTAAATCCTATCCAATATATATAATCACTGAATATTCCCTGCTTAAGAAAATGACATCTTTTTTGATGAAGATAATTTTTTTTATAAATGGCTTCACCCAGTATGGATATGGCATACAATTAACTACATTGTTCATTACTGGGCTGCTGGGCAAGACCCGCTTCATTTCTAATGAAAATTTAACTTCATCTAAAAAAACTACATTGTTCCTAACTAAAAAATACCATCACAGAAATTTAAATCGAATGCAACTACAAGAGAATCGATACATTCTAAATGAAAATAAATTATTGACAAGTATGAACCCTTCTTTTATTTATGGCGAGTTATTCAAACTAGAAAATTAAAGGATGTTTTTCACTAGTATTTAGAGATATAAATGCCTTTATAGAGGCCACTGCTTCAAACAAATAAAATCAAGTAGTATTCTTTTTTTTTTTGCAAAAAAGTAGTATTTATTTGATGAAGCTTACAATTCATGAAAATTGAGGTTTGAAATGTATGGTATAAAAACTAGTAAAACCTCATTGTTTTACATTAGCATTGGATTCAGAGTATCCAAAATATCCAAATTTGGAATTATCGTCTTAAATTTCTCCGAATTTCCAATGACATGAAATTGCAAATTGGAAAAATATTTTGAAAATGCATATAAAAAATTGTAAGCTCTCATTTCAATTTTTAACTGAATATTTGGGACGTAAAATGTGAAAATTGTATCAAAAGTCGTGATTTCTGAAGTTCTCAAAAATCTAAAAAGTATCATCAAATTCCAAAAACTATCATGATTTTCCAGATTTATTTTCGATAGTCACAACATGTATTTTATTATTTTCAACTAAAATGATTTTATGGAAATTACTAACATGCCAAGACGTTAAAGAAAATTTTACCATCAATGCCATTATGTAAAACTATAAAACTCAAAACCCTTTCCCCAAATTCCTTTTCAACTCCTCTTCATCTCTTCACTGTAAACCCAAATAAAAATGGCGAAGGCAGATTTGGGATCCCACCTCGTTGCCAGGCCTAAAAATTGGCACTGCTTATTGGTATCATTTTGTAAGACATAAAGACGGGATTAAATATGTGATGATAGAATGCAGAAGAAAAACTATAACTCATTTTTGGATTGTCGATTAAAGTAAAAAGGAAGTGGAATTTGAGAATAGTTATTATGAAGAAGTGAATATTTGAGAAAAAAGAGGGTTAGCCATGTTTTTAGTTTGTCTGAAGTATAAGTCATGGCTGGGATGGACCAGGTGATCATCTATGAGTTAACCTTAATACCCTAGGTAAATCTACTAGTTTCTTAAAATAATGGAGAAAATGATTTGAAATATTTATAATAAAAAGAAACTCCTTTGGATATTTCACGACTTTAGACTACTAAAAATTTCTCCTAAAAAGGAAGTTGGGTCCTTTAATAATAATAACAATAAACATTTCTTTGCGTTATTTTTCAATTGATTATGAGCCTTTATCTCTTACAAGCTAAAAAAGTTACATTTTTAATTTTTTGTGCGGAAAAAATTGGCAAACATACCAGCAATAAGACTATCTATAAAAGTATATATTCTGGATAAATAAATATGACAACAAAAAGATTACACCCAAAAAAATACCTCCCATAATGATTCATGAGAAACTGCACCATAAAAATCTGAAGAAAAAGATGAAGAACAACACAACTTCTTTCTTTTTTTTGAATGAAAGCTTGCATTTGATTTCCCAAAATCATTCAAAGGTGAAAAATACTGAGCTTCAATAAAACCACCATTTTGAATGCTATGGACTTCATTTCTTAACCTACACTACACATCCAAAGTAAACGAGCATTTAGACCAAATGAAAGAAGGACAATAATATCTAATGCTATCTCCAAATTGAAAATAGAAATCAATATTTGATCAAAAAAATTAAGGGAAATAACTTGGCTAAAAAGAGATTCAGGATCTTTTGCACTAACTAGAGGTCAAAAGTGGATAATTTCTTGGGTAGATTACAGTCACAGAACTTGAAGGGTCTAGTTCCTCTGCCCAGTCATTGAAATAGCCACACTGGTCTTGCAAATATCCTGTGGTTTCCTTTTTCAGAAAATGGTAAAATTCCATTAATTGGAGTGGGCAGAGCCAAAAACTACACAGATATACTTATGAGGGAGATGAGAAAAAAAGAACAATCATAAAGTTTCTTATATAGTTTGACAGACGGCTATCTGTTTGCGGTTTCCATGAGAGTCGGACTCTCGTACAATAAGCACATTTAGCTCAATCTGATTTTGATTGTTTTTTTGTAAGAAAAAGCATTGAAGAAGATACAGACATCTTTCAAAGCTTCTTGGTGTTAAATCTAACCTGTAGTTGAACTAAATCTATAGTCCCTTCTTCTCGCTGATAAATCAAACAATGTTCAAGGCTAGTCACCTAATATCCCTCGATGATTGCCTCAATAGTTCCTTCCACGGGCCCCATAAACTGTATAAAACCAGAAGGTGAGTCCACCCTTATTCTTAAGTTTGATGAAGATAACTTGTTAATGGATTAATGAATGTTAAAGAGACCAATTGGTGGCATTTCAGATCCTGTCATAAGCATTGTGATCTAGCATTCTATCACCATTTGAGAGAAAAGACTGTCCTGTTATGGTATTACTTATCTTAAATGGGGGATCAATTAAACATCTTCTTTCATGAGGAAAATTACTTTTATATCCTGATCTCACCATGGACAAGATCATAATCATAGGTTTTTCAGGTGGGATTAGCCTTCACCTCCATGGTTTGATCTTCCCAGAAACCATATGACCTGGATTTTTTAATCTGCCTTGCTGGATAATGAACAAATAGTTGAGACAGTTTGTAATAGAGATGACTGGATGGAGTTGCTTGCTGGATTGTTGAAGTGTGGCAGTTGCTTATGTATTGGCCAGCTGACTAGGCTACTTGGAGTAGAGGATGAAGTGTTTTGAATTCCTTCCTCTTTCTTTCAAACCTTCTTGAATAATATGCCAAGTCAATCCCATTATTGGATGCAGAACTGTCAATGATTGCAGTGGGGCCACCTAATTAATTTCCGTAGCTATTATATCAGAAGTTTCCAAAACTTGACAGTTGCCTCCACGTTTGGACTTGAAACTGCTTGCAAACCAGGATTGTTGGGCTCTCCGACAGCTCACAGCAGGCATTTTGGATATTTCAAAGGAAAATTCTCAATATTTACCTCGATCCATTGATTCCATTCCTATCTTCTTTCTCCCCACTCTAACAACCTTCTTGGGAATTGGTTTAGCCATTTGAAAAAAAATCGACACTGCTATCTTAGGATTTAGAAATTATAAGTTAAAAAAATCAGAAACATTAAAATAAATAAAACCATCCTTAGAAATATGTAATGTTTAGTTAAGACATGCACTGATGAACACATAAAACTCAGAAACACATGGCAATAGTACATTACTGAAATATTTATTTAAAAACTAAGAAAGAAGACCATGGGGCAATGGAAGAAGTAATGACATTAAATTCACAAAGAAACGATGGTCATATAAATGAATACCAAAGAACCTATTTTGTATTCAGAAGACATCTTGTGAAAGATAAAAGAAAAGAACCTCACCCGGACTACGGGCTCCATCCTCCATTGAATTGCATCATGCAACACCCACTGCGGTTGCGCAGTACTGGCAATCGATCTAGTCAAAAACCTAGAAACCTTCCACGCGCAACACGGCACGCTGCAATCGTGCTCGCCTCCCCTGATCAGCTTACGCACCCCCACGCATTCCAACAAAACTGCAAAAAGAAACGCAGCTATCACCAATCGCATCCACCAAAGTCCCAGAGGACAGGAGAAAAAACATCAGAGATTCACAGATATAGACAGATGAATCAGGTAAGTAATAACATACCGGAATTCGATGGTGCCGAGACCATCCGTAAACCGTAGTCACTGCAAGGCGGCATAGTTAGGGGTTAAGAATCACATCGCCCTTACGAATTCTACGAATCATCTATAACTGGAAATGATGTGGGAGCAATACTAAGAGTGCAATCAAGAGGCGTAGACGCTTGCAACGGAGGTTGAATTGGGAAATCCGGCAGTGTATTTACCGGCTATAATTGGCGAGAACTTGTCGGGAAAGATATAGGATAAAAAAAGAGCCAACGTCCCCGCAGCCTTATGATCGGTAGTCTCACTGGACTACTGGAGTCCATATATTTTTGTGGATTATTTTCATAGATATCCAGAAAAGAACGTTCAATTTCAAATATATCCCCACTTAAAGAAAAGGAGTAAATATCCAATTTCAAATAGAAAATAGAAAATCCATTGAATTTTTATTACCATGTACCATAATGATGTACCTTTTGAGACAACGTATTTAGTTATTATATAACTAGACTACATAACTAATAGAAGAGGGTCAATAAGTTTTTTGTTCATTTTTTTTACTTCCGTTTCTATTTCTATACTTTATTTTTTGTAAGCTAAACATTAGCCTTTTATTTTTAATGAAATTTAATTGTTTCAAACAAACAAAAAATACCATAATGATGTACCTGGGCATTAGCATTAGTCTGGCTCGGTTCGGGTCCAAATAGAAACTTTTACTTCAAAAAATTAATACAAAATTTAACAAAACTGAAGCTTTAACTTGCTCTTCTATTTATGTATTTATCTTAACAATCATTTATGTTAACTAATTTTTGTTACTTTTTTTTATGTTAGCTCATCTATGTTATCTAATTTTTGTTACCTCATTTTTGTTATTTTATTTATGTTACCTCATTTATGTTACCTCATTTATATTACTTAATCAATGATTTATTTGGTTGTCATTCAGAATCTGAAGATACCGTCGATCTTGAAGAGGGTGATGTCAGAGTTTTTGATTATGCCAATCCTAGGCTCGAAATGGGTTAATCTTTTCCAACTAGGGATACCTTCAAGCATGCCGTGTATCACTACTGTCTATAGAATAGAATAATTACTCGAACGGTAAGAAGTGAAAGTCGACGTGTAAAACCCTGCTTCCAAACTGGGTTTCAATTATCATGAAATGATTAAACAATGATTTTAATTTCAAATGGAAGTTCAACATAACACCATTGGTTAGGCGTCATAACACCTCGGTCATATCTCATTCATGCATCCTTTCATTAAACCATTCATGTAAATCCCCCCCCCTTAATCCTATCATCATTTTAACTCAACATGCAACATGTATTTAAAACAAAACCACATGATAAATATTTTAACTTCTAACCAAACATACACCTCTATAACATGTTCATTATTTAAACAAAATAAATTAATCGAAACAGCCCGTAACGTTAAATGACTTATATGCAAATCCAACATGCCCCCAATAGTATGTAAAACATCTAAAGATATGGATAAATCAATAATCTGCTATATCATTGACGACCAAAAAACAGGACAGCAATGTGATATTTAACCGAGACAGTTTATATGCCAATCTAGCATGCAATCCTATAGTATCCAACCCTCCCACATGATAAGTATTTGACCTGCTACAATGAGTACCCCAATAACATATTAATCATCTAACATTATATTAGAGATAATTAATAAACTGCAATAAAATTGATAGCTACATAAGTGGATAGCAATATAATATACAAACCCATTAAATCCCATTATAGGCCTAACATTTCAAAATATAGACAGTAATACATATAGGCTGCAACAAGATGAAGATAGCAATATCACATTAAACCTCATTAAACCCAATCATCAATAGAAATCGACAGCAACAAAAAATAGAGAAAATTATGATACTCAACCATAATATAGGCAGCAACACATATAGGCAAAATATAGGCAGCAACAAGGTGAAGATAGCATTATCACTTTAAACCCAATTTTTAACAGTGAGCCAACAATAGGCAAATCCATGATCCTACCATTTAAATGCGTAATCATCCATGATCATATTCATCACGAAATAATAAAATAATAAATTGCAGTAGAATGAAACAATAACATATTAAAGATGACAATGAAATATTAAACCCATCACGATATAATAAACGACAGTAAAATGAAACAATAGCATACTAAAGATGGCGATAAAATATTAAATTCATGGATCGGATGACCCATGGTTTTTGGGTATCCTACCATTTCACTCTCTTATCATCCATGAACACATTTATCAAGATCGGATCTACTCCGATGCTTCTTTCATTCACATCTACCCTTTCTTCCCATCAAGATATCCCTTATCTCATTTCCAAACCTAAAACTCTACATACCTCTTCCGCTGCATGTCGAGTCTCACACCTACCACACCACGACACCGGTGTCCCCTTACAGATCCAAGCCACGATGCCCAAGTCGTTCTCTCTTTCTCCTAGTCGCCCTCCTTCTTCCCCATCCTCTTTCCGTTTTAATCTCTTTCTTTCTATCATTTTATTTTTATATTCATAATATTTTACGTTTTTACCCTTAATCGGGTTACATCCAATTAATAACCTGCTACATACAATAACTGGTTATTACACGGCGGGTAACCATTGCATGTGCCGTAGACAATTGTCCATGACATGTGCATGGTTTTGTAAGAAGTGGGAGTTTTCAAATGGTAGTCCACGAATACAATTCTATACATCACTGTTCAGGAGTGACTCCCCATAATAAATCGATGGGGACATCGAAATGGGTAGCTTCAGTTTGCGAGTCTTGGTTGAGGTATGCATATTCAAATATGTTTTTTATAATTTTTAATGTCATGTTATTTTATCAGAAGGAATACTTACACTCCTACACGAGAAATCCAACATCGCATACACGATGTATATGGAATTCCTATTTCGTATGGTAAGGCGATTCGTGAACGCAAAGTTGAGATGGACATCATTGATGGAACATCTAAGGAGATGTTTCAGATGTTCCCAAGATTTGCAGCTGGGATTTTGGAAACTAATCCGGACAGTATTGTTGATTTGGTCGTAGACACTGATTGCAGGTTCAAGAGGTTTTTTTTCAGTCTGAAGGAATGCATTGATGGTTTCTTGGATGGGTGCAGACCATTTTTAGGTTGATGGAGCCCATATGTCAAGTAGGTATAAGGGGGTACCGCTGGCCGCTACTGCTGTTGATGCAGACAATAAAATATTTCCAGTAGCATTTGGGATGGTAGAGTGCGAATCCCTTTCGTCGTGGTCATGGTTTTGCAAATACCTTCATGAAGCAGTTGGTATCAGGCTTGGTCTGACATTCATATCTTATGGCCATCTAGGAATTCGTGGTGCCTTGCGCATTTATTTCCTTGAATGTAAGAGGAGGACGTGTACGTTCCACATGGAATTTTTTTTTATAAAAAGCAACAAAGGTAATGGTCTAGAATATTTTTTCTACAAGTCTGCAGCCATTTTTTGCAGTCTTGAGAAGGCTGAACTACTGAACCAGGTGCGGAACATATCTGAGAATGTATACAATTGGATAATTACGAAGACTGATCTTTGGGCTAGGTCGGATTTTCAGACTGACTCTAAGGTGGAATACAAGATAAGCAACATCTGCGAGAGCTTGAACAAACTGTTACTGAAAATACGACAAACTCCACAGGTATTCATTGATTTTCTGATTTTTTTTAATAATGATTTTTTAATAATGATTTTTTAATAATGATGATTTTTTAATAATGATGATTGTTTAATAATGATGTTTGTTTAATATGTTCATATGCAGTTGAAATGTGCCCTATCTATCATTGACTATTGCATGATGATATGCAATAGTAGATCGAAGAGTCAGATTCACAACATATATGGTCATATCACATTATGGGAATATAATGTTTCTCACTACTACCGTGTGGAGTGTCTTCGGAGTACCTACAAGTATGGTATCGATGCGATTAGGGATAGAAGAATGTGGCCCCTTGTACCAGATATGATTGATGTCTTACCTCTAAGGTATGGTCGTCGAGCCGGACGACCTAAGGTAAAAAGAATGAGAGCAGCTAGGGAGCCACCACCATTTCGAAAGCGATTCATAGCTAGGTGTTCGCGTTGTAGAGAAGGTTTCGGATCCTACTTCGGTAGATATAATGTTTCGTACACCACCAAAGAATACAACTAGGGTTGGTACCTCACGTGCATGGGAATCAACTGCACACAATTCTGGAACCACGATCGAGCATGCCCATCTGCTTCCTAATGACCTGCTACGTGAATTTGACGATGTTGAGAGATTTATCATCAAGAATTCCCAAATATTTGATGCATACAATTGCAATGGGAAACAACCTTAGATGGTTAACACCTTTACAGTTTAATGCAACTTTTTATTAATTAACTGTTAGATCTTTTTTAATTAAAATCAGGTTTGTTCTTCAAAACCTGATTGGCGGGATAATAAGAACATCAGTCTACTACAGAAAGAAAGAAAAATCAGGTTTGTGCTTCTTTAAATATTCCATCTTCAGTTTTATTCCAAAACGGTCGCCTTCTGCAAAGTAAAATGTATGTTATAACACCGATGCTCCAAACGTCCGATTGAGGTCCGGATTTGTGTTTCAGTACCTCTGGACCGACGTAATATGCACTTCTAACAATGTTTCTGAACTTCTTTCCTGAATTTGACAAGAGAATGAGAAATTACTACAAAACAAACCGAATAGCGACCTTCTCTATCACAACGATCTTGTTATTGCAAATCAGTTGGATCGGGAAAATGGATTGTTCAATTGCAGGAATCGGAATGGCTTAGAACGAGTTTACAGAAATGGTTGGATGATGAGTACTGCCCAGAGGATGCTAATCTAGAGATCAGTAAGGTTGCAGCGCAATCCTACTATGAATCTTTGACGGGAAAGATAGATGACATGGGTGAGATTTTAATGAATATGGTGAAATCTCCAGTCTGTTTCCTTCCAGGAGAGCTTCCATGAATCATTCTCATCAACTAATGTTGTTGTCCATCTGATAACTTTGAAGATGGAATCACACTCGTCAGAGTTAGAGAACGACGGTGAGTGAATAGGGAACGTATGTCTCGTAGTTATAACTTAACTGAGTGACGGGATTTTAAATTGCAAGTGTTTTTTATTATCAAGTAGCAGCATAAAAGTTAGATCGGTTTCCAGGCCGAGGCGGTGAGAAGGCAAAGATCCTTTCACCCAAGCTTGAGAGTTCCATTTTCCTCGACTAACGTATAGCCGTCGCAAGGAAACATGCCGAGAAGAAGACTTGCTTGTGTGGCTACATTGCCGGCAAGTGAAGACGACCGAAACCCAGGATGACGGAGCTTCTCTCTCCAATTCGTAAACTTCACCTCCCCTGTTCTCGCCGGGCCACCAACAGCTTGCACATTCCGAATCTCCCTGGCGAGCCGCTGCTGCTCGACAACCTGCCTCTCGTGGCTTTCTTCACTGTATGATGCGCCTAAGGAGTTGAATAAGGCGGAGTAATAATGAATCGCCTCCACGAACCTTGAAGATCCAACTCGTGCTCGCCGATTGCATTGAAGAAGTGTGGAATCTTCCAAACGAGGTCCGTCGTAAACCGCACCATCTCCTCTCACAGAGGAAATGTACGCCCTTTCTAAGATTAGAGAGAGGCGGAAGAAGAAAATAAGTAAATTTCCAGAAAATCCTTTGAGTATTCGGGTTTGTCCTTTGAGTAATGTTTTCCGGATGTTAGATAGCAGGTCATTGTAAAGGGTTACCGGGTATGGGTAAAACCAAGATAATTTACTAATGAATTTGCCCGCTAACACACCTTAATTAATCACCTAACACCTAGACTTGGTGGTTAGTTTTGACCACCAAACCATCTTAGGTGGTTAGTTTCGACACACACCCATTAAAAATTAACCTAACTTTAAGGTAAAGTTAGGTTAACCTGACCTGATCATCTTCCTTATTTATATTATTAATATAATTTCCATCCGGTCTGTTTGAGCCCGAATCGGATAATGACCGGGTCTGGACCTGAACATCCAGATTCAAATTGTTTAACGAAGCTAAAATTAACACCATCCCCAGACGGCCAGACCCATTTGCACCCCTACTAACCAGTAACCATTCAATGAAGTCACTGTGCGATTGTTGAAAACTATTTAAGGGAGGAGTTGAAGTACAAATATTCAAAGTTTTATATGAGTGGAACCCCTTGATTTAGTTGGAATTAAGAGTGTTTTACAAGAGAAGGTAAATGTTTCTTCTAGGAGGGTTGCGTCTCTTTCAATTTGCAAACCCTTTTATAGTATTTTATCTATTGTGACTTGGGATATGTTATTGTTGTTGAAGCAAATTGGCCTCAATTTTTTTCAACAAGTTTTAATTTCTCAAAAAAAAAATAGCCTCAATTATACAATGATTTCATAAGATTAACAATTTAACATGAATGTGAACAATGCTTGAAATCAAAAATCAATTGAATGACAACTTCCCACCAATTGAATCAAACAAGAAGATATGCATATATAGAGACAGGACTTCACCAAGATCAAACAATCCAGCTCTGCAAAGGGAGTCTCGCCGATCCCTTAGGAACGGATCAAGCACCAGATCCGGTCTCTCTATATACATATACAAATTACAAAACACACAGAGTAAACCTGCTAAAATGCTGAAACCCAAGGCAAAATAGGTCTGGCCTGGATAATTTATTGATCATACATTCATACCAGATCAACCTGGCCACTCTCAACCAGAGCTTTTATAGACTTGTAACGGAGAACATACAGATCGTCAGCAACCAAATCTACAATTTCATCACCACTACAAGCAAATAGAGCAGTAGTTAAGAAACAGTAAGAATATCATCATCCTAAAGATAGAAATTATGATATAATCATAGTTAATCATCAATCTTACATATCATCCAATTGGAAAGCGCCGACCGCACCCTTGCTCTTGCAGAAGACAAAAGTGTCCAACTGAGGTTCTGGAACTGAAGAGCAAATGTTAGTATCATTAAAGAGACTAACATTTAAGCCATAAATAAAAAGAGATTAACAGTTAATACTCATGTCATCTTCAACACTGGAGACTGACTGCTTGAAGAATGATTGGTAACCGTTTGGCAAACGAGACAATACACATTGCTGAAGATGCTTCTCCATTATATCAATGCATCTGAGATGACAATAAAAGAAAAATTTGATAAAGAGGAAGAAGAATCAAAATGTTTTGTTTATAGTCACCGTTTGGCAAAGTTGCGTTCTTGGTCAGAGAGTCGATTCCACAAATGGGACCTTGAAATGTGAGCAATGAACTTTTCAATCTACAAGTGAAATAAAATTGGGTAAGAACTAAGAACACTAAACATAAGAATGTAAACGAGTCGGATCTTGAATAACTCAAGACCAGCTAAACAAACCTAATTTTAGAGCTTGAACTCGGCTTGTTTAATAAACAAGTCAGCTTGAGCTCGACTCGTTTATTTCGGGCCAAGCTTAAGCAGCTCATTAATACCTTTTTATTTTTAAAAAATTGAAATCATTTTAAAATCATTTTGCTCATATTTTGTACCTTGCTTCTATTGTACAAGAAATGATTTTAAAATCATTTTTCTCATATTTTGTACCTTGCTTCTATTGTACAAGAATTTCTAATAAGATACAACTACCCAATCTCTTATTTATAAGACGGCATTCTCCTCAGATTTTCATATTCATTTGATGTGAGGGTGTGGAACAAAAATTATGACATTAATTTTGTTATTGGGATCTTAATATATTAATGAATGAAATTAATATAAATCATATAAAATAGCGTCAAAAACTCAAAATACTATTATAGCACAATGGTATTTAATAATAAAGTTTACCAGTTCCCCCAAATAACCAATGTTTAAACTACATCTAAATCATGTATTTCGATTTTTTTCATTATAAAATATACAAGAAATATAATATAATATAATATAATATTTTTATTTTTATTAATAAACGAGCTTTCAAGTCGAGTCAAGTTGAGCTTGAGGTGGCTCGAGCCTGGCTCATTTGTTAAACAAACTTTCTATTTCGGCCCGAGCTCGACTTGTTTATTAATCGAGCAGGGTCAAGTCGAGCCCATTGGGTCCGGGTTAAATTCCCATCCCTAACTACAGTAACTAGACACTCCTAAGTGTAAATTAAAAAAAGTTTTGGAATCATGAAATCATACCTTAAAAATACGAATTCGAAGATACGATCTTACAAGAAACAATGCCCGATCGAGATCCATTTGATAGATGGAAACTAAAAGATCATCTGTGTTATTATCCTCGAATTCATCCATTGTTCCTTCCTGATCAGATTAATACTCAGATCCTAAACCCTTAGTAGTCCAAATTTGAAATAGCGACATGTTGGTTAATTTATAAACTGTCAACAATTACCAGTAACTGAATCTGCTCTCTGGCTCTTTGTACAAGATCAGATTGGAAGTGGAGGATCTCAGGGGAAGCCTTCTCATTCCTCCATGCCTTCTTCAGCAACTCAATATCTGTAGTCTCCAAACTGTTGCTGTCGTCATTCGTCCATGGGAACTCATTGGTGCCTCCCAAAGCCGAATCAAATTCTGATGCTGAACCAGAAGCCATTGTGTTTGAGTGTTTGGCAAATTAGAAAACAAGGAAAAAGGATGAGGGAAATCGATAAATTGTAGAGATTTGGATAAATTCCATCGTAGCTCTCAGCAGCGACAGATCTGGAATTTTGAAAAGCCTGAACAAAGTCAAACATAAAACACTATCAATTTCAAATACAAACTTAAAATATTACAGGATGGGTAACTCTATTCTTCTTTTCATCATTGGTTATCAACGATTCAATGTGCATTATCATTTCAACATTACCATTGAAGTGTGAATAATAAATTCAAGACAGATCTAGAGTTCCCCAACAGGAGGCTTCTTTACTAGAGACAAGTTTAGTTTTTAGATACCTTCCATAAAATAAAACATACTAGTCCTGTACCAAAAGATTGGGCATGATATACCCTGAAAATGCAAATAATATATAAAAACACTTGCATTCTGCGATAAACATTCGAAGCAATTCAAAATTTCAAAATATAAATTCTCACCTCAACTCAAATTAGATTTCTTCGAGAAGAATCTCCAAATCTCCAATGAAAGACAAGTAGGCAACAAGAACCTCCAATACAAGAGAATAATAAATCTGAAATTAAACAGATTTTATCGATTTAGATACATTTTTAATTTAACTGATTAGATATATAATTATATATCCATGTAGCCTCATATGTAAGTAGTATTATAATTTATAAGATATGAGTTCTATTTAATTAACTATATAGCTCGAAGCCTCAATTATCAATTAAAGTAACGAACAAAAAAATAGGACGGTAAGAAATAATGCCTTTAGTTTATTGCAAACTGGTGAAAATAAAGTATAAAAATCTACAAATTGATAGAAAGAAAATGGGTGAAATCTCAAATTACACGGAGTTGTGAGCCTGTGGAAATGTGAATTATGAAATCTGTGAGGAAGCGGAGAAGCAGGGTCTCAGTGACTTCAGGAGACTTCTGAACGTCATTGATGGTGGAGAACCAAAAGATGGGTTGTGGAGTCTTACCTTGGAGGTCGCCGGACTGGACTGGAGGTCTCTCCGCAATTCGTCGCTGATCGCTGGATGAAAATCTCGCCGCTGGTCACGGAATCGCCGCCGAAGGGGGTGGCCAGTGGGACTGGGAGAACAATACGATGAGTTGAAGTGGCCGGTTGGGAGAAAATCGATTTAAGGGTTTACAAGAGGTATTTAATTTAGGGGGGTTTTGGGGTTATTTGCGTTTTTGGAAGAAAAAAATGAAATATATGCGTTTGGGTTAATTTTAGGAGGTTTGGGTTTAATTGGGTTAATTCACTGAATTGATTCAGAGTTGAGTTTAGTGGTTTAAAATCGATGAGTTATTTCTGTTTTTCTTTAAAAAAAATATTTATTTGCTATTTCTACCTTTTCAATTTTTTTTTTTTTTTGTAAACCGATTCTGATGTCACCGCTAGAGATGGTGATGGGGATCGGAAGAAGTCTAGATCTATAGGCTGGAGAAGACTGTGAGGGAACTGGAATCCACCAGTAGAGAGAAAAAGATTAGACCTAGGTGTTGGTACTATGGACCGCGGATCGCGGCCCATGGACCGAACAGGGCCTGTCGACGGCCCAGGCGAGTGGACGGGCCCAACGCATGAGTCCATGAGGCCCGAGGTCGACGATAGGAGGCTATAAATACCTCCCCTGGTCCAACAGGGGAGGGTGTTGATAAATCTAGAGAGTGAACTTGCACTAAGTTGTGGTTGTGAGCTTACTCCGGCGAGCCCACACACCAACACTAGGTCTAAAAACTGTAGGGAGAAGGTAAAGAGACAAGTAGAAAAGTAAAAAGAGAAAAAATAATACCCGATGATAATTCTTTAAAAAAACAAAATCCTCTTCTCTACCCTCCACTATTCCTTTTTATATGCTTGACTCCACACTAGTGGTCAATATAGAGTCAAGTTAAAAAAAAGGATATTAATGGAGGGTTGTGATGTTCTCTGAAATACAGAGAACATTAGCCACTGCATCAGAAATCTGTTGTGGTTGTTGGAAAAATATAGCATGGCATGGCAAACAAAATGTAATATTATTTGAAATATTGTATTCCAAGTCCCCCAATGCTCCCAATATGGTACTCCCCCCACCGCCGTCAAGCAGCTAGACCTTGCTTATCGTCAAGGACCTGCTGGACTTGGGGAACGCCTGCTACATCTGTACCATCCAGGAAGTTGGTATTGAACGATTCCGCCAGAAGCGCAGACTGGAAAGAGAAGCCACGCTCCGCACGACTCTCGAGGAGGTTACCCAATAGAACGGACACCTTTTGTCCCCTCCATGGTCGTATGAAATGAGTATAGGTGATCCTCATACATTGTTAGCTTAGGGGTCCTCCATCCTAAAGGATACCCTTCGGTCAACAAGTGTTGCGCGAGGGCTTCTCAGTCGCCCCCTTAAGTGGTGACCGCATCATTTCTTCCATCGGATTCCAACGTATTGTTGATTTGTTGTTATCCATCGTTAATTTCATGATTTGTTCATGGAGTTGCCTTTGGCTGTCCTGAAAGCCTATGATGACGGACAATACCCTGTGATTTATTCGGTTTCGCCATTTCCAATGATGGATTTCCGCCTGGCGATGTCTATCTTGTCGAGCCTGTCGTCTTCTTGGAGTAGAGGATCTACTAGCTTGCCGAGCCCGCCGTCTCCTGGGAGTAAGTGATCTACTTTGTCTCGCAGGAGTAAGAGATCGATATGCTGGCTTGCCGAGCCCATCGTCTCATGGGGGGGTCTGTTGGGGGCGTAACATGTGGTTCCTCTCGTGTAGGTAGGACTTGTAGGGTTCCGCCCCTCGTCTTGCAGACATCGAGTGATTGGACCTAGTGTCGTGTCTCCTCCAACCTACGATCTTCCTCCGTTTACATTATTCGATCCAGATGGTCTGAATCCATTCAATTTGACGCAAAATTAGATTTACGTAAGGTTCACCACTGATGATGTAATATAAAATATAAGTATTATACTACATAATCTTTTTATTTAATAAAATGTATTTTTTACAAATGGTAAAAGATCTTCTCTATGTGTTTGTGTTTATACAATAACACTATTGGATTCGGCTCATTGGACCGTACGGGTTTATTGAGCCGTACTCGATGGTCCCGATCGGTTGGGCCGGGGGTAAGGGTGAGAACGGGTCTGCCCCGTTGCCCCGGTCATATTCCGGGACGGGTCTAGGCGAACCCCGGGCCGACCCGCCCTGTTTTTTAAAAATTAATTTTCATGTTTTTTATATTAATTTAAATTATATTATATTAGATATATAATTTTTCTAATTAAGTTTTTTTAAAATCAAATAAAAAATTTACCCATTTTAAATTTGGGTGGGCCCGTTCCACGCCTCGGTTTCCGTCTGGCTAAACGGGCTTGCAAAATTTCCCGTTTTCATCCTAGGGGTATTGCAAAAATAAAAGAATGTGAGAACTCTTGGCTAAACGGGCTTGGCCCAGAAAGAAATCAAACCCTAAAAATAGTCTCCCTTGTAGTAATATTACTGAGATTTTTCATTATCGTCGTTGCGCAAAACATTTTGAGGCAGAAAAACAAAAAAAGAAAGTTGACAATCCTTTGTTTGAGAAGCGGCTGAAAAAGAAAGAGGCCAAAATGGTCGGCGACGGCGGAAGAAGGGGGGATGACGAGGAAAAGAGAAAGAGGAAAAAGAAAAAAACGGAAGAAAAAGACGACGACATCGACGACGACACGGGGACAGGGGTGCATGGTGAGAAAAAGAAGAGTATAATTCTCCCATCTATGATCAAGAACAAGGATAAGCGAATGGCCGTCCACGCCAAACGGAAGCATGAGAAGAAGTTAGAGAAGAGGAAAAGAGCCAAAGAGAGAGAATTGTCTGTTAAGAAAGCTGTCGAGCTTGGTGAGGAGGTAAACTATTATACTAGTCCTTTTTCGGAGATGAGCAGCGATTCCAGCTAATATGGAATGCTTGTCCCTATTCTCTAAGTTTTGGGGATTATTAATGCAGATTCCGGTGAAGCAAGTGCCGAAGACCATTGAAAATACCCGAGAGGTTGATGACAATATTTACAAAATCGACGATGAAGAGGTATGTCAGGGAATCTAAATTTTAAGGTCCTATACTAGGGGTTTAAGGTAGTTATTTTGTGATTCGTAGAACAAAATTGAAATTTGTAGACTTCATTATTTTAAACCATCATTGTTATATTCTTTTTCAACCACATTAGTTTTTTTGTTTTCCATTTTATTTTCTTTAACTCAACTACTCAAGAGTCAAGACATTTGATCCGATATAAGATTTTAAAATACTACTAAAATATCATATCTTTAATTGCAAATTAAGGTTTAGAATCAAATTATGACTACTGATATATTAACATAATATCAAGGTTTAAAAATCGGTTAACCGGTAACCGGTTCTGACTGACCGGTTTTCCGGTTAGGTCGGTTAACCATCGGTCAGGGGTATTTTGGTAATTTTACAATTTTGAAGATAAATATAGTATATATATCCTATCTATATAAAAAACCCTGTTCAAACTTTAAATTATAATAGTAATAGTCTGATAGATAACAAATTCAAAGAAAATAGTAATAGAAATTCAAACATAGTAGTGACAGAAATCTAAACATAGTAGTAATAGAAATTCAAATTCAAACATAGTAGTAAACTTGTAATTAGGGTGTCAAACGAGCCGAGCCGAGCTTTTGCTTATAGAGACGGGTTCGGGCTCGGCTCGTTAAGGAATTGTCTATGCTCGGGCTCGAGCTCGCCGAGCCTGGTTTGGCCGAGCTCGGACTCGGCTCGTTAAGGCATTGTCCAGGCTTAGGCGAAGTTCAGAAAAAATTAAAATCTAAAAAATATCTATATCTATTTTTTATTTATTTAGGTTTTTATTTAAGTTTTCTTATAATTTATTCAATAGTCCTTATCAAATAATATCTATATTTTATTTAATTATTAAAAAGCCCTTAACGAGCTTATCGAGCCGAGCCTGAGCCCGAGCCGAGCTTTAGTTGACACCCTACTTGTAATAGAAATGAGGTTTTAGTTTTCTAGATAGTAAATAGTAGTTTTTAAGAAATTGTAGTCTTCTACATAGCCTTTAAACCTTTAAAAATTTAAAACGGATCGGATATTCGGGTTGTATCCGACCCGAATACCACTAACCGGTCATCGGTTAGCACTAATCTACCGGTCAGCTGGTTAACCGTCAGTTTTTAAACCTTGTATAATATAATGTACTTAGAAAAAATGATGTGAATTTGATATAAAAATATGGTTTCTTTCTTCAAAGTGGTGCCAAGGAAACAAGTATGTAAAAATAATTTAAAGAATTTTAAATAAACCTTTTATTAGCCTTAATCTGGCAATTGATATCATTAATTTATAAACATTAGATTTTTTGCTTTGTAGTTGATCTGGCAAAAGATCTTTTATCATCACATGGTTTGCTATTTTACATTTTTACTCAATTTTTAAGAAGTTGTAATGCAAGAACTTCATTACATAGTGTGCTCTACTGCTCTGTCTTGGTAGAGACACACTCCCTTCTTACTCATTCAGTTACACCCTCGGCTTCATGATCTATAATGTCATAAAGTCAGGGATCTTTTGGCATATATCCATTTATTATCCGGGGCATTGCCTTTCATTTAAAATAAATAAATAATAATGATTATCGATATAAATAAAATAAATGTTTTTAATTGATTGTAAATTGTAATTACATTTTAATCTCTGTTTCTAGATGTAATTAGTTAGTGTGAATCGAGACTTGACTGAATTGGTTATACATTCAGTTAAGTCCTCGTTCAAACCTCAAGTGTATATAAACAGAGGGGTCGATCATTTGATATTTTGATCCCCCCACCTTGATTCAGTCTTGATAACACTTTTAATAATTTTACTCAAAAAATACAGTTCATGGAAGAAAAATGTCATGATGAATTCAGCAAAGTTGTGGAAAATGGTCATGTTCCAAAGATATTGATAACCACTAATCGATTTAATTCCACCGTAAGCTATTTACAAATGTTTTTATATTTTTTAATTTATTATACTATACTATTAATGTCATAATGCTGCATCTTTCCTTTACTCTCTTTTGCTTTTCAGAGAGGACCTGCCTTTATTTCTGAGTTACTGACAATTGTTCCCAATGCACAATACAAAAAAAGAGGAACGTATGAATTGAAAAAGGTATTTTTTCATAAAGTTAAATTCCTTTTATAATTGATATGATATTGCTAGAAACTTATAAAGGGGCCAAAGGGCCATGTCCAGGTATATTTAATTACTTTGATAAGTTGGAAAATAAAAGGGAATCTCCATTTTACTCTCCATGACGCTTCTCACCTTCTGCTTGTTCCTCCCCTTGTCCAAATATCAATGTGTTCACACAAATCAGAATTTGCAGGTTCTTTTCCTGGCTAGATAACTGATTTTTCCACATAATGTAGTTATCCATTTGGGATATGAGTAGGTCTGTAAATGGTATACCGGAATCCGTACTCGTATCCGCATTTGAGTATGACTATCCGGATTCCGGATACGGATTCGGATACCTAAATTGATATCTGGATTTTATCCGGAAGGATTCGGATATCCGGAAAATCCGCCGTTAAAATCCAAATTTGTTTAAGAATTTCGGATACGGATATCCGAATAAATATAAATTGACTTCCGAATATCCGGATTTTAAGGTGATTAATTGACTATTAATTATTAACTTTATTAAGGGTGATTTTATATTTTTATAAAAAGTTATTCGGATTTGGATTATCTGGATATCCGGAAATTTATCTGGATTCAGATTTTCCTATCCGGATTTTATTCGGTCGGATTCGGATTATCCGGTCGGATACCTACGTATCTGAGCCGAATCCGACCGATATACATGCTTAGATATGAGTCATAAGACTAGATCTTCAAATATATCCATTAGGTATGCTATTTTCTTGATTTTCATTGTGACTGCATCTGGTAGAATTGTACCCTGCAGTCTGCACCCAGTAATTGTATTTTCTATCAAATACCCAGTTTGCAAGTTGAAACGTGCATGGTTTTATGTGCGACTAAATGACCGGGTGATTGGATGGTGCGCCTGGAGATTTTTTTCCCATATACAGTTTTTTACATGTCCCTATTTTACATACATATATAATACACTGTTTAAATTTCAAAGTAAAATACTAAATATCATAAGTCTGTTAGAGTAAAATAGGAATACACTAATTAAAATATGTAATTCATAATATCAAGTTCATCTCCTTTGTCACCTTCATCATTCAAGAGTGCATCGTCATCTTCAGGACCAATTCACTTTGACCTTGTCAATTTCTATATCAACGAATGTAAATTTACAAAGATTTAAAATTTAAATAGTTATCTGGTATGGGTCAGGCTAAATACAATTGGGATCTTTCGAATAACCTGAAATACACGACTCCATTCTAGTGTGAAAATAACCCTTCAATCTGATTTGTGATCTGTTGAAGCTCCCTAGCTCCCTTCAATCACGAAATGGAATAGTGGTTTCATATTCTGCTCTCACAAGAAATGAAACCTCTTGTAGAACAACAATTGGCAAGGTAAGATGAAAGATCACACACAAGATTTTACGTGGTTCCCCTCTAAATGGTGTATATCCACGATAGTGCACTAGAATGATGATAGATTTTGCACTGCTCATTTTGCACGGGAGGGCTTGGTAAGGGTTGGTGGATTTTGCTCTGGAAAGCCCAAAATACTGTGAAGGGTGTTGTCTAAGGTATTCGTTATCTGCATTCTTTTGTCCATTCATATCTTGCACAGGGAATTCTTTTAGAACATCTCTGATGTATTTCAGATTGGCCTTGAAAAATATTTGAATGTCACATGCATATATGAGATGGGTGATTGAGCTGATAGAAGTAAAATTATGAATTTTTTATATTTGTCATTCCTTTTTTTTTCGATTCTTTAAGATTTAGGAATCTACCTAATATGATTTATCTGGTGAACAACTCATACTTGTATCAAATGTTATTTCTTTTTTGTCCGCAGATTATTGAAGGTGCAAAAAAAAGAGATTTCACATCAATTATAGTTGTTCATTGTCGACGCCGGGAACCAGGTTAACACATGCATTACTTAAATCTTGATTTCGTAAATTTGAATTTGTCCACCTTCTACATTGCAATTTTTTTTCGTTTTTTTAAATGCATTTGTTGGGGTTATCTAAATGTTTTTACAGACGCACTCTTAATAATTGGCTTACCCTTTGGTCCCACTGCTCATTTTAAGCTTTCCAGTTTAGTCCTTCGCAAAGACATTAAGGTAACTTAAAGTTATTATTGATGACAATAAAATTTCAATAAAAATTGAAAGGGGCCTAGCCCATATTATATTAGATCAGAGAATGAGAAGGAATCTCATGGTCACTCAACTTTTATAGCATCATGTATTCATGTACATTAATTTGCAAATACTAACACTTTGCCTTATGTTTTGCAGAATCATGGAAATCCTTCCGGCCACAAGCCTGAATTGATCTTGAATAATTTCACTACAACTCTAGGTCATCGTGTTGGCCGGTAATTTTTTTTATAGTTTAAAAATATTTAGTGTGTTAAAATTTTAGGGTAATTATAGTATATGAGTGTATGAGAAAATTAAATGCAAATCTTGTTGTGTATGAGTATATCAAAGTATCGTAGCTAATTTTTTAAATTAAATTCACGTGTGCAAAAATTCAAGTAAAAAGACAGTAAAATGGTCATTAGCGTTAACTGGAAAATGTCTAGAATCTGACGAAATGGTAAATAGTGGAAAAAATCACAATCTATATGTTCTTTAGCGATCAGAGATCTTATCAGAGGTGAACATCTTATTTGAAAATATATTAAATAGTTATGGTTAGTTGTCATGGCTGGAGAAGGTGGAGACTGAAATGGTTTTCCTTTTGGTATTTGGGTGGATCCGGATCTGTAAAAGCATTCTCCAAATCCCGGTTTTGTGACTGCTTTACTGCCAATTTTAGTTTAAAAAGCAGCAAACCCAATGCATTTTCATTATGTGTTTTCCTGTCTAGATTATCTCATGCATTTAATTAATAATCAACTATTATTTAACAATTATGGATGAGTGGATTCTTGTTTATGTTATCCAAACTGCTTCTTTCTTTAGTTATTATTTATTCATTTGTATGATTACATTACATATCATACAACTATTTATATTGTGAATGCCTCATTTGAATAGGTTACTACAGTCGATCTTTCCTCAAGACCCAGAATTTCGTGGTCGACGAGTTGTAACCTTCCACAATCAACGAGACTTTATATTCTTTCGTCACCATAGGTTTACATTTTACTTTTACACTTAAAATTTAGATATATATTATATTTTTCTTTTTTGATTTTTTTTCTTCTGTCAGACACTTTTGCCAAAACAGATATATTTAAATGGATGAATAAATTTTAAAATTTATTTTTATCAAAAATAAATTCGCAAAATAGTAAAGAATCAAATTGTGTATGGTTATTTCTTTTACATTTTTTACTCCCAAGGTTTAAGATCATATATAAAACCTAAGGCTCTCACACTAATAGACTGTGGACCAAATTACACAGTGCTTTGGAAAAGTGGAAACCCAAACAATAAACTTGCAAAAATAGGTGAGGAAATTAGAGACAAAAACCATAAAGACACTCTAGCTGAAGGAATATGGGCCAACAAACCCACAAAATTCTCCATACTTCTATGGAGAATAAAATGGGGACACCTAAATACCTTTACCAGGCTAAATGGATGGGGCATGCCCATCTCACCCACCTGCCTATTATGCAACTTAGAAAATGAAACCAGAGGACACTTTTTTTTCAACTACAGCTACTTTAGAGCCATCCTTCTACCCCTAGTTGAAAAATTAAACAATATTATTTAGAAAATCATGAACATCCCCACACCCACCACCACATACCCAAACATCAAAATAGGAGACCTAATTGAGGCATGTCAAAAGCTAACAAACACATCACTCGAAAAATTTGGGGCCTATTATAGAATATGATTGAGCCTTGAGTTGGCACATATGGGCTGAAAGAAACAGAAGATGGCAGCAACATTCTCTCAGACCATCAGAAACGGTTCTTAAGGAGGTTTTAAATGACATCAACAACTCTTTTAGGCCAGAGAGCTTCAAAAAGAGTTGTTGTCACCCTTTGGGACCTAGCACGATACAGATATAGGAGACCAACCTCCGGAAGCAGATAGCCTAACTTCTATACTAGGCAACATGGCTGTGTGGAAAGTGTCAAAATGAGACTTGCTCTCATTTCCATATTTATATTTATATTTTATTGCTAGTTCTCATTGTATAAGGGCAACACCCCTCATTTTTATAAATGAAAAATTCAAAAAAAAAATCAATTTTGTAATTATTTTGTGATATAAATATTTTTTTATCTGACATGACTACTACAGTTGTTTTCATTAACATATATAAAACCATCCAAAATACATAGTAGTTCACAAGGTTTTACATGCGAGCAGGCGTTCCTCCGATGGAGCCGGTCGCATGAACGCCTAGCATAGTAAAATTTTACAATAAATACCCAGAATTGTTTAATCACTGCTCGCCGGAGAAGATTGGATGAGGATTTCGATCACTGCTCGCCAGAGCTTTGATCGACGTTTGTCGGATGTGCTCTCTGGTAGGGAAGCTCGATTGGTCTGCAGAGGAGAACGACACCTGGGAAAATCGAGAATAGGGAGAAAAAAATCCTATTCCCGATTTCTATTTTTTTAAAAGATTTTTTAATTAATAAATGGTTTAATAGGTTAAACGGATCCAACCAGATCTGGCTAATCCGACCAGCGCCTGAAGGTTGATAGCATGAAGGTGCTGGCCAGCATGATCCTTAAAATCTATGGTAGTTTATGTATTCTGCAAAATTTTCCTTGATGCTTATGAGGAAATCTTTAAATGCTTTGAGCGTAGGGTTAATTATATGATCCTTTGGAGGTTGGGTCATCACTAAAAACTTAGGAAACCATATCTGAAAGCCTTAGAGTAATTAACCACAAGGACCAAATTGCTGCTGGAATATGGGCAAATATGCGGCATACTACTATAATCTCCATATTCCTAGGGAGACTTTAATGGGGATAACAAACAACTTCCAGAGACTTAAGGATTGGGGAATCCAAACACATACAGCCTATTTCTTTTGCAATTCACAAGATGAAAGTAGTGCTCACTTATTTTTCAACTGTTCGTACAGTCGTACACCAGAACATTCTTACCCTTCTTGGCTGAGATTTACAATCACTCCCTTTTGAACTTGTCAAATTCCCCAGCCTTTTTTTAACCAACCCTGACATCAGATTTGGTGATCTTATTAAAGCTTGCGAGAAACTCACATTATCACTCCCCTCCTTTGGGCCTCAGATGATTTCAAGAAATCTTGTTCTTTAATGAATGTCAATGAAGGCTATGCAATTTTGGACGACCATCCTCTTGAGTCAACACATTTTGGATGCATTTGTTTTTATATTTATATTTAAACATATTCTGATCTGGTCCAAACTTACCCACACATCCTAATGTGTCAATGTACGGTTTGTGCTTTTAAAATTATCCTAGACACATACCACAGGCCAATGCTCTTTCTCTGTGATATTATTTTTTGTCTTTATTTTTTTATTTGGCCAGGCATAATCTAGGCTAGCCATGTATATAGCCTAGATGCCTTAGACAAAATGTGGTATTTAATTGAATTTAGTTGTCCAATGACTCCAATAATTGTAGATTTGATCTTGGTTACTGCAGATCTGATCTTTCTTTTGTTTTTAAGAAAGATCGAAGTAATTTATGTGTAAATTCTGTTTATTTAGGTATAAATTTGATTTTAAAGAGGAAAATGACCCAAATGATACGAAAGCAAAGGCTACCAAAGAAACCAGCACCCAAAAACCAAAGGTTGCTGTACATCTTCAGGTATTTTACCCATTCTGTGAATTAATCATATGTTTGTATTTAATATTTATCACATTTATATGGTTTGATATCGTCTCATTTTAACCAAGTTCTCTTTTAATGGGTAATATACGTGGTTGTGATTTTTAAGGTCGTTTTTTCTTGGACACTTTGCTCCTTCTGTAATGAGTTTTCCTTGTATTCAAAAGTTGCATTTTTTAGCATTTAAGTATCCCCTAAAATATATTCATTTGCAATTTTTTTTAAATTTCGCCCCGGGGTTTATGTTACTCCCTTTGTTTCAATCAGTTTTAGCAGTAGACGGATTTTCTCTTCCTTTCTACTCATATAAATTAGAAAACCCTTTGAAATGCTTAAGCCGTCATCATTGAATCAAATCTCCATATCACATTTCCTTAAATATATCCATTTCATATTTGCCTATTTTTATAATGTCATCTTGGAGTTTTACCTTCCTTTAGGCTTTAACTACTTCCTTAAATACTGTTATCCTACAGTGGTGCATGATTTTCTCTTCTATTATCTTATAAAACTCATTAAATCAAATTTCCACATGACCAAATAAAAATCAATGCAGGAATGCGGTCCACGATTCACATTGAAATTAAGGAGTTTGCAGCATGGAACCTTTGACACCAAAGGAGGCGAGTATGAGTGGGTTCATAAGGTAAGAAACGAGAAAAACATAGCAGTATAAATGTTTTAATTGTTCTTAATTAAATTCATTTTGTGATTTACTAGTCGGAAATGGATACGAGCCGGAGGAGATTCTTTCTATAATCCCTTATTGTCTTACAATCACAGCAGAGCAAACATGGGATTCTTCTGCAAGGTTCTTGGTGGCATTCATCCTACCTGTTATTTGCACATTGTGATTGTAAATGAATGTTTAGTATAGTCAGTCATCTTCCCAGACAATTTCGACGTCTTGTGTGACTAAATGAATCATTTTTTATTGCTACTTTCTAGCAAATTTACTATTTAGTTTCTATTCCACCAAGATTTTTATCAGGGTATGTTTTTTAACTATTTAGTTTCCTCATTTAAGTTAAGGCTAACTCAATTTTATTTAAGTTAAGGGAATGTATTATATGAAGAGTTGTTGTCACCTTTTGGAGACATCTATGATGGAAGTATGAGAGACTAACCTCCTGAGACAGCGTATCTAGTTACTATATAACTAAACTACATAGCTAATGGGAGAGAGTCAATGAGTTTTTTGCTTATTTCTTTTTACTTTTATTTTTATTTTTATATTCTATTTTTAGCCTTATTTTAATAAAATTTAACTGCTTAAAAAAAAAAAAAAAAAAAAAAAAAAAAAAAAAAAAACTCAATTTTATTTTATTTTAAAGTTGAGGCCAGGGTTGGGCTAACTTCACATGGGTTTATGTTCGTCATTCCATTGTACTTGATATTTTCCTAGGCCGCATCAGTACACCTCTTTTAAGTCTCTTTCATCATTATTAATACAAATATTTAATTTTTACAAAAAAATCATAATTTATCGGAATCCATTCTATTAATTTTAGCACGTCTTGGCATTTGGATAATCAGTCGTATTTAGACTAATTGTAGACGCCCACATGTTAATTTTTTTTACAAGAGTTATATTTTTAAACGAGATAGTAAAAAAGTTTATTAGAATGTGTTGGTGTGTGGGCTCGTCGGTGTAAGCTCACACCCTCAACTCTCCCAAGTATTCACTCTCCAGTATTGTCCACCCCCTCCCCAGTTGGACCAGGGGAGGTATTTATAGCCTTCACTTGTTGTCATTGGGCCTCGTGGGCTCGTACGGTCGGGCCCATCCGTCCGTCCGTCCGCCCGCCCGTCCGTCCGTCTGGGCCGGCTGGTCCGATTCGGTCCCTGGGCCGTCCGTCGTCCGTCGCCCGTTCGTCGTCCGCCCGCCCGTCCGTCCGTCTGGGCCGGCTGGTCCGATTCGGTCCATGGGCCGCGGTCCGCGGTCCGCGGTCCATGGTACCAACAGTACTCCCCCCTTCCTTGGCAGGCCCGGGGGCCTGGGGCCGTCCGCCCCCCTTTCGTCCGTCCGTCGTCCGTCGCTTTCGCTCGTCCGTCCGTCGTCCGTCGCCCGTTCGTCGTCCGCCCGCCCGTCCGTCCGTCTGGGCCGGCTGGTCCGATTCGGTCCATGGGCCGCGGTCCGCGGTCCGCGGTCCATGGTACCAACAGTACTCCCCCCTTCCTTGGCAGGCCCGGGGGCCTGGGGCCGTCCGCCCCCCTTTCGTCCGTCCGTCGTCCGTCGCTTTCGCTCGTCCGTCCGTCGTCCGTCGCCCGTTCGTCGTCCGCCCGCCCGTCCGTCCGTCTGGGCCGGCTGGTCCGCGGTCCATGGTACCAACAGAATGTAAATGTGATATTGTTTATTTTTATTTTAAAATGTCATTTAAATCTTGAAATTATCTTTATTTGTTTATTCAAGAAAAAAGATAGTCAAATTTGTTGGCTCAAATAGGTGAGATCGATTTTTTTTTGCATTTTGTTATGTGCTAAATTCCAATGGGACTAGAAATTCGACAAGGGAGGAGACAAAGTATAATTCCAATGGTAAACTTACTTTTTTTTTGAAACAATTAAATTTCATTAAAAGAATAAGACTAATGTTCAGTTTATAAAAAATAGAGTATAGAAATAGAAACAGAAGTAAAAAAAAATAAACAAAAAACTTATCGACTCTTTCTCATTAGCTATGTAGTCTAGTTATATAGTAACTAAATACACTGTCTCAGAAAATTGGTCTCCTATACTTCCATCATAGATGTCTACAAAAGGTGACAACAGCTCTTCTTATAATACACTCAAAGGAAAGACTGATGTCTTTAATGACATCCTTAAAGACTACCTCAGGAGGCCTACTAATGTGTTGTTTATATCTTTTATTTCTTCCGTTCATATATGTCACGACAAGCACTCAATAACATTTCATAATAGCACCCAAGGGGGAGAGTGGTGCGTAATCTTTTGTGCTGCCTCCGTCAGATCCTCCAATCTAATATCTGGACTGGATTGGGTGGGAACTGAAATATTCATTATTCTTCAGAAGGCGAAATTCAGGTGTTCCGCCAACGGAATTAAAAGAGATATGGAATAAAAACAGTTAAAGAAAAAATGACTCTTAGTTTTATCTTCCAGATTGCATAACAAGTAAACAAGAAGTACTTATACTTTCCAACTAATGGTAAACCTACTTTCTCGCTCCAAATTCACTTCTTTTACACCCTTAATTCATGATTAAGATACAACCCAAATCACAAATTAAATTTGTGCATACACTGACACTCGAACTCTGGATTTTCAAAGCAGTCCAATCATTTTGTATCAACTGAGCTGATCGAGTTTTGTGATTTTTTCATGTGTTTTTAAAGGGTAATGGAGACAAAATTCTTACTTTAAAATAAAGTGATTAATGAGAGTAGGTTTGGTGGCATTTAAATATGACTATAGTTTAAACTTTGTAAATTCATTATCAATATAATATCATCAACTTTGCCTTTAAATATATTAATAATTTAACACCAGTTATTACATCATAACATGATTAACTTAGTTATTTTATTTCTTATTTTAACATTAATTACCGTTGATTTATAAATAAACAGTCGAGATTGAAAAGAAATGCTATAGTAGTATAGTAGCAGTCCCTCTCTTATTATTCCAATTTCCATTTCCATTTTCATTTCTATTTCGTTTTCTCAATTGTCTGCGGCGGCGATGGCGGTTCGATCACTCTTCGCCACCACCAAATCTCGTTCCATCGTCCTCTCCAGCGTAAATAAATCTCTCCCCCTAATCCGGATCCGTCCTCTTATGACACTTTCAGAGAAACTTCTCATGGCGACTCGGGGATCCATCGGGTCGACTAAGAATGATCGTATGGGGTGTTCCTATGAGTTGTGTTCTTCGGAGATGTCTCTTAATGGTAAATATTTTATTTCTTCTTTAACCAAAATGTTTTGCCAATATTTTCATGTCTTCAATTTTACCCAAACTAACAATTCATTTTCAGAGATTCCTGGTGGCCGTTGGGTTCTTCCTGATCCCTACGGTGGTAAATAAAATCTTTGTTGTTTGTAATGATACTTTTTTTTATCCAAACTAACGCACCTATTCATACCTGCATTTGCAAAAAAAATAGGGCTTTGTGAATTTTTTTCGATGATATCTTTGCCCTAATTTGTTCATACAAATCCAATGTATCCAAATATTTAGGTTATTGATATTGGTTTCCCTAATTTTTTTGATTCATATGAAAGGAAACCAATGCAGTGAAAAATGTATTAAGGTTTTGACACTGCGTCTTAAATTCCATGATTTTATATACTGCTTAAATTTTGGATCAGCATAGCCTCATAGAAAGTTTTGACTTATAAAATAATATCTGTATATATAATACAAAACGTATATAGGCAAATCACATGCAAACCCAGGCTCGCCTATCAGTGATTCTAAGGACTAAGAAAGAATCTACTCTGGATCCACCTTGGATGCTATTAATTTAAATAGAGTCCCAATTTAAAAAGTGTGATTTCTAACCTAGGCATTTAGGTAGCTCTTCAAGACAGCTTTCTTCCTGGTGGATACAGTATACGATTTCTTTCCCTCTTCAGTTCATTTCACCTCACAGTATTACAACGTTTCTTTGATGCTTATATTACACATATGTGACAAGGCACATGCAAACATGACTATGCACACCAGGTCATCACTTGCTTGTCTGCATAAAAAAGCTCTCAATGTTTTATGTTTAAGTTTGAAGATGTCATTACCATATCATTAATCTATTATTGCTTTTTCTTTTCTTTTTTGTTATATGTTTTTTGACCTAAATATTTTATCATATGATATATCCATATTTTTGTGTGTTTTTGTAAAAACTAAAAAGAAACATGGATAAATCAATAATGTATTACCAAAATGATATCTAAATAATGAACATAATTTATCTTTTGATTCTTTGCCATTTTCTAATTTTACCAAAACAATTCACTCAAATTCCCGACTCATAACAATCGGGTTAGCTTTCAAGAAAAATTTAAACAATTCATCGATTGTCTGTGAGAGATCTGATTTGTAGATTATGCCATATTTTGTTTTATTTCGACTACAATTTAGCTTTGTTAGAAGCTATTATGAACTAGTGTTAAAGATTCTTTGTTAACTTGTATTTAACTATTAACATCAGTAAATTTGTCGACATGATTAACATGTTAACTCTTCTTTCTTTTATATATATTGGAGTTTCAGAAGCATTTCTCTGGTTGCCTAGGTATTTTCTCAAGTCATCTTGAGTCAAAGCTTGGAGACGCTAACATCACTTATGGACATCTTCCAAAGAAATGTAACATATCCACCTTGAAGAAATCAATGGACTTTGGCTTAAACAGGGTATGGAGATAAGTTCTATCTATTTTTTTGACCCTGGGTTAGATTTTAGAGTCTATTGTTTCTATAAAAATGGAATGTAATTTGTAAAGTTCTCCGTGATTAACTGGTGATCTCACCGGTCTTGCCAACTCGGCTAAAAATCTAATGAATTCACTAATTCATATGGCTTCTGTACCTTTCACAAAGTGTCTCTGTAGTCAGTACTCAGTACTCTGCACTCAGTAGTGCAATTGCATTTCTTTCTTTTCTTTCAATTTAAAATAGAAATGGTTGTTAAGAGTTTAATATTATTTTTTATTCTTCAGGCATCTTCTGCTCCGCTCTTAGGGAGAAATTCAATAAATCCAATGTCAAGATTGAGAACAAAATATCCAGTTTCTTGGATGAAAACCAACAATATGTTCCCAAGGTTTGCTTTGATTTTTTTATAACTATTTTTATATAAAACACCAGATTAAATGAATTATGTTTTTCATTTCCATCAGCCTCCGGGCTCCTTCACAGAGATGTTTCTCATCAAATTCAGGTAAAGTGTATGGTTTTATTGTTTTTGTTCCTTTTCACTCTTAAGCAACTCTATTGCATATAATTTTCTTTAATCTTTTCGATTATGATATTATGTTCATTGGGTAGAAAGATGCCTCACTTTTTTTTTTGATGTCAAGTATCAACAATACCAAGTATTGAAGTTTGTTTGTTTCTCCTTACATATATTTCAAAGCTGCCTCCTATAAAAAGCTCAATCAAAATCAGATTGAGCTTAATGCACTTATTGTGTGGGAATCTAATATCTTGAGGAAATTTCGACCAGCTAACTAATCCTAACCTCTGAAGATCTAATCAAAATTGATTATGAGCTTGCTCTTCTCCTTGTTATTTTATAACCTTTTAGCTATGATCTATGCAAGGTTCCGGATGCGCCTCTGCGCGATGCGCCGCCACCTGGAGCATCTGAGCATATGCGCTCAGATGCGCCAGTGGCATTTTCGTAAATATTTATAAAACTATAGGAAATTAATATTTTTTTATATATCTAAATTATATTAATTAAATTTTTTAGTTAAAAATATATTGGATAGAAAAATTATTATAATACATATATTTATTAATTATTATAACACCCTATAATTCATTGTAACACCAAGGTTTAAAAAAAAACACCAAGGTTTAAAAACCGGTTAACCATTTAGGGGTATTTTCGTAATAATATAACTCTATAAATGGTTAGGGTTTTTTTAAACTTATAAAAGAGAGGCTTTTATAAAAAGAAAATAATAAATAACCCAAGAGGCTTTTAAAAAATAATAACGTAATGGGCTGGGCCTTCTTTAATACATCTACAACATAAAAAATACTCTATAATAATAATTTATTTAACCACACTTTTTTAGTCCCACATCGATAGAATTCAAAAAACACAAAGAAGGTTGGTCTATAAATAAAGATTCATTTTTTCCAAAACAAATATGAAGTCTAAAGAGTGGGAGGAGCTTATATTAAAAATAATATAGCTCTTTTCATGGACCAATGTATAAATTTTTATGCTAAAAATTTATAAGGTCTTAAAATATATATTTTTTGGCCTTTTTTTTAAAATAAAAACAAAACACTGTTTTAAGTTATTTAAATAACTTAAAACAGGCCTGGATCCGGGTCGGATTTTACCCGGATCCGGCTAAGGGAGATGCGCCTCCCTCTGGGGGCGCATCATCGCATATGCGCGCGCGCACCTAGAACCTTGGATCTATGTACCGTTAATGAAATTTTATCTTTACTAAAAAAAGTATTGAAATTTGAAAGCTCGTAATCATTAATCAGTATTGACTGTTGTGTATACTGTATAGTATACTGCCAGTTTTGCTAACGTGACTTTCTTGTTGTATGTGGATAGAAATGAACTTATCTGATTGCAAGCTTATAAATGTTAAGATAATAGGGAGTCACTTATATTTTAGTATGAAAACTGTGGTTTCTTAGTCTATTAAAATGAAGGACATCATGAGAATCTTACCAAGGGTTTATGCCTTTTAGTAGGTATCGAGGTGGTTTGAGTAAACTACGAAGAAATTTTTAGTTTTTTTTGCTGCTACATTTGATGTGATTTTGAAATAAATTAGCCGGATTTGGACCCAGATCAGTCCTGAATCCAGTTTGGGTCATTGTTTGGCTTATATAAATAATATATAATTATTATTTAAATATTTTTTGATTTTTCATTCAATGATTCATTTTTCTGAACTTATATAAATAACTTATTTTAAAATTTATGTCATTGTATTTGTCTACAGATCTCCCCCCTCACCAAGTTATTGGGATGCCATCTCTCTCTCCCACTATGACAGAGGTCATTTATCCTTTTCTTTTTACTCGCTCCAACTTTCTTTTGAAGTTGTTTAGTTTTTTAATCAAATCTATTACATTTTAGGTAGCTCATCTTGGTTATTTACATAATTACATATGTTTACTATTTTCTCAGTATAATACTAAATACTGTTTTTTTTACTTTTACAAAATACAGGGTAACATTGCAAGATGGTTGAAGAAAGAAGGCGATCAAGTTTCAACAGGCGAAGTACTATGTGAAGTGGAAACGGTAAGCTTCTTTAGCCTGTAGTCTTGATACTGTATTTTTATAATATTGTTCATTCTTTTCTAAACAGTTCATGCTCTTATGAGAAAATTTATTTTAACTCATTAGGATAAAGCTACTGTTGAAATGGAGTGCATGGAAGACGGCTATCTTGCCAAAATAGTTCAACCTGATGGTGCAAAGGAAATTCAAGTTGGTGAGGTAATCTATATTCATATTAAACTTATAACAATAATAAGATATTTTTTTTAATACACAAAGTGTTTGTAAACCGTTTTACCATAATTTTTTGCAAAATGTAAAATGGCAAAGAATACTATTATTATCACACATGCATTCGGTATACCCTCTGTGTTGGGGATTAACCTAACTAGTAAGTAGAAACTATTAAAAGAGAGCTAAGATACACAAATCTACTAGTCTTCCAAGTTCCTAGATCCACAAATCCAAGGTTACCTTAACATTAATTTTAAACATTAATCGTGAACAGGTGCAGCAATTCATTCTATCTGAAACATGTCTGGGGAATGGTCCAAAATTTATATTCTCATCAATGTCTAATTTCTTAAATACTATCATCTTTCATCCAAAGATTCTAATTTAGGTTGGTTAAATGTTTGCTATCTCTGCTCAATACGATGTACCTTATAGCTATTGTTTGTTCTTAACTGATAATTGATGTAGTACAATTACTGATCAGTGGTCCAAGTAGCGACCTCTGTCTTGACAGGGGTTCTATTATTTCTAGTTAATTCCTTAGACTTCATGGTATTTCACTCTATTGAGTCGAGTATAAATAAAGAATAAAGGTCGACATGGGAGGCAGCTATTATCTTGATTTACTTTTCCACGTATATTCCTACTATTTTCTTTCCACATTTTGTTTCTTATTCTCTCTCTGGTGGATTCCGGAATTGTTTCTGCTGGGGGAAGGCAGGCATCTATACTTCAGATCATTACAATCTGAGTAATTGTTTAGTAGGTGAATTCTCTGACCACTACTACACCAAAAATATGTAGTATTCCTACCACCTAACTCAAGCCATTGGACCCTACTTTTCTGTTTAAAATGCTTCCTCATCCTTGTACACTTGAATCTCCATAAAAAGAATAAGATTCCAGAAATAAAGTATTTTGTAACCAAGGAAAGAGAGAGATCTGGAAGTTCAATATTAAATTGCTGACATTAGGAGGATGCTTTCCCAAGACTTTAATCCTTTCTTATATTCTCCCGATCTTTGATATTAGAATGATTTTCCCATAATAAAGTTTTACTTTAAATAAAACAGGTTAACCATTGAATATAATCAATGTATTACAATTCTACATAATCCGTGGTCCCTTAGATCTAATGATTCTAATCTCATGGCTTTATTAGAGAAGGATTGGATTATTTTATTTGTTGACGTCGAGTGCAATCAAAGTACCAAACTGTTTTATTTATGTCATCATTGATATATTTTTGCAATAATCATTTTATATGGAAAAATATATTTTTATTTGTTGAATTGTTTAAATTCTTCTTCTATCAGGTGATTGCTATCACTGTTGAGGAAGAATGTGACATTGAAAAATTTAAAGATTTTAAGGTTACAGTGGTTCCCGAAGAGGTTGCAGCATCTTCTGCATCTGAACCTCCATCACCCAAAGAGGACTCAGAACCTCAAATTGTATCAAAAGAACCATCAATTTCAAAACATGTAGAAAGTCATAAACGAGAAGATCGTATTTTTTCAAGTCCTCTTGCAAGAAAATTAGCTGAAGATCACAATGTAAGTTTTTTGGTTTCCAACTTTCCATCATTTGTTTTGCATTTATAATGAGGAAGAATCGCTATTCTATTAATCTCAATGTGTTCATTCCAACTATTTTCTGCTCTGATTTATTTTCTGGCTATTTCTCTAATGAAAATATAATTATCGGAATTTGAAAGATATAAGTGCCACTGTAGTTTATAGATAGTGGGGGCTTTCAAGCCATTGTGAGAAGGGAATTTTTTCCTTCTGATGGTTCAAACAGGTGGAAAGGGAGTCCTGTACAAGTCAAGTTCACTCCACCAATCACCCAATTCCCTTTCCAGGTGTCCCCTCCTCTGTGTGATGAATCCGATGATAATCTTCGATCCTCCCAAATTTCCATTTAATTTGTCTCAAAGTTTAAAATACGCCGAGGCAGTGTGCTAGAGACCATACCTTGATTTCTCCACAATCCACATATAATTTGAAAAATAAAATAAAAATGTTATTTTCTTCCTGTTTAGGTCTTTTAAATTACAAATAGTTGAGGTGTGTTTCAACTTGTTGCCTTGATGCTTAGATGCGCATTTAACGTACCTAGACACGTCCATTTTAAACCTTGATTTGTCTTGAGAAGGATCTTGCAGTGCAAATGGTGGTTCTTTTACCTTCATGGCTTCACATCCCTTTCTATCTTAAATGCATCCTTTCTTTAGTGTAACAGTGTTTTATGCTTGTATCCTTCAGAAAGCTTGTTGGTTAAAATTTGAAAAACTGATTGGGCAGCTTGAAAGTCAACTTCATGGGGCAATAACATTTACTTTGCAGATGTTGAGCCTTATATGAAGTTGATGATGAGTTTGTCGATCTCTCTTATCATTGTAACCTCATTTTGGGTTCTGCTATCTTTAGTCTTTACTAGAAAAAAGAGGACGTATACACAAATCACAAATAATAAAATAGAAAGGAAAATCTTAGGGAACAAATATAATAGAAAATTAATTTGAATAAATCAATCATAAAGTAATATACATTCTAATAGTTCCTTACTAACATAGTTTTCTTATATATTTAGGTGTCTTTGTCAAGTATTAAAGGAACCGGCCCAGAAGGTTGTATTGTAAAAGCTGACGTTGAAGATTATTTAGGTATGTTTTTTTGCATATATAATTTCCTTTGTAACATTATGTCATTATCAGTTCTGAATAAACTCTCCTGTTATAAACTTTTTTCTCATCTGCTACCCCTAGAAGGCACAGTCTGCTCAACAGCAGTGCTTGCCTGTTAAGGGGGTGATCTATTATGTTATCTTGTTATATATTTGTAATACTGGCCAAGGCATACTTCATTTATAATGAAATTTGTTCACCAAAAAAAATCTCTCTTCTCATAAAAATCATATTCTTGAGTACTAGGGGTTGTATTCCTAATGGTTGATGAGCTTTGCCCAAGCTTTCAAGTAGGGATTTTTTTAATAAACGATCTGGACCCAAATAGTTTATGTAAATGAGCTGAGCCCGAGCTTTTAATATGGGCTTGTTTACTAAACGAGGTTGGCCCAACTAGTTTGTTTACGTAAACGATCCAGCCTCTTGATTTTAAAATGGGCTCGTTTACTAAACAAACCGATCCCAAACATAAGGGTGTGCAACACGCCAACACTACTTATACACTAGATACACCCCAACCCTTTTCAAATTAGACGATTGCACCAAGTGCACTCACAATTAGGAGGTTCCAAAAAAAAACCTCTGATAATTCCAGAATAGGAATCAACATGAACTCCACTCTCAACTCCCAAGTGTCATTTGCTGGACATATTGACTGAATCTATGAATGAAAATTATGATATTATTTTTAGTAATTTTCTACTTTTTATGAAATCAAAAATATTTTGCATTATTTTAAGTTTTGAATGGCTACTTGTGAGATCTTCAAGCACGTGCCATTTGCAACATTGATTCATTCTCTTTCCATTTCTTCATAATCAGCATTTGGTGCTAAGGATGTTGGTGCACCCAAGATTAACGTGAGAGCTGTTGAAGGTGCAGATTATTCTGATCTTCCAATTTCACAGATAAGAAAAGTAAGTATATCTTTCCTATATTTTCTGATCTTATGTTATTCTCTACTTTTTAAAAAAATGTTATTTTGTATGAATCCTTGCTTGCAACAGATCACAGCTTCACGGTTGCTTCTCTCAAAACAAACTATTCCTCATTATTATCTATCAGTTGATGCCTGTGTAGACAAACTGATGGAGTGAGTTCTTCCTACTTTTAGAGATATGAACAAGTTCTCTTCAGTTTAGTGTGAAATAATTCTCTGAAAAATTTATCATTTCTACTTTTTCCCTCTAACTCTTTTATCCAGCCTGCGTGTCCTTCTCAATTCTTTGCAAGAAGCTTCAGGTGGAAAACGCATTTCTATCAACGATCTTGTGATAAAGGTCTGTTATTCCTAAAAAATATAAACTTAATTATACCTTAGTAAATAAATTGTTTCAAAGAAGTTTGTTACTCTGCCAGATTTTGTATTTTGTCATTAATGGTGCCAAAGAAAGTTTCTGTAGATTTGAAACAGTCAGTAGAGGTCGTTGGAATGCTTATTGGAGTCAGATTTGGATGCTTGAGGGTAGAACCATAGAGATATCTAAAAAGAAGAGGTAGGAGGGTTTTCGACACCAGATCTGGTTGCCGGTACCCTCCTATCTTTCACCCCATATTTCGACACCAGATCTGATTCCAACTAGCATTTCAGATTATTCTGGATTTTCTGGTGATTTCCAGTAAGCATTTACCAGCAAATGCACATTCCCAACCATATCAAGATCGAAAATAGAATAGTTGCATATGCAACCACATTAAAAACTTTTTGACAAAGCATATTTTTTGTGTGATGTTTATTGATGCTTTTCATTAATTCCATTAGATTTTAGCTTAATGTACTTTCCATTAGTTCCATTAGATTTTAAAAATCAAGCATGCACGAAGTTCAATCATTTTGTAATTTTTTGTTGTTCACGCTAGCAATAATAATGCTAGTCTAAGTCAAGACAAACAACGGTTCGAGCTTTCTCCCTGAGAAATTAGATTCACAATGTGTAAATTGTCCACCCTACACATCGTGAGTATAAATATATCCGTTGGACCCAAAAGGAGAGGCAGTTTTTTGGAATATTGTGCTCATGTATTATTCTTTTTTTCTCTCTCCACCTTTGTTCTTCTTTTCTTTTCCCAATCAGATCTAGAAATCCTTCTTGTTGGTGGATTCCAATCGAGAAGGCTATCCCAATTCATTGATTACAAGAGAGATTGATTCAGAATCTCTCTACCACTCAACAGCCTATTCACATTGCCTGTTTTTCTTCAGTCACATGGTATCAGAATTAGCAACAGATTCGTCAACTCCAGCAATTATAGACAATGTGGTGTCGAGGGAGGACTTCGATCAGCTAGAAGATACAGTCGCCGATTTTATTCTCCTAGTGCGCAACAGTCTGAGAGACAGACCGCAAGTGGAGAGGCTGTCAGTGACTCCGTCACTACCACCAGATCGACGACGCGGACAGTAACAGTATTAGAATTAGCAACAGATTCGTCAACTCCAGCAATTACAGACAATGTGGTGTCGAGGGAGGACTTCGATCAGCTAGAAGATGCAGTCGCCGATTTTATTCTCCTAGTGCGCAACAGTCTGAGAGACAGACCGCAAGTAGAGAGGCTGTCAGTGACTCCGTCAGTATCACCAGATCGACGACGCGGACAGCAACAGTATCGTTATGAAGCTGATTCATCAGAGGAAAAAGATCCGACAATTTTCCAGCAATAATATCATCGTCGGAATAGAGAATATCAAGGTTTGGAGGATCGAAATCGTGGTCGACAAAGTCTGGATCACGGAGACTACGATGACAAGGTCAAGAGAGAGGAAATAATGAATACGGGAATAGACACTATGGGAATATGGTTGGCTATTACGGTGACTATCGAATGCGTATGGAACTTCTAGTATTCACTGGCCATAGCACATTGAGGATTTTCTCGATTGGTTGTCTGAAGTTGATTTTTTTTTGACTACATGAATATAGTTGAAACTCGCAAGGTGAAGTTAGACTGAAAAATATTACGGAAACGATATAGTGGGATCAAACAATCCAAATTCGTATTAAGCACCAAAAATAACCAGTTAGAACTAGATTAATAGTCTCATTATAATATATAGGCATATTGCAGAATAGGAAAAATCCTAATATACCTTTTGGTGGTAGCGTTTGGTGCAAATTTTCATAAGTTTACTACTAAGAATATTTCTCAAAAAAAAATCTAAGATATTCTAGTTTCTGGCATAATAGTATAAATATATAGGGCTAGATTCCTATACGATAATTGTTTGAGTTTCCGTGAGATATTTTATAGTAGCCATCCATTTATGAGATGAGTCGCCCATGTGATGTCTCAAGACGAGGGATATTTTATTATTATAAAAATCCGATACATTTCATAGTATTTCATTTATGAAATGGGTCGCCCACCACACGATTTAACTCCAACGATTGATATGATAAAATTTCATAGTATTTTATGAATGTCTCTCCAGAATTTTATCGTAAATATATATTCTGTACATCAAGTGCTATTGAAGATCATGATTGCTTGAAGTATTCTTTTCATATTTCATATATTGACAGGCTGCTGCTCTTGCACTTCGCAAAGTTCCTGAATGCAACAGTTCCTGGATGAATGATGTCATTCGACAGTATGCACCTAAATCTTTTTTTATAGATCCCTAGATTAAAAATTACTAACCATCAGCTTATAATAAATTTTAACTTACCTTTATTTTTTACACAGGTATCACAGTGTGAATATTAATGTCGCTGTACAAACAGAGCATGGACTCTTTGTTCCTGTTATAAAGGTAACTTTTAATTAAATCCTATTCCTTTTTTTATCCAGAGTTATGTCTTAAATAAATTTGGAATTGAGCTGTTAATCTTTGAGCTGTCTTAAATAAATTATGTTCTTATATAGGATGCAGATAAGAAAGGGCTTTCAAGAATATCAGAGGAGGTTAAGGCGTTAGCCCAAAAAGCTAAAGAAAACAGCCTAAAGCCTGAAGATTATGAGGTTTGTTGTCTTCAAATCAAACTTAAGTCTTCAGCTTTTTTTTTTAACAGAATAAATCCTCATCAATAAATCTGCACACTATTTTGATTATCGCAGGGAGGCACATTCACTGTATCAAATCTTGGAGGACCATTTGGTGTGAAGCAATTCTGCGCCATTGTTAATCCTCCACAGTCAGGCATTCTAGCTGTGGGGTCTGGTATTGTTTTTCAACTCTCATCACATAAAATAATAAGCTAATAAGCATAAACCCTGAACCTGAACCAATTTTTTATTGCTAAACTCATTTTGCAGCTGAGAGGAGAGTCATACCTGGTACTGGAAACAGTGAATTTGAGTTTGGTTCCTTTATGTCAGCTACATTAAGTTGTGATCACCGTGTCATTGACGGTAAGCAAGCAAGATATGATTTGATATCTGATCTGAACTGTATGTATTCTAATCTGTTGGATTCTGTTATCCTCAGGTGCAGTAGGAGCCGAATGGTTGAAGGCATTTAAAGGTTATTTAGAGAATCCACAATCCATGTTGCTATAAAAGAACCGAACATTTTTTGCTTGGTTGATTTAATTGAATAATAAGGTGGTGATGTATCTTGCTTGGTAGTTCTCTTTCTTTGTTTCAAGTCATAAATTTGACTTGTTGGCTGGAAGTACACTACAAGTTAGATTTTTCCTTTATTTTTGACTTTTGCAAATAAAAACATCATTATTCAGTCTTTCTTGGCTGTGATTAATATAATGTTCCTCAATTCTGATAAACAATGTTTTTGTTTTCATCTATGGAATAATGATACATCTGAATATGTGATCAGTAGGTAGGTACCTATTGGGATTATGGGTTAATTAGTTGCATCAGATTATATCCAGCTATAACTATTCTTCCAGTTATTATGGTGTATATATAAATGGATGATATACTGTGGAAATATATCACCAGACAAATAGTAAAGAATATATACATAACTCGACTTCAAAAACTTTAATAGTTATTGTGATCAGTTAATCTAATCTCTGTTTGTTTATGTAACTTTAATGTTTTAGAACCTTTGTTGTTTCTTTTTGTCGCTCTATAAAATCAAATCGAAAACCTTGGCACTGCCAAGCTCTGGTTGTTTTAGAAGTTATAATAACAACAGATTAAAGAAATTAATTTTGAAAACCCTAATTATAATCGAAATCTCTAAAGGTAAAAAGCTAAAACCTTAAAAACAATAATTAAAAGATGAATCGATGAGGTTTATCCTACGAACTTAGTGCAATCCTTGGCCGTAAAAGAAACCATATTGATCCCAAGATCATACTCCAAGAGAAAATTCTGTTGTGCGAAGTTACCAATAAAATTCATTCCCGGAGATGACGGCAGAACAGCAAGACATGCAATCGCATTCGACACTTTGAAAAACATGTTCAAGGGTGGAAAAGTAACAACTACTCCGTTTCCAAAATCCATCTTTACATCCGGAAGAACATCGATCGAAACTCTATCGATTTTATAACACAGTTTGAACAACGAATCTTGAGCAGTGGGTAAAGTAATCACTTTAGAAAAAGCATCTATTAAGCCATTAAGAACAGTGTGGGGAAGATACGAAAGATATGCACCAGAGTCGATAACAATATTGCCTTCACTCCCATCATTCGATCCCTCCATCGGCACAATGACGTCTCCGACCATAACAGATTGTAGAAACACACTGTAGAATGGCGAGTTGACATCCGCCAAGGGAATTGACACTGGAAAAGGCTCTAAATTGGGGTAAGGACCCGGTCCAAAATTCAAGGTGCTAGAGTAACCGACGGCAGTCTTAGGAACCAGACAGTAAGAAAACTGGTTGTCGATCCGGTCTCCAAGTTGAGAGATGAGTGACAACGATCCACGTCCTAGTCCGATGATACCAGCTTCGGTTGACTGGAACAATCCTTTACTCTCATGGGTACACCCCATGTTAATATTCTCTACCGATACCTATAATTACGAAATAATCATACTGCATGAAGAAAGAAGATCCAAAACAATCTATCTATCGATTATATAATACCTTCTCGCCGGAGGACGAATCGAAAGTCAGCGTCTCAATCGACCCAATTCCATTTCCGAACGATCCGTCCACATAGATGTATGAATAGCTAAAAACATGCATGTACATTTGATATTTTAATTTAGGGTTTAACTGTTTGAGATATACAGTATAAGAATTAACGTACCTGCATTTATCATGAGAGCCACAGAAGAAACTCTCCAGTGAGGGACAATCTTTGCATGAAATCGTTTTGTAGGTTGACGATGCAGAAGGATCGAACTTGGGAGCAGTCTGTCTGAAGCAATTTTTACATGGCACGCATTGCGTCCAAATAAGACCGCTTCCTGTATCAGCGATGATATGGATGTTGAACGGAGGAGTTCCGATGGCTATATTGATCAAGTATTCTGCAGTATCCGGAGCTATCGGAGCCATTATTATATTGGATAGTCCGTTTGATAATTTCGAAAAGCGGAAACGATCTCGATCCACAGATGCAATCAAGCTTTCGTATGGAGTCTGAGAGGAGTTGTAGAATGGAGATTGTGGAGAGTCACGGTGAATGTAATTTACACTAAAGCTTAATTTCCCGGTTGTCGCGGCGGCGACGGCGACGGCGAAGTTGGAAATCACGAGGAGGGTTATTGCTGCTAGGATGAGAATTAGACTTGCCATTCTTGGTTTCATTGATTTGCATGCATGCATGGAAATGATGGGATCTTAATTTTTATATATATTTATAGTCATCGATCATTTTAATTCGGTATATTTAATATTTTTAATCTTTCCTTATATACGAATATTTTGGAATAAATTTAATAATATTTCCATTCGAAATTCGAATCACAAATAAATCATACCTAAATTAATCGTAAATTAAATAATCTTCAACGTGTGATTTATTTATTTATTTCTACATTTTATTTGAAAATTCGAATAATAAAATCTACATTTTAATCATCGAGGGAAATTAATATTTTAATGGGTAATTTGCGTTTAGAGACTAGAAAGTTTAGTGTTTGTTCGAATGAGCTTATTATTTTTTACACTGTTTTTGGGAGAAAGCTTTGGAACGGGCTATATTGTCCATGAGTTTGATCAATCTCTCAAGGCCCAACTCAGTTAGTAGTTCTTTGAATGTAGTATTTTAAAAAGTCATTAATGATATTAGTCTATCTTTTGATCTAAAATGTTACAAGAAAAACTGTTTTCACTTTTTAGAAGCTTATAACCTAGCTATTGAGACAACTAGAGTGTCAAACGAGCCGAGCTTTTGCTTATAGAGCCGGACTCGGGCTCGGTTCGTTAAGATATCATCTGTGCTCGGGTTCGGCTCGTCAGAGACTTTTCAGGCTCAGACTGAACGAGCCGAGCTAATTGGAATGTCCAAGCTCAAAGCTTGAGCTTCAGGCTCGGCTTCGGCTCGCAAGCCCGAGCCGAGCTGGACTGACACCCTAGAAAATGTATTTAATTATTTTATAACTAAATTACATATCTAATAAAAAATAGTCAATGAATTTTTTGATCATTTCTTTTTACTTTTACTTTATAATTTAAACATTATCTATTTTTTTTTAATGAAATTTACTGACCAAATTTTCTTATCAAGTTTATCGAGCACCAAATAATCCGAAACTCGAACTCGATAAGATTATCGAAAATCATTACCAAGTTCGAATTCGACTCGTTAACCTCAAACTAACTTCCATCCTTAGCTAATTATAATACTAATCTAGAGTGTTAGTGATCCTAACCACTTATAAACACACATAACCAGTTGTGTTTTATATTATTTTAAGAAACAAAGCTATTTCCCAAATCTCTTCTGCTTGATTTCCATATAATTACGGAAATATCCTTGGTTAATAAAGAGATTTACTTTTTTTAAGACATAACTAAAAAGTACAAAGAAAACGTTAAGTCAATAACAACACGTCATCATAAAAAATGTTGTATATAATAGAAAGAAAGAAGAAAAACACGACCCGACTATTCCGGAGGGAATGCAAAGCGCAAAGCCACCAACCACAACCTGCCGTAACTGTCCTAAAGAGAGGACCGAAGAAAGAAAAAAACAGTAGAAAATAACACGAAGAGGGAAGGGGCAAATGGGTTTCTGCCCGAAATCACCGCAGGGAGGATTCGAATGAGGGAGAAGCTAAGATGATGCATGCATGCCATGGTGGTGGTGGTGGTGGTGGTGGAATGAGGTCGTCTTGTTATTATTCTTCTTCCTCCTCTATTGTTGCCAACGGAAGGGAACAATATTGATCGGAGTATTGGACCATCTTCAATTCTATTTCTTTCTTGGTCTTTTTCTGGTTATAGAGATGACTTCCTCTTCTCATTTGAGGCTCTATCAAGCTTGGAGAGGAAGGAATGTAAGCAATGTCACAAATATATATATAAGTTGATTCTGATACACGTCTAGATTGGTTACGTCCACCTGATTTGGAACGTCTAAACCAAAAATAATTGTCTTTATTCAACAAATATGAGAACAATAACTAAGATCAGATTACCGCACTTGATCCTAGCATTATATATATCTATTTCATTATCGATTAATTATGATTTGGGGTTGATGATGATTTTTATGATCAGCTATTTTTCTGCGGTGGGCGCCTAATATTTGGTCCAGATGCTGCTTCTCTACTATTAACTACATTTCTAATAGCAGGTCCATCGTTAACATTTTGCATACAAATCATTGTCAACCTCTATCACCTTAGAAACCCTAAATTACAGTCTATAACCACAACCAGCACAGTTCTGGGCGTTCCTGTGTTAGTCATCGCGTTATCGGTCACTACACTGGTGAGTTAGTTATAATAGAATAAAAGATTAACTTAATTGATCACAGTATGTATTTTGTATGTATTTCCATTAAATTTTCAACTCAATATATATATATACAATGCAGGATATAATCTTCCTCTTCTTAACATCTAGTAGAGATCCTGGCATAATGCCTCGAAATGCAAAGATGCCAAATCCTGAAGAACTTGTCGACGAAGACGATTTATCTGTAGAATGGGTGGATGGAAGACCTCACTATTTACTACCAAGAACTAAAGATGTAGAAATAAATGGGTATATAGTAAAAGTTAAGTTTTGTGATACATGTTTACTCTATCGTCTACCTCGAGCTTCACATTGTTCTATATGCAATAACTGTGTTCAACGATTCGATCACCATTGCCCTTGGGTTGGACAATGCATTGGGTTGGTAAGTGTTTTTCAAACTTGATTTTAAGGAGATTTCACTATGGAATTTTCAAATGATTAATGGTTGGTTGGTGTTTTGGATTGGTTTTTGCAGAGAAATTATCGATTTTTCTATCTGTTTATATCATCAGCGACGTTTCTCAGCTTATATATCTTTGTCATTTCATGGTTGAACATAATCTACCTAAGAAAACACTATGGTTCAATCTTCCTTGCAATGAGAGGAGAAATACTATCTTTGGCATTGATCATCTACACCTTCATGGGAGTCTGGTTTGTTGGTGGACTTACAGTTTTCCATTTTTACCTAATAATCACAAACCAGGTTTGTTGATCAATAATCATGAATCTTAATTGATAATTACTGACTAATTTTAACTAGGTTTGTTTAATTTCCGACACAGACGACCTACGAAAGTTTCCGATATCAATATGAGAAGAGAAAGAATCCTTACAACAAGGGTGTGTGGAGAAACATCACCGAGTTATTTTTCTCCAGAATCCCACCTTCCATGTGTGAATTCAGATCATGGGTTTTGAATGATTCCATTGAATCATGGTCAAATTCATCAAGTTCAGTTATTAGTTTTAGTAGTCGTCGTAAAGGAAGCTTGAGTAACACAAGCAGTTCAAAGCATAAAATTGATGATGGTCTTAAGTCTGTTTCGCAAAATAGCTATTCCAGTGCCAATTTTGGAGGAACCAGTGGTGCAACAAAAAAGAACTCAACCAAAGAAGTTGATCCAATGAATAATGTACATGAGAGTCAAGAAAAAGATGTCACAATAAAAACTAATCAAACCGGATATTAGAAAATCATTCTTAAGATCTCTCTCTATATATATTCATCTTCTGTTTTTACTTATATATACATATGCAGAAATGCTTAATAAATTAATAGCCATAGTTTTCAACTTTTTCTTCCTACTATAATAAACATCCTCCATAATTTTTCTACTTGATTTTTAAAAAGAATCCACCCTTTCCAGACTCCAGGGCTCCTCCAGACACTCCTAAAATCCTAATGGGCAAATATTTAGAAGAACTTGGAAACAAAAATTGATTGATGCAAATAAACCAAAATATCTCAAGTAATGCAAAATCCTAATAACACAGCAGCCATACAGGCATAATACAAAAACAAATGAATAAACTGAATAAATGGTACCAACAAATTGTTCCTAATGTCAACCTACAGAGAACCAAAATTGCGGCAGAAGGCCATATCTCCAGAACACACCCTACTACTCTTCTGTCTCTACACAATGTTGTTTCAATAATAATAATAAAGGGCAAAATAACTAATTATAAAAAATATTTGTTAGAAGAAATGAAACCTTGTTTGTTTGTCTTTGGGTAATCAGTGAGCTTTAGCTTGGGCACAGTTTGGGTTTTAATTTCCATTGGATAATGCAATGGAAATACCATTGTTGCAATCACCATGCAATGCTTGTTTGATAAGAAGAGCTTTCTCAGAATCATCTTTACCATCAACACTGTCAGCCAAAAGCTGTAACTGCACCTTATTAAAAGACGCACACAATTTTTCTACATCATCCTTTGAGACACCAAGGAAACGCTGGGAGACAACTGATGCAGAAAGTGTACGCAACCTACTTCTTCCTTTTTGCAAGAGTTTCTTCTCTTTCTCCTTCAACCTCTTCTTGATAAGAGCATCTTCGAATGCAAATTTAGCCTCCCTTTCCTTCTGTATTCTCTCCTCTTCAGCAGCCTTTCGAGCTTCCTCTTCCTTAGCTTTTTTCCCCTGATTTCTCAGCTCCTTTGCTCTTTGTTTTGCAAGTTTTTCATCTCTGTTCCTTTTCTTAATACGAGGATCACATTTGTATGCATTTTCCACAAGACTGTGAATTCTAGACCGTTCTACCTTCTTGGATTTTTCACGCATTTTTGCATTCATCTTTTCAGCCCATCTCTTTTCATCACGACTCTCAGTTTCATTGATGTCATACTCATCTGCACTGGGAAATTCTCTCCAGCTCTTGAATGAAAACCAGAATTTATAAAATCGTTCAACTTGTTCGATTGGTGTAGTTTCTACACCTAAAACAGGAACTTTGGGATTAATCGACCATTTTCCATTTCTCCTAAAAACTGGATCGTATATTTCGTAAAAAGAACTGGGATCACATTCACCAGGAATTGTATCATCAAAGAAATCGGTAGAATCATAAACTCTTCGCTTGGCTTTATCACTCAGAACCTCATAAGCTACCTGAATGGAGTTGAATGTATTCTCTACTTCTTCTTTTAGCTTGAGTTTCCCACTTTCAGTTGTTTCAGACAAAATAAGAGAGGCTAACTTATCAGGATGAAACTTCAAGGCAGCATCCCGGAAGGCTTTACGGATTTGTTCTTCTGTTGCTAAAAACCGTAAATGTCCCAAACCCAATAGCCCATAATGATCTTTGAGATCCAAAGATAGTATACTAGAACCAATTTGTGTCGACTCTTGGGATCCTTTGTTTTTAGAGGAATCAGAATTTTTCATTCCACCATTACCGAAGTAATCTTTATCACCATTAGTGTAGATTGAAGAACCACTGCTAGGACTGCGTAGTGTAGAAGATTGATTATTGATACCTTGGGAGAACTCTATTTCTGAAACTGGTTCGATATAAACAGGAAAATATTTCAAAGCCAATATATGAAAAGAATGGCCTGCTGGTTCAAAATTTTTGGAGGATTTTATCGGACTGCTATTTGAAGAAACAAAAAGAGGCTTTCCATCTATGAGCTCATTACTATATGTAATCAAACGATCGGAACTGCTTTTAAACACAATAAAAAACTCCCAAAATGGAGAATTTTGCATCTGAAAAATAGAAAGATAAAAAGAAAATGTTTATCATCATAACAGTAATGAAATTCAAAGAAATAGATGAAAAAATCATAAGAGAAAAATAAAGATGAAAAAAACATGTTTATTATTATAACAGTAATGAAATATAGTATCAATAATAAAATCAACTGAGTTTAAAAATACCCTAGAACATAAGGATTATATTTACCCAATACAAAAGATTTGCTTTCCTAGAAATTGTCATTACAAAGGTAATAGAGCTTAACTTTAATTTCTACAGATAGTAATTGCATCTAATTAAGCTCTAAGTTTTTTCTCTGTTAATTCAGGAACAGAAAATAAGAGAGAAAGAAACCATAATTCCTAAACAAACGCAAATATGCATATTTTTTTGAAATTGAAATGTGGGATTATCAAAAAGAAAAACCCATGGAGCGTATTAACATATTTTCCACCTAAAACCCGAAACACTAAGACGATTCTAAATGTCAGATCATTCAATCAAAAACTCAAGCGAAAATAAATATATATTATTAAACATACATAAGCCTTCCTTCAGTAACCCAAAAAAATCGAAAAAAAACCCAAACCCGAAATCATAAATGCTAAAACATTTAAAAGAACACCTACACGATAAAAACAAAAAACAAAACGAAATATCCGTTCATAAACAACAATAAAAAAGAATCTAAAGATGACAAAAAATTAACATGAATCAAATTTAACAGAAATGAAGAAATAAAAACCTCCTCCATAAAGGGAACGACGCAAGGCAATGCTGAATGAAGCGGAGCGGAATGAAGATGATCTGAGGATGAGGGAGGAAGGTAAGAGGGTTTTTATGTGTGGGAATGGAGGCGGAAGTGAAGGTAGAAAAGAGAGCCGCCGCCTCCAAAATCAAAGCTCGCCGAAGAAAGAATGAGGAAGGAAAGAGTGACCAATCCATTATTTATAGTCGAAAATTCCAATTTCCGATTTAGGGTATTTCCTTATTTTCAGTTAGGGCCGAGGGGTATAAACGGTATTTCCTCCATTAATAAGGAAATCGACCCGGTAAAATGTAAATAAGTCATTATAAAAAAGCAAACAATAAAGGTCATTTCTGACTTTTCAACTATATGGTAAAATTTGGATTATGATCATTTTTTTTTATCAAAATGTAAATTTATCCACACACTCCGACAAGCCTTTGGGGTATGCTTTCACTCTGCCTCTCAGAAGGTCAAATGTCTCCTCGACGTCGAACTCCAGAGGAAACTTCCCCGGCGAACACCCCCATAAACATAGAACCAATGACTTCGGCCATGATTTCACACCAAGATCCAAATCTAAAATGAATTATGAACATCAACAATAAAAACAACTGATTTTTTAAGTTAGTTTGATATAAACGACTACCCAAGCAAGAACCCTTTCCAATTTCATTGACTTTAAACAATTAAAAGTAAGTTGGTTTGATAAAAGAACCAGAACACCAAAACCCTAATATTTCTTATTAGCTTGAAATTTGAAATTCCACACGTTCTCTATGTAGGGAATAGAGAATATGAGTATCATACATGCATAAAATAGTAACAGGCTCAAAATTTAGGAAGACACCATCTATAGAGCGTTCATTATTGTAGAAAAGAAGAAAGCAGTGATACCATTTTTCTAATTGTTGTTGTTTGATCCAATGTCAAGTTTAGACGTCCACTGGAAAAGTTGCTTGGCCACACAGTCTGAGCCGGTCGAACCATAAGAAGAGAACTTATTTACACATTTCTCAACCCCCAAAAACTCATACACATCCTCTTCGAACACCGGATTTAAGTCCTTAAATTCAGCTAGTGTAAGGTTTAAAAGCTGACAGTTCTTCGAAAGACATAACGCAACAGATTTACCAACAATATCATGGGCCGTTCGAAATGGAATGTCCTGCAAATACGAAGATCATTAGTGTTCCAAACATTGATTAGAAACAAGATAGACAACACTGCAAATTTATAAAGAATTAATTTGCCTTCTTGACGAGATAATCTGCTAGAGTCGTAGCATCAAGATGCCCAGCGGGTAGTGCTTGTAGTATTCTCTCTCGATTGAATGTAATATTTTCAGCAAACTCGGCAGTTACATCAAGCATTCCCATAACAGTCTTCACGCTGTCGAATAAAGGTTCCTTGTCTTCCTGTGTATTTATTTAGTTTTTGTCCTTAAGAAGTCACATGAGATGCAAATGAATGAACCATAATTGTATAAACATGTCAAACCTGAAGATCGCGATTGTAGGCTTGAGGAAGTCCCTTGCAGAGTACAAGAAGTGTCATAAGATCTCCAAAAACCCTAGCAGATTTTCCACGAACCAGTTCCATCGGATCTGGGTTTTTCTTTTGTGGCATGATGCTACTCCCTGTGGAGACTGCATCACTTGGAATTAAGAATCCAAATTCTTCTGAAGCCCACAGAACCCATTCCTCGCCAATTCGTGAAAGATGCATAGCAATAATTGAATTAACCGAAAGTAACTCCAAAACAAAGTCACGATCTGATACTGCATCAATGCTGCATATAAACGGACTATGTCATAAAACCTTACATTTTTATTCATATGACAAACAGCTATGAGTTTGCTTACCTATTTGCCATGGGAGAAGTAAATCCCAATGCTTCAGCAGTCATGAATCTGTCAATAGGAAGGCCAGTTCCCGCTAACGCACAAGCACCCAGAGGACAAAAGTTCAAACGAGCACTGCAATCTATTAATCTCCCAGCATCTCGTTCAAGCTAATGGACATGTCATTTCAAAATAGGCGTAAATTTAGGAGATGAAATGAAACAACATCTATCCAAAACAACCATTCAATGATTCGATAAAATGTCATGAAGTTGAAATTCACTAATTCTCATACATCATCAATCAAACAATGAGGAATATATCATACTAGTCAGTACCTGTTCGATATATGCCAGAAGAAGATGCTGGAGTAAAACCGGTTGAGCTCTCTGAAGATGGGTATATCCAGGAACGATAAGACCTTCATTTTGCAGCGCTAATTTAACCAAAGCAACCTATAATGCTAATAAAAAAAAGAATAAGAGAGGAGAAGAACTGTAACTAATGAATGTGATGATAAGACTGTACCTGAAGTTTCTGTATGCACGTTTTTATTTTATGAATGGCGTCTCGACACCAAAGGCGAAGATCTGTGACAACCTGGTCGTTCCTGCTCCTAGCAGTATGCAGCTTCTTCGCAGGCTCGCCGATAAGGTCCGTAAGCGCTGCTTCGATGTTCATGTGAACATCCTCCCGATCAGTTCTCCAAACAAAATGGCCGTCCTCAATTTGAGTTTGTATCTCATCAAGCCCTCTTAATATGGCATCTCTATCACTCTCGCTCATCAATCCCTACATCGCAAGCAGAAAAATACAGTTTTCAATCAGAAAAAAATGAAATCGGACATGCTCACATGCCAATTGCGTACCTGGTGAGCGAGCATTGTGGCGTGGGCACGGCTCCCGATGATGTCTTGTTTGTACAGAACCTTATCGAACGAAACAGACTCGCTAAACTTCTCAACGCAGTCGGTGACGCTCTTCTCGAAACGACCGCCCCATAGCTTGTTCTCCTTGGAAGACACAGCTGATGTAGATTGGGAGAGCTTGGAGACAATATTCATGACCGAGGAGGACTTGATTTGCACTCGGAAAGGAAATATGAAGGCAGGAGGGAGAGATGATTGAGAGAGAAATGTCTTCGGAGGGCAACATGTCAGCATCATTACTTCACTTGTCGGTCACAAAATCAGATTCACTGATTCATAAGGTGATCATTAACACATCATAAATCATTCACTCATCAACCATATATCCATGGCACAATGAATGTAGACCACATGGAAACCTACACTAAAAAAATCTAAGGGAAGAGAATATAAACATGCCACATTAAACCATTTCAGAAAATCTAGAAAAGAAATTTCAAAGCCAATATGTGAAAAGAATAGCCTGCTGGTTCAAAATTTCATGGGGATTTTATCGGACTACTATTTGAAGAAACAAAAAGAAGCTTTCCATCTATGATCTCATTACTATATTTAATCAATCGATCAACCTTGGTGAATCATAACAGTGTAATGAAATTCAAAATGGGATGAAAAAATACATATAATTTGGTGTAGAAATTAACTGATAATAAAATCCACTGAGTTTAAAAATACTCTAGCATATAAGGATTTTATTTAGCCAATACAAAAGATTTGCTTTCCTAGAGATATATAATTTTAAAACGCAATTGAGAAATCATCATTACAAAGGTTAAAAGAACTTAACTTTAATTTCTACAGATAGTAATTGCACCTAGTTAGGCTCTACCATTTTGCTCTGTTAATTCAGGAACAGAAAATAAGAGAGAAAGAAACCATAATTCTTAAATAGATGCAAATAAACTTATACACATATTCTTTTGAAATTCAAATATGGGATGATCACAAAAAAAAACCCAAAATACTAAGACGATTCTAAATGTCAGATAATTCAGTCAAAAACCCAAGCGAAAATAAATATACATTACTAAACTAAACATACATAAACCCCTCCCCCCTTCAGTTACACTGAAGGATACCGATAAACCTCAAACCCTAACAGGTACATAAATGCTAAAACATATTACCGAACCCTTACACGATAAAGAAAACGGCGCAAGGCAATGCTGAATGCGACGAAGCGGTAAGAAGATGATCTGAGGACGAGGAAGAAGGGGAAGATGGTTTTTGTGTGTGAAAACAGAGACGGGAGGAGAGGGAGAAAAGAGAGCCGCCGCCTCCTAAATACAAAGCTCGATAAAGATTAGAAGGAAAAAGAAGGAAAAGTAACCAGTCCATTATTTATAGTTGAAAATTCCAATTTCCGATTAAGGGTATTTCTGACTTTTTTTCAACTATATGGTAAAAATTGGATTATGATTTATGGAATTACAACATATCATCATAAAAAATTCAGATAATAGAAATTAGAAATCATGCAAATTTTTATTGTAATAAAACAACTTTAGATATTCCTCCTCAGAAAAGAGTTTTAGGAATTACTTTGCATGATTGCAGATTTTGGTTAAAAAAAATTGTTAACTAGAGTGTTAAGAGATTTTGTCTCTATTGTAATCAGGTGCTGCAATTTTGCTCTGTTTTTTTTCGTATGGGTTGCAAGTTTCCAACTTTCCATGTTATTATGCTAAAAGATCTTCTGTTTGTTTATTAGGGTTCATGAGAAAAGGCTTGAATGTCAATACTAATCCCAGAAGCTCTACGGCATTTAAGGCAAAGAAAATCAACAGATCACCTGTATACACAAGATAACACAAGATAGGTTAGGTAAGATTTAAGGTTATTGACTTACTGTGTGTAAAAAAAGTGATAAAAACTTGAGATTTGGGAAAAGAGTAAGAATTTTGTCAAAAATGTGCTAAAACAAACAAGCACAATTGTTACTAAATGTGCTAAAACAAGCAAACAAACAAATGTGCTAAACCTATTAATCGATTTTTTTTTAGTTGTTACTCACCTGGCAAAAAACTAGAAACTTGACGCTTTTGTGCCAAAGAAAAGCTGCACAATTAAAATAAAGTGTGTAACATGGTACGTAAATTTGAATTTGAAAGAAGAAAAGAATTTGCGATATGCAAGTTTTGAAAGTAACTCACATAGCACCACCATAAACTGGAGCAATTGCACTGAAAAGGGATTGTGCAGTCATGGAAAGGCCATTTGCAGCTCCTCTTTGGTGTTGCTTCTGTTGAGGAGAGCATAGTTGAAACACACAATTAACAATGTGAAATGTGAATGAAAAGTTGCTACATTAAAACCCAAATTGGATTTGCAATTAATCGATGTGAGGGTGTGAGACTTTTTTTAGGGAATCACGAGGGTTTACATTTTTTAGGGAACCCAAGCCTTTGAATCTCTGATACCATGTAAAAAATAAAAATAATAGTTCAAAGAAAGAATTTTAGAAAGTGGTATGAACATTACCACGGCGTTGTTTTGTAAAATTAGCGTTCCGGTGATTATCGTCATCTGAAGAAAACGTCAAATTAAAGTTAAACACAGATTTAAAAATATAAATTTGAATATAAAAACTTACAGAGAGAGAATTCTTTATTAAAGAAGCACAGCTGACTATAAACATTAGCCAGAAACCAGATAGCTTGGAATATAAGGTAAAAGTTGAAAGCAATACCATGGAAATAACCTAAACAATAACAAAATGCTAAATTAGGTACAATAAATGTCTTCTATGTTCTTGTCACGCTATGCATTCACTGCACTCGATCCTTTATAAATTAAAATTATATAATTAATTTTGAATTTTTTTTTTTTTTGTGTGTGCATACCGCAGCAATACGTATTGACATGATGACTCCAAATCCTCGCTCAACTAGGGGATATATAATGAGTTGAAATAAAAAAAGACAAGACCCTACAAGTTCATTTGCAGCATTATTTCAGAATGAGATTATGTAGATTTTGTAACATATACATGTACATACAATAACATCATATAATTTATGAACCTGATATGGCTAGAACTTCACCAACATCGTTACTTGAAAAGCTCAATCCTCCATACTGCTTATCACTTACCGTCCACAGTGAAAATACCTTTTATCCAAAAAAAATGATGCGAGGAAGCAAAAGTATATAAAAAAGTAAACCCCCATGATCTATGAAAAGCTAAATTGGGATTATTTGGGACGATAAAAACATTATTGAATGAAAACTGTTTGCTGGTGAGCTAAGATTCAATGATAAAAACTCTATGCAATTAAGATATGATAATAAGAATGTGGAGGATAGTTACTGCAAAAAAATCCATATTAGCTATCTGGATGAAGCAGAGGGTACATCAAGAAAGAAAGTTATACACAATTATGCTTCCTATTAAAATGGTCCTTCCCAAGGCGGAAGGGGGTCTAGGGGTTAGAGAGCTACCTATTATCACTACTGTAACCAATATTAAAAGAACATCAAAATACTGGGATAAGAGTAATTCTATTTTGGTAAAATAAATATAGGATAGGTATTAAGGGAAAGGCGTTTAATTATATTCAAATCAGGCATACTGTGGATTCGCATTTCTGTAAAGCTTTTATCTCATAAAGAAGTTTAGTGGATAAATGTTTGGACTGCAGGGTTAATAGTAGGACTGTGTGGAGATCTGGTACTCCGATAAGCAAGTTGGCGGGAATGGTGGAAAGTATTAGAGATAGAAAACATAAAGACTTATTAGCCAAGGAAATTTGGTCGAAAATGCCGACAAAATTCTCTATTCTTTTGTGAAGGGTGAACTAAAATCACCTAAACACGTTCAAAATGTTAAGAAGTTGGAAAGTGCAAGTACCTCCTGCTTGCTTATTATGCAATTTGAAAGATGAATCTAAAAGTCATCTCTTCTTTAACTGTTCTTATTTCAAATCTCTCTTAATTCCGTTGACTGAGAACCTGAATCTCACCTTCTGGAAAATAATAAATATTTCAGTTCTCACCCAATCCAGTCTAGATATTAGATTGGGAGATCTGACGGAGGCTGCGCAAAAAATTACGCAACTTGGGGGCTACTATGGAACATAGTTTTAAAAGCGCGCTAAAGCTCTCTTGGAGGAGTGCTTTTTCAGAGCGGGTAATCGAGCGGATTCGGGTAAAGAACCAACCGATTACCCAATTACAACTATTATTTAATATTATTTTCACCTAATATACTTTATTTTTATTCTACCCCTCTATTCTAACTTAAATTTAAAACTCTTATCCAACTTTCAGATTTTAGTTTGATTTAATTGTAGTTGGATTAAATTTTACTTGTATGAATTAAATCATTAATGTTCTATTACATATGATTTTATACTTTTATAAGGTATTTTTATTTTTTCTATAGGTTTTATATGTATTTATATTGGATTATATGTATCTTTACATGATATTACTAAAATACCCATGGCGCTTTAAGCGCTTTAAAACACGCTTAAAGCTTCCAAAGTGAAAAAGCTCTTCCTGAAAAGTGGAAGCGCTTTTCGCTTTTTTGAACTATGATATGGAATGCTATTGGGTGTTTGTCGTGGCATATATGGACTGAAGGAAATAAAAGATACAAACAACACATTAGTAGGCCTTCTGAGGTAGTCTAGAAATAAAAACAGAAATAAAAAGAAACATAGATTAAAAAGCGACGCTTGAAGCGGAAAAGCGCTCCTGGAGGAGCGCTTTCCAAATCGCTTTTTTAGGCGGGTAAGTGGATCGGGTTGGGTCGGGTTAGTGGGTTTCTACCCATCACCGGGTAGTAGAAGCTTGGAGAAGGGAGGAGGAGAAGGATTTGTAAGCTGCAGTAGAAGCAAACTGATGTTGTTCATCTATGTGTAATAAATGTTATTACACATATAAATGTTTATTGGTAAACGTGTAATATAAATGTTATTACACATAAATGTTTACTGGTAAACGTGTAATATAAATGTTATTACACATAAATGTTTACTGGTAAACGTGTAATATAAATGTTATTACACATATAAATGTTTACTGGTAAACGTGTAATATAAATGTTATTACACATATAAATGTTTACTGGTAAACGTGCAATATAAATGTTATTACACTACACAGTAAACGTGTAATAACAGGGGTATATATTTGAAAAATATATATTTATAGGATTTGAAAAAAATAATACAAGGATAGAAAATTGCATATATTTACGAAATTGCCATTAACGCTTTTTTAGCTTTAAGCGTACTAAAGCACTCAAAGCTAAAAAAGCGCTCCCTAGAAAATGGGAGCGCTTTACCGCTTTTTGAACTATAAAAAGAAATGAACAAGCAGCTCATTGACTCTCTCCCATTAGCTATGTAGCCTGGTTATATAGTAACTAATTACGCTGTCTCAGGAGGTTGGTCTCCCATACTTTCATCATAGATGTTTCCAAAGGGTGACAGCGTAATTAGTTACTATATAACTAGACTATATAGCTTCTGAGTCAATGAGCTGCTTATTCTTTTTTTTTTACTTCTGTTTTTATTTCTATACTCTATGTAATTTGGGCATTGCCCTTATTTTAATGAAATTTAATTGCTTTCAAAAAAAAATTATGCTTCCTATTTTTTACATGTAATTTTAAAAATACCACCTATATTTCCACATATGATATATCAATATAAGTTTATATATCATTCCAAGTCTAAAATCTAAATAGCATAAGCATAAGCCATAATGTTTAAATGTAAATCAAAACACAAGGTTCAATTGTTCAAATGTAAACCAAAATTTAAAATCATGAAGTCATAAACACTCAAATGTTATTTTCAGCTTGGAGTTGCTCATCCTTTTGAGTTTCATCTCCTTTCCCTTGATTTCTTGTTGATGGCCCAACGGATTCGTTGATACCCATAGCTAACTCAGTAAATACCCAAGTTAAACATAAGACAATAATACAAGTTAAGCATATCTTGGTGGGAGCTAAATGGAGGCAAATTACCAATCAAGGAAAGTACTAAGAGCGGGAATGATAGAATCAATTCTAATTGCATCATGTGGGGAGGGAGGGTGGAATAGGAATCTATCGTCCCTTATTTGAAAGATAATAGAAAATCTTTAGATTTTTTAACATTTGTAAAAAAAGATTAGTTTTGTGTTTGTGGCCACTTAGTTTATTGATGGAAGATTATTTTGATCAAATGCAGAGATTAAGGGTTCAACCCACTTAGTTAATTGATGGAAGATTATTTTGATCAAATGTAGAGATTGAGGGTTCAACCCACACGATGACACAAACTTCAAATACGTACCATTATTCAAAAAAATGATTGATTTTATACTTTGTCTAAAAGTGTAAAACAAACCTCGGAATATGCTGTGTCATGAAGGGTGAAAACACAATATACTATGATGGAAGATATCAATGGCCAATTCTTTAAGAGGCTTGGTTTTGATTCTACATTTTCTTCATCATCTGTTTTACTGGTATTACCAATTGAATCCCAAGAAATCGTCGATTCCGGATCTTTGCAAGAGTTTTCACTTCTATCTCTATGGGTGTGCAATGATTCCTATATCAAGAGTTTTAAAAAATCAAAATTATATCCATTAAACAAATTTAGATTAGAAGGAGCTTACAGGAAGCCACAAACAAGCGACAAATGTGCAGAGAGCAAAGGTAGATATACAAAGACATGGTAAGAAGTATGGAAACCTACACATTATTAAAAATTAAATGTGCCGATGTTAATTCACAGTCGGTATTAAAAGAATTTTAAAATAACGAAATACTAAAAAAGATTGTAAAGATTTTACCTCCCAAAAAGAGAATCTGAAGAGAAAATATTTGGGTATTTTTCTGCAGGCTGGTGATGTATATATATGAAAAATTCATAAATTTTGAATAACAATTAACAATAATAAATGTATTAGGAGAAAATTACAAATAGGGGTTAAAGCTGAGGGAAATATTGATACCAGCGCTAAATTACCACCGATTGCTGGTCCTATTATTAATCCTGTACCCCATGCGATAGTGATCTGCATGAAAACAAAAGCATGGGTTCAAGGTTTTATAAACCACATTTATCTGGATTACAGCTTGGGTATATTTCTGAAATGTGCATTTCAAGAGATAACCCTAAAGCTTCCAAATAGACTAAAGAAATAGAGAAAATATTCTTACAAGGGATAACCCTAAAGCTTGATGCTCTGGGCGACATATTTCCGAAGAATAAGCCTGTAAAAAGATCAATAAATTTTTTGATTTTCTTTTTTAAAATAATCACGGTATTGATCATACTTTGATTGGAACAAGTAACCCGTTCAATAATCCAAGAAGAAATCTAGTCAAAATTGCCATCCAAAACCTTGTACTAAGCCCAAAAAGTGAGTTCAGTATGGCCCTACAAAAGAAACAAAAAAAAAGTTATGTCAAAATTCTACTGAGCATAAATGCACAGATGAAGAGTACTCAGTACTCACACAGACATGACACATATCAGTATAACCCACTTTCTTCCATAACGATCGGAAACCATCCCCCAAATAACAGAGGTAAAAACTCTACCAAGCATGAATGAAGCTCCTTGAAGTGTAAGAATACAGTAAGAAAATCCATAAGTGAGAAGAAAAAAACTTGTGATGATAATTGATATTTGATTTCATGCATACTTATATTTCAATCAATGCTCCTCACCTATAAAACCTGCATAAAAGCCGATGTCTTCTTCAGTCTTAGTAATGTTTAAATCTCTCGTCTGCACAAAACAAATCAAGTTAAACCATATAATAGTTTGATTGATTGAAGAAGAATCTAATTCTCCAGAAGAAGAAAAATAGAAGAGAACGCAATGTTCCAATTGACATGTGTAATGAAAAATGATCATCCATCTATATAAATAGATAAAATGATAAATTCAAACTGAAGATGAAGACCAGAAAAAAATGAAATTGTATAAATTTACAGATGACTAACAAAAGCCGAAACGATAATATATTACATATCATCAGGTAAAATCAACAAGATATGATTGTGGATTTTTATTACCAATCAATTTTCCAAACTCAATACACCATGAAGAATTAATAACAAACAATAGGATATTAAACATACCATGAAATACAAGAATGGGTAGAGCGATGAAGCGGGAAGAGCTACAAAATAAACATTAAAAAAAAAACATAAACATTATATCTGTGATTGTTAACATTTGCATTTTATCGAATACCCTTTAAGCATAAGAAACAATTTGCATGTTATGTTAGAGAGAGAACATAACAGGAAGAGAGGAGAAAAGGGTTTTACTTGAGGAGAGAGTGACGATCCAAACATAGAAGAACTCCCTGTAAGGTAAACCAGAATACGTATCTTTTCTCTTATCCATCACACATCCAGGACATCCTTCGTAATACACTTTCTCCCTCAACGGCTCCTCCAGTACCGACCTCGCCATCTGCTGCTTTTGCCGATCGACCGCCGCTGTTGCAGTGGATGTACGAGATTTTATGTTGGGTTTTTGAAACAATCTTGTCGTTTTCTTCTTCTCCGATTGTTTTTTAATATTTCTTTTTGAAGTGTTTTGTTTTTTTTGTAAGGATATGGTCATAGTTTTGTCATACGGTCATATGGTGATATGAGCCACGTCATCATTTAAAAATTATCAATATAAGACGAATGATGGTCAAATTTAAATTTAATCCCCCGAGTCAAATTAATCAGTAATTAGGTTTAATATTGTAGTTAATATTTTTTTATTTTCAAAATTACCCTTCACATTCACCAAATTGTGTTATGACCAAAAACATGGATCAAGTTTGCTGTGGCATGTCGACACATTCACCATAACTCCATCTTTTCTTTCGTCACTTTGCAATTTAAGAAATTAGGGGTGAACGGGGACGGGTACTGAAAACCGGGGCGGGTATGCGATTATTCAATTTAAGACGATACAAATAAAAATGTAAACTATATTATGGTAATTTTTAGCTGCGTCGTACATGCGTCAAAATGTGTCGTTCGCATCCTATCCATTATACTGCACGAGATACTAATATATGTACGACGGAAAAAATGTACAACAAAGACATTAACTCATGCACGATGAAATATCGATCTAATGGTAATGATTTTTTGACGCATTTTGCAGGAAACTTACTCAGCTATATTAAACCAGAATCCGCAATTGCCGGAATAACAGACAACTAAAAGTAAGCTATCAGCCTATTATTGTATTAAAGACACACCTTAGAAATTCTTTTATTAAAAAACACCAGATCAAACACACGAAATGAATAAGCATATAATCTTCTTTGTATTATATTAACACATCAGATGTTGGTTTCGCGAGAAAAGGTTTGAATGTCAATAATAATCCAAGCAACTCGACAGCATTTAACACAAAGAAAACCAATTGATCACCTGTATTACAATTTACAAAGTAACAAAAATGAATCAATCATATTTTCATTTTAAAAAACCTAAAAAAATAAGAGTTAATTGACACCCAACCTGGCAAAAAATTCGAAAGTTGACGCTTTTGTGCCAAAGAAAACCTGTAATGTTAAAATAAAGAGCTCGGTAAGGTAAAATGTGTGATATCCAAGTTTAAAAGTACTATTTAGAAAGGCCAGCAACATTCCTTGAGAACCCATGTGTGATATTCAATGTACTTACAGAGAACCAGCAACAGCTGGAGAAATGGTTTTAAAAATAGACATCATCGTCATAGAAATGCCACTTGCAATTCCTCTTTGGTCTTGTTCCTGTTGAAGAATATACAAAAACATCAAAAGATCTTATTTTATTCTTTAATTACATTAAAGATTGAAAATTAGAATAAAAAACACCATGGATGAAAGGAGTTTGAAGGAATGGTATAAACATACCACAGCGTTGTTTTGTAAAATGAACATTCCAGTGACTATAGCCGTCTGGAGAAGTCATTATATAGTAGGTTAAATGAAAATGTAAAAGTTTAAAGGAATGAAATTTAAATAAAAAAAAGACTTACAGAGAGAGAGTATTTTACTAAAGAAGCACAGTTGATTACGAACATCAACCAGAAACCAGATAATTTGGAATATAAGGTAAAAGTTGAAAGCAACACTATGGAGAGAACCTGCATAAAAACAAATATTTATTTATTTTAAATGTAAAACATACATATATATATACACACAACTCAGAAGTCAGATCAGATCAGGTTAGAACTGTTCTTATTAGAAACTGAGACAAAACAGGCAAACTCGGAAAAACAGTTTCATTCATTTTACAATTTACTTTAGTTTACAGTGATATTCCTTGAGAAGAGAATTGGAGTTAAGTTTACAGGCAATTAAACTAGGAGAAGTTGATATAAATGTAGATGGGCAGACAACAAGAAAACAAGAAATTGGTAAGGTCCGATGGTATTGATTCACCTGATTGAATAAGTATATATAATTACCAAAACGATAAAAAGGATAATAAATTTGTTAAGCGAGTTATAATGTGACTGTAAATAACAAAAAAATAAGAATAATTTAATAAAGGCAATCAAATCTGTAATGCCATCGCTTAGATAATCAGCCCCTATTAAGAAAGAGTTGTCATATAAACCAGCCCCTATTAAGTATTAAGAATAGATTAACAAATTAATTATTGAGAATAGAATGTTTTATGCATATCTACCGCTGCAAGGCGTATTGAAATGATGACTCCGAGTGCTCGCTCAATTGAGGGATATAGAATAAATTGAAAGAATAAAAGGCCAAGCCCTACAAATTTAGTAGTAATATGTGAGAATGAGATTCAATGGCTTCTGTAATGCAAACAAAAAAATCATCGATATAATAATTACAAACCAGATATAGAAAGAACATCACCAACATCATTAGATGAAAAGTTCAATCCTCCAAACTTCTTATCACTTACACTCCACAGTGAAAATATCTTATCCAAAATATCCACACAAAAATTCAGTATCATAGCGTTGATATGAAAGGTAAAAATATTTAATTGAGGATTAAATTAGGATTATACAAACCAAACCTCGGTATATGCCATGTCATGTGAGGCAAAAACACAGAACGAGATAATTGAAGACATCAATGGCCAATTCTTTAAGAGGCTTAGTTTTGATTCTACTTCATCTTCTTGTTTTATTTTACCAGTATTACCAATTGAATCGTAATAAATTGTTGATTTTTGAACTTTATGTGTGTGCAACGATTCCTATACAATAAAAAATTATTTAAAAAATTGTCTAATAAAAAATCTTTTATTAGAAGGAACTTACTGGAATCCATAGACAGACGATAAATGTACAGAAAGCAAATGTAGATATACAAAGGCAGGGTAAGAAGTATGGAAACCTATAAATTTTATAACATTAAAAATAACGTCAATTTAATTGTCGACATTAAAAATATTTTTTCTAAGTATGGATTGTATTACCTCCCAAACAGAGAATCTATAGAGAAAATCAATGGATATTTTTCTGCAGGCTGCAGAAATTTTGAAAATAAAAATTACAAAGATTGCAATTTGGGTTTAAAATTAAGTGAAAATATTGGTACCTGAGCTAAATAACCACCTATCGCAGGTCCTATTATTAATCCTATACCCCATGATGTTGTCACCTAGATCAAAAATACAAATTTAAAGGATTTCATCAATGAGTGAATGAACACTATTTTGAGGTTTATTTGATACTTGAAATCTAAATTACAAGATTCTTGAAAAACTAGAAAAAATAGAAGAAAAAAAGTGTTCTTACAATTGATAACCCTATAGCCTGATGCTCTGGCCGACATATTTCAGTTGAATAAGCCTGAAAGAAAATTCGATAAATTTATCAAAAGAATAAGATTAATAAGTTGTGATAATCTTACTTTCGTTGGAACAACTAAACCGTTAAATAATCCGAGAATAAATCTAGTAGAAATTGCCATCCAAAAGTTTGTACTGAGGCCGAATAGTGTATTGAGTATGACTCTACAACACAAAAAAATAGTCCTTCTAAAAATTCTACTAAACATAACTGGGTAAATGCACAAAAGAGTAATACTCACACAGATATAACACCTATCTGCATAACCGGCTTTCTTCCATACCGATCAGAAACCACTCCCCAAAATAGACAGGTAAAAACTCTACCAAGCATAAATGACCCTCCTTGAAATTAATTAAAAATTCAGAATATGAAAAAGCATGCATTGATGTTATTTATTATTATTATTTGATTCCATGTATATACATTAAATTAATTCTTAATCAACAATACTCACCTACATAACCTGCATAGTAACCAATGTCTTCTTCTGTCTTGGCGATATCTAAATCTCTTATCTAGAAAAAACAAATCGAATTAAAATATTAAAAATGATTTTTGATGTACAAGGAAGATTTAAATCTGAAATCTAATAACCAAACAATGACAAAAGGGTAAAACTCAACGTAAATTAATTGATTTTCATAAAGCTTGAACCTTGATTGATACTTTCATCAATTAACAAAATGATCTTTTAAAGAACCTAGTTAGGGTGTTACTTAAACTTGGCTGAAGAAGCAAATTCTAAGGATCGTACTTATAACATAGTCAGATATGATTAAGTTCAAAATAGAGAAATTAACAAACAAAAGATGTATAATGATGCAGACAAATTGATACACACAGTAAACATATATTAAGATACCATGAAATACAAGAATGGAAAAAGCGACGAGATTGGCAGAGCTGCAAAGAACCAAAGAAAGATGAGTTTGGCATATTATCAAACAGCTGGCTCTATAAGAAAAGATTTTAAGGTCGAAAAAAGATTACAAGAAGAGAGTGTAACAATCCAGACATAGAAAAACTCCTTGTAAGGTAAACCAGGATACGTGTCTTTCCTCTTATCCATCACACATCCAGGACATCCTTCGTAATACACTTTCTCCCTCAACGGCTCCTTCAGTGCCGAATTTGCCATCTACTGCTTTCTCCGACGAGGGAGTGGACGGGATCTGAATGGTGGATCTCTCAGGTGACATAGATGCACCCATTATATTATATTCACCGATCTCTGTCGCAATGTCATGCGATTTTTTGTCGGATTTGGAAACAAATCTCGTCGTGCATATCGGAATATTGAACGGTTACGTTGCTCCTTTGTCGGTACTTTTTTATTAATTTCGATTTTTTTTGCATGGAAAGATGAAATTGCAGACTTGAAAATTACATATACGTCCAATTTTCAAATCTTGAAATTTTTCGTGTAATATTAATTTTATAAGGGGAGCTTATTTAAATTATATTTCAGATGTTTTTATTTTTATAAAAATTCTTTAACTTCAAAATTTTATTTTAAATAAATTAACCATAACAATAAAAGCCAGCAACCATATATCATTTTTGGTTATTAATCAACAAAATTATATTCCAGTTAACACAGATAAATTTCCAAACAGATTTTTCATAGATCCAAACAATTTTTGCAAATCTGATCTAACTTTAAAAAAATTCAAGATCTTATTTCTTAATTCTTTCTTTTTTACATTTTTTTTTTCAATTCAAGATCCAATTCAGCAACATTATTTTAAAAATAAAGATGGATATTGGATAATGACAATTTCAATTTTCAAGTGAAGGAGAATGAGAATTGAGAATCAATTTTTTTATTTTCATTTATTTGTTAAAAAATCTGTAAATTCTTAATTATTGTAGAATGATTTTAAATGAAATCATTCAAAAAATAAAGAGAGGAAAATGAATTAAACAATTTAAAAAATCAATGGATAAATAAGTTGAATAATAATATTAAGTATTAGAAATTAGAATTGATTAATAACTAATATATAGAATAATTTTCAAGTAAGCCTCTCTTAGATAAGTCTAAAAACGTTTATGAAATCCTGACCGTCCATCAATTTCATCTTAAATTATTTTTTCCCCCTTCATCTTACACTAATCATGAGGTGTACTATTTTTTTTTAAATGTAAAACCAAGATTTCATGAACGTTTTTGGGTTCATTAGAAATAAACTTTTATGAAGTTTCTTCTTAATATATAATCCAGATGCTCGATCCATGGGTAAAAAAATCAAGTTCAAATAAAAACAAACTATTACATTACAAATGTACAATATAATACGCTAATAGCCCAATAGGGGAGAAAAAGAAGAATTTTTTCCATTTTGGTAAATATAATAGAAGCAACTAACAAGCAAAGATATTCTGAATTTCTGATCCTGTCCAGTTTAATTCATTACAAATCTTTTCTCAAAATTCAGACTTCTAAGCTTCCTAAAAATGCACTAACTTTCTAGGAGATTTTTGAAAAGTTTTTTCAAAACTTAAGAAAGTAGGTCATATTTGAGTGTGCTTTTTGTTGGGGATTAATTGTGGAGAAACTAGTTTCTCCAAAGCACTACCCATATGAGCGAGGCCTAAGTAATAAATATATCATCAGGTAATTCTCAGTGTATTATACTAATATTTCTTCGGCTTGTGTGTTGGGTGTCTTGAGAAAAAAATTAAATGTTAATGCCAATCCAAGTACTTCGACGACAATTAAGGCAAAGAAAACCAACTCATCACCTGCATTGCCAAATAAAATAAATTAATATTTGATTGATCATTCTCATATATTGGTTGTTGTTACAAACCTGGCAAAATGCTAGCAATTTGACGCTTTTGGGCCAAAGAAAACCTGCAAAGATATAACAAAGCGTACAATATATGACCTAAATCTTATTTTGGCACTTGTTGGAAGAATTTGTAAATTGTAATGTGCAAGATTTAAGAATAGTACTCACAGAGCACCAGCACAAGCAGGGGCAATGGCTTTGAAAAGAGACTGTAAGGTCATAGAAATTCCATTTGCAGCTCCTCTTTGATGTTGCTTCTGTTGACGAGCATAAAAGTAAATACAATAATACATGTAAAAGATCATATTGCAAACATATATAAAGATAGTTTAATGATAACATACTTATAGATTCATTTGAAATAACCCTAAATAAGATACCGTTAGTAAAAGTATGTTATCAGATCAGTTAGGAATTTAGTAGTATTTTTTTATGCAAAATTTAATAGTAATTGACTAATTGTCGGGTATAAATAAATGCGCAAGTCTGTATAAACAATTAGCTTTTGACAAAAGATTTTAATGAGATTACTTACAATTGATTCAATTACAGTAACTTTCAATTGTTGAACAAGTTATTCAGAGCTGCATAAAATGTCCACTTCTCTAACGACCGGAAAAATTCCGGTTGCAGATATTAGTCATCATTGACCCGAAATCTTGTAGTGGATACACATCTCAATTCTGTTGGTTGATAAAATACATATCTCGATCCTGTTGGCTGATAAAAAAAAAAAAAATCTTTTCCCTATTTTTTTTTATTCTATCTTGAATAGATTACTACAACTATCTCGCCATCAACTGATTATTGGACCAAATTAGTGTCATTTTGAGAGGGAAAAGCTTCTTGGATTCGTTGATGGATCATTTTCAATACCATCTACCATCCCCGATGCTCTTAGTGAAATGCCCAAGAACACTTGAAATTTACCTATGAAATCCCAATGCTCTTAGTGAAAAGTTTACCAATACTAGAAATCTAGAATTCAAATTCGGATACTGGAGTATCCGGACCGAATTCGTCCGATTGACAGACCTAATGAAAACCGAGTCTAGCAAATTAATCTACTCATGGGATGGCTAATGACATCGATCACTGAGAGTATTGCTAGAGTTGCAAACGAGCCTAGTCGAGCTATGTATGGGTTGTAGAGCCAGGCTCGGACTCGAGCTCACTGACCAGACTTGCAAGATATTTATAGTAATCGATTTAAGACTCAAGGTTCAACTGTTATATTTATGGATCCATTCGATTGACATGCTCGAATACCATGTAAATATTTGAATTAAACATTACGTAGAATGAGAAAATAATAATAATAATGGTATGAACATTAAATAATAATAAAGAGAAGACGAATGAGAAATTAGTATGAACATTACGTACCACAGCATTGTTTTGTAAAATGAACGTTCCGGTGATAATAATCATCTGGAGGAGGAGTTGAATTTTAGGTCAAATAAAATGGGAAAGTACTGAAATGCCATTAAAATGAATGTCAAAAGGAACAAAAAAAACTTACAGCAAGAGAATTCTTTAATAAAGAAGCACAGTTGACTACGAACATTAACCAGAAACCGGATAACTTGGAATATAAGCTAAAAGTTGAAAGCAGTACTATAGAGAGAACCTACAAGTGAAAAAATTAGCCTTTGTGTTCAAACTTAAAATATATAACGAAGTAGTTATTGAGAAATCTTACTGCTGCAACACGTGCTGAATTGATGACTCCGAGTGCTCGCTGAATTGATGGATACAGAATAATCTGAAAACATAGAAGGCCGAACCCTGCAAGTTTAACTGCATCATTTAGTTTCTGTAATATAGGCATACCTAAAGATCGTCACTATAATTTACAAACCTGATATGGCAAGAACTTCACCAACATCGTTAGATGAAAAGTTTAATCCTCCGTACTTCTTATCACTTACTGTCCAGAGTGAAAATATCTTACCCACCCATAAAAAAATGTGAGGAAGCCATATTTACAATAATCACAAAGTTGGCAATAAAAATTGAGTATTTTTTGAAGGATAATAAAGATCAGATTTGGATTTTGTAAAGCAAACCTCAGTAAATGCCATGTCATGAAAGGAGAAAACACAGTAAACGATAATGGAAGACATCAATGGCCAATTCTTTAAGAGACTTGGTTTTGATTCTTCTTCCACTTCCACTTCATCTTCTTTTGTTTGACTATCAATATTAACATCTAAATCCCAAGAATTAGTCGATTCTAGAACCTCATATGTCTTTCCTTCTATTCTTCTATTTCTATGGGTATGCAATGATTCCTATAATAAAATTAAAATTAGAAATAAAAACATATCCAATAAGGTTTGATTTGAAGAAGCTTACTGGAATCCACAGACAGGCGATAAAAGTGCAGAGAGCAAAGATAGATATAGCAAGGCAGGGTAAGAAGTATGGAAATCTGTAAATTATAAAACATTAAAAATAAAGATTATTGTAATTTAAACGTATAATTATTTCATTGTTGGTATTGTAAATAATTTATAAAAATAACAAATTTTTGTTTTGAATAATAGATTTTATTACCTTCCGAACACAGAATCTGCAGAGAAAATATTTGGGTATTTTTCGACGGGCTGATGCATATATGGAAAAAGTAAAAATTGTAAATAACAAAAGTTTCAAAACGAAAAATAAATTACACAAGCAACAGTTTGGACTTAAATCTAAAAGAAAATTATAGTACCTGAGCTAAATAGCCACCAATCGCTGGTCCTAATATTAATCCTATACCCCACGACGTACTAATCTGGATATAAAAAAAAGTATAAGTTGAAAGGGTTTTATAAGCATCGAGTAAAGAATTCATCAGACACCACTAACGTCGTAAAACTTTTGCAATTAAAATGTCTGAAATCGAAATTAGTTAAATTATAAGAACTATTAGAACAGATGATGCCTCACAAGAGACTGCGATTATTGAAAACTTATTCTTACGAGAGATAATCCAATAGCCTGATGCTCTGGGCGACATATTTCAGATGAATAAGCCTGTACAAAAATCGATAAATTTATTGAATTTGAAAGAATAAGATGAAAAATATTATATTAATCTTACTTTCATAGGAACAAGTAAACCGTTTAATAATCCGAGAAGAAACCTGGTAGAAATTGCCATCCAAAAGTTTGTACTGAGGCCAAAAAGCACATTGAGTATGACCCTGCAACACACAAAAAAAGATAAATTTGCTAAAAACTATATACCAAGTAGAGTAGGCAAGTACCAAGCATGAATGCAAAAATGAGCAGGACTCACACAGACATGATGCCTATTAGTGTGACTGGCTTTCTCCCATACCGATCGGAAATTACTCCCCAGAGTACAGAGGTAAAAACTCTACCGAACATAAATGACGCTCCTAGAAATTAAGTAAAATTATCAGAATAAAAACTTTGAGATTTATTATTATTTGCATAATGATTCAATGTACAATAAGTTCTTAATTAACACTCACCTATATAACCTGCATAGAAACCTATGTCTTCATCTGTCTTGGCAATATTTAAATCTTTTATCTACACAAAACAAATCAGATTAAAAATATTTCGAAGCACAACAAAACTACTTCAAATCCCAGAACAAAAGATCCATATCTTACATCCAAACTGTGATACCTCAAGGAGACAAATATATAGTGAGTATAATAGTATATCATAATTTTTTTTAAAGGCTCATGAGCGATTTAACTAATTATTTATTTTTTTGAATTTAGGTAGGCATTCGTATCCAAAAACTTTCTATATTGCTTTACCACTCTGAGCAATCTTTTACCACTTCCCCCTTCCTCTTTTCTTGGATCAACCGGCTTAAATTATTCAGCATGCCAATGAACATTTATTGTAAATCTCCCTGGTTAAGGCCTAAAAGGGTGTTGATTAAACTTGTCTGAAGAGAATTATACTTTAATCACAGCTCGCGAATTCCAAACATCAAAATATGTATCGGAAAATAAACATTCCACCACCAAACCACATGTAGAGTGTAGATGGAGAAATAGATTATATCAAAGAAGACAAAGTGCATGAGAATAAATACACATTTCGATGATGGTCTGCGTTTTACCCTTTAGCCTTATTAAAAAAAGGTGCATAATGATGCCGACATATTAATATATACCATGAAGTACAAGAATGGGAAGAGCGATGAGATCGGCAGAGCTGCCAAGAAAACCAAACAAAAATGAGTGTGGCATATTATCAAACATCTATGAGGCTACGGCTCTGTATGAGAATAAGAGTAAAGGATAAAAGATTACAGGAGGAAAGTGTGACGATCCAAACATAGACGAACTCCTTGTAAGGTAAATCAGAACACGTGTCTTTTCTCTTATCCATCACACATCCAGGACATCCTTCGTAATACACTTTCTTCTTCAACGGCTCTTCCAACGCCGATCTCGCCATCCGCTCCTCTTTTTTCCGACGTGCGGCGTCACTGCCGTGGAATTGGAATGATAGTTCTCTCAATAAACTACCTGGTTAGTTAGTTAATAATTGCTATTAACAGTCCGGAAGAAACATAAGTTGATAAGATATTTAATCTCACCGTCCATTTTTTACTCTGTAAATCATTTTTTTTTATCTCGATAGTCAACATTCTCCATAATTATTACATTGGGACGGGTGTCCAAATTTGACTTTTTAATTTTTATATAGTTGGGATCGTGACGGGCCCCCGTGTCTGGCCCAAAAGAGAATGAATAAATTCTCCCAAATGGCCAAATGTGAAACGGAAAGCCTTTGTTTAAGCAAATCTAACATTGAAAAATGAAAATTGAATTCTTCTTCCTAAGGCTGCTGGTTGGTGGAAATAAATCATACAATAATATCATGTAAATTCGATATATTATGTGATTCTGATATATTATTTAAAACATGACGCTTCTAGTGAGATCCATTAAATATGCACTATGTGCGATCCTAATCCCAGCCGTTCAAATCGACTGTTTTAATTTGGACCATCCGTTGCAAAAATCTGACATTGCGTGTACTAGTTGATGCGCGAGAAGTGATAGTACACAGTGCGGTGTTTTGTTCAGTGGACCGTTGGTTGCACTGTGGAAAGCGTCTATTGAGGATTAGTTAAATCCTCAACCCTAGGTTTTTCGTTTCCATTCCCTTCCGTTCTCTGTTTCTATCTTTCTACCGGCGGCGCATTAGTCACTTACTCGTTCTCGCGTTTCCTTCTCTGTCGTCGTCCTCAACCCAAAGCATTATGTCGAATACCGGTGGTGATCGCAGCGGGAAGAAGCCGGCAAGGTCTCCAATGTCGAAAGTGAGGTGCGATTCAAATATTTTCTGTTGATGTACCAGATCCCTTTCTACCATGTCTCACACAGAGTTTGTTCATGCCAAATGATTCATAATTGATTGTTGGCTTTGTTTTGTTGGTCGGCTAGAATATAATTTTTTTATTTTGTTCTTCCCCAATATGTCGTTCGATATTGGTTTTCAAATTTTTTCATTATTAAAAAATCGTTCATCTCTTTCACTATATCGTTCATCTCTTAGATCAAAATCGATAAATGTTAAAATTTGTTGAGTTCCTTTGTTCTTTCCCCAATATTCCAGATTTTTTGCACTATCTTGTTGATCAAATTTCCCTTTTTTATAAATATAAAATTTTTCTGTGTTTAGTAATATGTTGAATTTTTATTTCAATAAAATTTGTGTTGTATCGACGGATTCCATGTAGATGTATCATTTTTCATGTTAACCTTACAAGATTTTTTCATGAACCATTATAAAGATTTGATGTCGATGTAGGAAAACAGAATATATAGGAATCCTTTCTTACTGAACAGTTTTATTCTATATGTCAGTATTTATTTTGCTCCTATTAGTGACTAAATGTTTTATTTGTCTAATTCATTGTCTCCCTGTCGCAGTTTTTTTTCTATAAAATTCTGAACTAATTGAGTTCCGTAAGTACAGTTTTGTTCCTTTTGTCCTTAGGGTCCAAATGATAGTATTTATTCGTTTAGTTGGTTGTGGACAATGTAGAAATCGGGCATTACGTACTATGTACTATGCACTATGCACTGTGTTAAGAATATTGTTGAAAATAAACTAAAATTTAAATCAATTTAAAAGGTATTAAATTATATTTGTATAATCATTTAGCGCGACAAACTATATTTTTTTGTAATTTTATTCGATCAATGTTCACGTGTTGTGTAATCCGATGCTAATTCAAATTTGGTTTATTATTTTCTCCAATTTGTGGATGATTTTTTTTAAACTATACCGATTAGTTTCCACTTTTCTTGTAATTAATTACTGCTGATTTTTTTTCAATATATATCATCTGCAGATCGCTGTTTAAGAAAAAGGCACAGAAGAAAAGATATGGCACCGGAATCTCTTGTAGTACTGGTATGTTAGGGTCTTATTTTATGTAAGTAAGGCGTAATTTTTTGCACTATGCACTATCCTCATTGGGGTGCACTATGCACTATGCACTATCCTCATTTTTGTTATGTATGCAATACATATACTTTTTTTCTTAGTGTATGATCTAACCGACTTACCATTGTGTGTCATAGATAGTGTAGATCAGTATGATGTTCCATGCTTTTGCCCGGAATGCATGGCAGATCCAGTTCACGGTGAAGGACATCAACGTAACGCGGATGCTCGCGCCAGAGACGAAATGGATCGTGAGTTTGGGCAGGCGAACATCCGTGGCACTAGGCAAGGTGATGGCCCGTCTAATCCACAGCCCGTTCCTTCCAGCATGGACACTGGGGACGAGCCAACGGCCTCTTATGACGAGGCTGGTGAATTTAGGGCGGTCGATACCGTTAGAGGCTCGTTCAGGGGTGAGTATTTATCAAGAACTAAATTTTTTCAAGTTATTTTAAAAATTTGAAAATTTATTAAGGACAAGTTTATATTTGTTGCAGGTGCTGGATTAATCCAGCATAAATGTATTTTTAGCAGAATTATGTCTGATCGGATAGGGGCTAGGTTAGCCTCGTCTGTTAAGATTAAACTGATGTATACGCCGTTTCACCATTACATAGATGCTGGTGCTCTTGTTGTAGATTCTTTGCTGCTTGATGACATTTGTGGCCGGTATATAGGGGAGTCGCAATTTGCATTTGGTGCATTTGTTCTAACATGCACTGATGAAGATTTCGGTAAAATTTTGGGGCTTCCCCATACGGGAAGGAAGATTGATTTGTTAGAATCCTCGTCCAAATCGAATGTTTCTCTTGGGAGGTTTTACAAGACTCATTTACATGGAAAAATTCTTACACGGTAATCTTTAGGTGTTGTTTAATTATGATTTAGCGCAATTGAAATTTATTTTAACCTCTAATTTCTTTGTTTGATCTGCAGGCAGAAAATTGGGGTAATGTTCTTGAAAGGATCATCAAGGTCAATATGCACCTCAGAAAACCTTAACTCCATTGGCCATCGAAAGGCAAATGTGCGAACTATATACACATGAGGTTTTCATTGACTTCCAAGAACAGGCAGTCCGTAGATTGGGCACCATTGAAACCGAATTCTATAGATGTCTCTCAACCACATATTATCTTCGAGACCATTTGATAAGACCCATGCTGACCATGATTCTTCGAAAGACGTTATGCTAATGGAATTGTTTAGGAAATCGTGAAATGCAGCCATAGCCGAACGATTTTGATATGTATGTCCGATTTTGTCACCCATTTTATGTGTGATGTGCCATAAACAGAAACGGTGAAATGTATTTGGAAAAACATGTAATAGTGCGTTTTTCATTGCAGGGTCTTGATCGGTAATAATAGTCTTCGGATGCTTTATCATACAAGTTAAGAATTCATTAAATATCCATTCAAAAGATTCAACATTCTCGCGTGACAAGAAACCGGCCGCGAATATAATAGTGTTCTTGTGATGATTCACTCCACAGAAAAGTGCTAGAACCAAATTATATTTGTTTGTCTTGTAAGTCGTATCAAATGTAATAGAATCCCCGAATAGATCGTAGTCATGGCGACAACCGGGATCGGCCCAAAATAGGTTCGAAAGATGACCTACATTGAATGGTTGGACCATAGTAATAATTGTGCAGGGTTATGTATAAAATTGAAATACGTAAATGAGAAAAAATTACCGTTGTCATGCCTAGTAAACGAGTAGTAGTAGTCGGATGATTTTGTCTTTTTTTCTTGAAATAGTTCAATTAGTAAATCTGCGCCTCTTTGAATAATATTGCATCGGTCGTCACGTCTCATGTTTGATAGGTCCGACGGTGTGTACTACATATGATCAAATCCTCCAGCCTCTTGAGTAGCAACACAATATTGATCACTCGGGGAAATATTGGATGTGTTTAGTGATTTAAACAATGCCCTTGATAAAGGAGTAATAACACGATTGACTGGTAGGTATCTCCTCTTTGATGGGGTCACCATTGGATGATTGTGATCTTCAATAAAATTAACAACCCGCCATAATCCTGTGGACCTGTCTAGAGATATGTAGATCATGGCAAGACATCCAGAACGTGAATTTCTTATACGTCGATGTTTTCTCTCATTCACGTTATTTGCCGTGTCGGTTGATAGGGCATATCCTTGTTTAGAACATAGAAAACGACGCCCTACCATTTCGCGATCGTTCATTTTGGTTGAACCCATACGAACATTAAAACCTATATTGCCTGCGTAACCCATATACGCATCTCTGGCCTCATCGTGCGAGTTGAATTGTTGGCCGACCTCGGGAATATATGGTGTACTAGAGGATCCAATTGTTTCCGTGTTTGGTTCCGAGTGAATATGATCTTGATCAACATTATGTGACTGCAGTTGCTCAGTTGTAATATGAGTAATGTCGATAATGCACTATGCACTATTTACTATGCACTGTGCACTTTGTAATATGCAATAAGAACTATGGCTGCATACAAATGATCTAGAGTGTAGGTTGGCAAATCTTAGTAGTTATTAGGAAGAATGTACTAATATGGAATGTGTGAATTGCTAGACATGCACTATTTCAATGGGATATGAACTATGCACTATGCAAATATGAACAATGGCTAGATGCAATGATCGAGAGTGTAGGTAAGCAAATCTTAGTAGTATTAGGTAGCACGTAATAATATTGAATGTCTGAGACATGCACTATTAGCATCTAATAAGCTATGCACTATGTACTATGTACTACGCGATGACGATGGACTATGTTATAAGAAATCACTGTTCACCACATCCCTGTACTTTGTACGATGTGTCAGCGAATGTGAGGCTCGAATATTGACAGTGCACTATTACTGTGTGTAGTGCACTATGTACTGTTGACTAAGAAAAAGTGATGAATGTAGAAATAGTGCAAACCCAATTGCTGAAAATAACTAAATGTAACTAAATGAGAAATGAAACAGTGGGGGAGAAAACCGAAAACATACCTGAGCAGATATTAGTGGAGAACCGATGACCATTTTTTTGAGAGGATGGAGAGATTGATAGAAATGGAAGAAGACACTAGAGGTAAGGAAAGGGAGGAAATAGGGTTTGAGAAGGGGATGAAGGAAGGGGAAGTAACGGAAGTGAGAGAAAAGGGGGAAAAAAGTGAGGAAGTAGGTGAAAAGTAGGAGAGAGAAGTAAATGTGAATGGTGGAAAAATACCTTGGACAAAAGGATATACTAGGTTATTAATGACAAAAGAATATATTGCATTGGGATCTTCCCCCCAAAAAATATAAATAATGAAATTTATTTATGACCATTGGATGTAGATGAAGGGCTAGGATTTAAAGTTCTCACCGGGTTCTCACAGATGAGGTTCTTACCTGAAACTGACCCTTATTTAAAAATGTACATTACAATTGTAAAATGATATTAATTTCAATGCGTAAAAAAAATAGAGTAAATATTCTGCTCTTTTCAAATTCTAAACTTTGGTAAATGAACATTTGCCCTCGAATTCTAAAACTTAACTATATTGTATTTTTATAAGAGGTACTTTCAAATATGAGTTGGGAAGAAAAACCCAACCGATTCAATATGTGACCTTTCTCATCTTTTAATCGGAGAAAACTCATCTCGCGTTCTGAATTAACACTTTATGAAGATACGTGATTGACATATGTGATTCTCGCATATATAATAAATGTATTATACATAGTCTATAAGAACTTATGTGAACTACACTGGTAGATTAGTTCAATTGGTTACGATAACTATTAATATTTTTGAAAGTTCAGTGCTAGCTGGTTGTATATGGAAATACTTGGAAATTGACCTCAAAAGATTCCAAATACCACCATTACAAATGTTATTATAAGTCTGTCAAATGTTAATCCTCTAAATACTATTATGTTGTTTATTAATAGTAAAAGATAGGTTTTCCTAATAATCTTTACTGTTAAGGGATAAGGGTTTTGAGCCCTAAATTCTGACTTTTCAAATTCACCCAACCATTCAAAATACGCCTACCTCTATTTAGATGCTCAAAGTCGAAGAATATATGATGATGATGATGGATTAAAAGAATTAATTTTCCCCTTTTACAGATACCTGAAATTAGATATGAATTTTATTCTGGTTTAAAAAAAAGACCAATCTGATAGTATAAATTTTAGTGTTTTGGGGAGGTATATTTATGGTGGTTGTCCTGAAAATATGTGTTTTGTATATATGGATATTTAGTTGCAAATAATAGTGAACACACCTGGAGCTGGGTCCATACAAATAATTTCATGCCCAATCTACAATATATTTAATTTTAGATTTGTTCATAGTAATAAAACTAAATACAAATTACAAACATACATATCCATCCCTGCAACAGCACCAGGCCAATCTATTTATTCAGCAATTGGTATCATATGTTGCAAGTCCCTGCAACTCTGGGCCTTCCAACCTTGGATTATGATCAAAGCTGCAAGAAATTATAGACAACGTAGAAACGGAGCTTAAAAACTCTATAAAACTCATGTATCAGAACATGATTTGATTAATTGGGTGAAAATATAAAATTTACTTCAAACAATTATTCAATTATCAATGAGACCTGACATTTCGACATATAAGGTGTACAGTAATTGTCAGCAATTTATCTTACATTGCAGATTATTCAACAATATCGGAAATTAGAATTGCTTACTTGCTCAAAGGAATGTGTTCAAAGGCACCCGTGGTGGGAATGGTACCACACAGATTGTTGCTTGAGACATCTCTAGATAAAAACAAATGACAAAAAAAACAAAGCCTTATAAGTAGCAGAAGCTTGATACATTGAGATGTATAGAAATTGAAAGAAAACAAAACTATTTACTTACACGACTTTAAGGCTAGAGATATCTGCAAGCACCCGTGGAATTTGGCCGGATAATTTATTGTTGTTAAGCCGTCTAGATAAAAAAAACAATGCCATTCTACAGTCAACAAAAGATTGTTCTACGAAGACCAAAAAGAACAGTCAGTTGAATAGTTAATATCATTTTGTAAAGTATCAATCAGAGTCCATTTTTCAAAACCTATGAAAAAACACTGACTGTTTATTCAAAACCCAAGAAGTAATGGACATAATCTAATATTGATTATATAACGAAAATGTCACTCACATGCTCATTCAGTTTTATAAAAAAGACACATACAATAATACCCATTCAGATAATATGCATGGATAAGCAATGTTTCTTATACGTGTATGGAGTTATGCGATTGCCATCCCAACATACACGCATAAGCTAGCTTAATCAAAATTATGTTTTTTTTTTAATTTTATTGTACAACCTAGATATGTAATGAAAGAATCCCAAGAGGATTGATTCCGATGATCACCGGAGAATAGAACTAGGAAGATATATAGAAGAGGAATAAGAAGGAGACCGGATTGACCTTGGTCAATTGACTTTTATATTGAGATATAAAATCAAAGGTTAAAAATAAACTTTACAACTGAGATATATATATATATCATAAGTCATAACTATGGGTTATTTCTGTGACAACCTTTATCTGTGTTGGATATAACCTATTATTCCTCTGCAATCTTAATGAAGGAGCTTCAATAAGATTGAGAGAATAAAGATGTTTAAAACTGTCCGTTGGGAGAGCTTTTGTAAACACACCCGCGGTTTGTTCTGACGAAATATGAAACCAAAGCGAACTGTCCGCTTTACATATTGCGATATTCTTTTCGCCACTTTCAAATGAGTGTCACGAGGATTGTGCATAAACCGATAGACTTGATTTACGGAGAACACGATATCTGGCCGAAACAGTGTGACGTACTGGAGATGAAAGTCTTCATCAATTCCAATCCGAGAAAGAAGGAGAGTGATCCAATATCACGACAATGAAATGTTGAGTACACATTCCATCACTGATTCCCAAATCGGGCCTTCCTCGTCTCATTTAATCAGATCATCTTCCTCAAGTCAAACTGATTACTCAATATCAAGTCAAATCGGATCTTTTTCCGAGCGACATTCTCAAATCGAGCAACTTCCCCAAATCACTTCTGACGATCCGATATCTTCATCTGAGCTGATTCGGACGAGTCCACACTGCTCCCCTGCCGCTCTTATCGCCGAAACTGAAACTCCCAACATCCCTTCTACAGTTACTCAAGCAATACGATCGCCTCAATGGACGACTATCATGAATGAAGAATTAAATGTACTCTTCAAAATCAAATTCTAAAAACATAGCAGAGACTAAACGTACAAGGTACAAACATGGCTAAAAACATTGCAAATTTAAGAAAAGTGGGTAAAAACGTAGCAGAGATTTCTATTTTTTAAAAATGGTTCCAATTCTCAACTAAGTACAATCTAAAAATAAAATAAATTTAAGCAAAGTGGATAAAACGCAGCAGGGACTTCGACCGGAACAGACTTTGACAATGGCCAGACAACAACAAGAATAGAGAATAGAGGGGGTAAAAATGACTAGGGTTTAAAATGAGAGTGAAACACCTCAATTCAATGTTATACCTTAAAATCCTAATTATACCCTTCTAAATAATTCTAATTGGGTGGGTCAGTTGGAACCAGATCTGGATTCGGCTAAACCGCATACTACATAATCCTAATTATGCGTGCGTTTCATTCCGCATAACCGCTTAAACTGTCACATAAGAAACCTTATGGATGAATATGAGTATCCATTAATTTCTATATTTTAAATATGGGTGGGTGACTGGGTATGCAAACTCAAAGAGCAATTAAATTGGGCAAAATTAAACTTACAAAAAGACCAGTGATTTCAGCTTTCCCAAAGTAGGTGGGATTTTTCCTGAAATATTGTTGTTATACAAGTCCAAACTAATCAAACTCTTCAAGTTACCAAGTTCAGATGGAATTGTCCCCTGGATGTTGTTCCTGTAAAGTTCCCTGCAACAACCAATGTCCAGAATATAATCAGACTGGAAAAAGGTGTAAGAAGTAAAAACTAACCTCCTTCAAAGAGAAAGAGAAATCTGTCCATAATACAATGGACGTAGAAAGAAGAAGAAAACATAGAAATAGTTTGAGTCACCAACTCCTCCAAAGAGAGATAATGAAGTTGATGGCTAACTTGCTAATTAAACAACCATGAACTTTTCCACAGCCCGCATGAACATTTCACAATTTTAGTTAAAATATCAACAAGAACGAAGATACCTTTGAAAAGTGTTAAATTTATTCAACCCCCCCCCCTCCAAAAAAAACTATTTTGCACACTAAAGTTTCTTTATGTTTCAAAATCCGTTGCAATTTGCAAGAAAAACTTACAAATACTGGAGGTGCTCAAGCTTTCCAAGATCAGGCACCAAGTTCCCAGACAGATTAGTATTCCCTAGATCCCTGCAAAAAATAATGTTCTGTTTACAAACAGAAAAAAATAGAAATAGAAATAAACAAAATTAAAAGGGGAAAGAATCTTACACTCTGGTGACCTGACTGTTCTGATTACAGGTGATGTGAAACCAAGTGCAAGGAGTTACGAGCGTAGGATCCCAGCTCTGGAGAACGTTTTCAGGATCGGAGAAGCTCTTCCGAAGCGTATAGAGAGCATCACCCTCGGAATTAGAGAGGGTAAACTCCGGAAGGAGGAGAAACAGAGCTGCTAGAGCTAGGGTTTTCGCCATTAAAAGCATGCTTTGGTAAAGTGCAAAGACAGACTGAAACAGAGACGGAGAACTGGAGAAGAAATAAAGTGAGTGAAGACGAGAGAAAAGTAGTCTGGTCGGATTCCATTACGCTTAAATAAAAAAAATAGAATCGTGTTTATACTTTATCGGGTCAATCCGATTAATCTGGATTCGGTTCGGATTCCATTGTGCCCAATATTTAATTTAATTTAATTTAAATTGAGTTTATTTAGTTATTTACTATTTTAGTTGTATCCCTACAATTGTTTAGAAAACCGTTAAACATTAGCGCGGGGAAAATGCCGACGGAATCGTATAAAAAGAACACAAGAAGAACAGCGTAACGACATTAGGAAGAAACCCTAGAAACATTATCCATCCCCCCTTTTACGCCACTGCCACAGTCGTCATGGAGAGACGTAGGGAGGTAACGCGTATGAATCAATCATTCATTCCCATTCGATAAGAGAGACGAAGATCTACATGATCGATTGTCTTCTATCCCCATATTTGATCTTATATCTTGATCTCGTTTTTCTGTTAAATCTGATTGGATGGATTGTTTGTTTTGTTTGTTTGTGAATTGCCTCGAAATTTGCGACCCTTGAAATGCATAAGGCTTAATTAGGTTTTGGAAGTCATGCTATGGTGAGTACTGATCATTTTTTCTTTCTTTCAGGGGATGCATGAGTGGGGGGGAGGAGTGCCGCAATTTGGTGGATGGGATGATAATAAAGTTTCTGCGAGGACAGATTACTCTGTGGTCTTCCAGAAAGCTCGCGCCAACAGGAAGCAACAGCTGAATGAAATTAATACTTGTAGCTTTGAGAGTGATAGACGATTCATTCATCAGAGACATAAAAGCGCACAATCTACATTGGTAAGATATAATTTTAAGTTTCTACATTTTTCTTCTACTTCTATCATATCATGTTGTATCCGAGGGTCGCAATTTTGAGGCTAAATTATTTTTATTTCTTATTTGAATTAAAAAATTTTACGAAATTAGGATTTTAGTTAAAGATTAAAAAAATCTCCCCTGCGATTTCCATTTTGAGTAAAATGAAATAAGTTTTTCAAAAACCTATAATTATTGTGAAAGATTGTGCATATAAATATGGGCCGCGTTCACTGCGGACGTCCGCAGTGGAAGCGTGCTGCGGTTGCCGGATTTGAGCTACGGGATTGCAGAATCTGAGTTTACGGACTCAACTCCCATAATCCAAATTGCGGCAACTGCAGTTGCGGAATCGCGCAAGTCCCGCGATTCCGTGGTATTTCTAACTAATTTTGGATTTAAAATCCGACGGCACATCCGCAGCCAGCATCACCTACGGACGTTTATGTAATGTAGTCTATTTGAATTTGTTTTATCAAAGACTAGAAGTGGAGACAGGTTAGATAAGGCCCATGTTTGATCTTAATATTTTATCCAAACTCATTCAGATCTGACATCTGAACTTGAGTTCGGATAAGATTAGTTGAAATGCTTACCTTAGATGATACATCAAAATCAGATATTGTATATCATAGTATCAGAAATTTTAATAGTTATTTTAATCAATTGAACTAATTTATCTAGAAAATACTAACACAAAAACCTTAATAAAAATAAAGTAAAAAGTCAAGATCTCTCCTTTAAATCTTTTATTACTTTTTTCTTATTAAAAATTTTCTTATTAAAATTTAGTTAAAGATTAAAACTTAATAGAATAATAGCTATTGATTATTTGGTTCATTGGTTAGATATATATATCCAAATATAGGAATATATTTTTTTTTTGGAAAATAAATAACTTAACAATCCATGCAAATTTACATAAAAAGTCAAAAACTTGTAAATAACAACAATAATAATAATTTAATTAGTTAAATAGAATAAACCAAGTTATAAAATCCCTAAATAAAATATATAATAAAAACGGGGCGGGGGCGACCCGCCTTAGAAAAATAAAAAAAAATTATAAAATGCAAATTATAAAAAAATAATTAAAAGAATAAGCTTAAAAATCTAAAATGGGTAAACTTTAATTCTTAAAGAGTAAAGACTAATGATAAATCTAAAATGAACCTAAGGGTTAAATCTTAAAAATCTAATAAATTTCTAATCTTAATAATCTATATCTAATATAATACAATAAAATAAAATATATTAACAAAATTATTAAAACTGGGGCGACCCGCCTGGATTTTGCCATGTTCCGAGACCCGTCTCGAAATATGAACAGAGCAACGGAGCAAAAAATTGGGAACGAGGCGGTACTGGGCAACCCGTCTCGTTCTCACCCCTATCTGACACTGTTATTTTCTGGAAAATACTTTTCCCGGTCCCATTACCATTCCCACCAGGGCAAGTCTGGAGCGATCTGAACACATTCTCATCCTTAGATTCGGGTATGCCCTTATCCTAAGATGTTTCAAATTATTTTGGGAAAAGATAGATCTCAAAAACAAAGCTGGTTAACTTTGTAAAAAAATCAAAATAAAATAGGATAGGAATGCAATAAATCTGTAATTGTTGGGTTAATAAAGAAATCTGTAATCGAAATATTAATGTCACAGACTCACAATTTTTGTTTTAGATATTTTCCTCAAAAGTTATTATCTATCTAGATCAAGAGTCTTTTTAAATTATACATTATATTGCAATTTTCAATTAATTTGATTAATTAGGCATGGAAAATGATATCTGTTTCAATTTAATTAAAATTGTATAGTCTAACATACACTATAATTTCTGAACAAAATTTATTTATATGCAGAAGGGAATGAAACTTTCTCGATATATGAGTTGCTTCAAACCTTGAGCTCAATAAACCAATTGATCTTGAATATGACTTAATTAAAATCTTATGTAGATTTCAGTTTGAAAAAAAAATTGTGATTAACTATAATAAGTGTTGTTGCGCCTATGATTTTTATACTCAAATTTACGGATAATGTATATCAACAGTAAATGAGTGGATATGATACTACCATGGTGTGATTTAAATAAAAAGTATTTATCAAATTTTAGATTTGGGTTGCATGATGCATTTAATTTGATATCATGTGAATTCAATACAGATTTTTTTCAGGTAACATGCACAAAAACGATCATCCTATACGAACCGTTGAATCATCTCATAGTCAATCCTAACTGTCACTTTTTTTATAATTTTTTAATAAATTTTTTGCACCCATCTTTATACACTTTTCTACTTATGATCTATTGTATCTTTTCACGTAAGTCTTTATTTTCCATTTTTTTTCACCTTGCCGGAGTTGCGACTTTCACATTTTTTTCAACAACCATTCATTCTGTCGGTATGTGACTCTCTGTTGTTTTCATTTTCCGTTTGTTTTTTATTTTTGTCATTTATGACTATCTATTACCGTCTCCTACCATATCTTATTGACTCTTTGTTGTTTTCATTTTCCGTTTGTTTTTTATTTTTGTCATTTATGACTATTTATTACCGTCTCCTACCATATCTTACCGTCTTCATGATCGATTGATCATGTTATTTAAAATGTTTTTGATGAAGTACTTCGCGTACTTGCTGAAATACATATTCCTCAGGTGAAATAAATATTTTTAAAGTCGTTGGAATCATTGTTACTGAAATGTTTGAACCTGTTGTTCCTGAATTAGTTAATATCCTTGTTCCTAAAATGGTGTCAACTAATGTTCCCAAAATGGTTGAAACCGTTTATCCTGAATTGGTTGATATCGTTGTTTCATAAATGGTGTCAACCGACGATCCTAAAATCGTTGCAATCACTGTTCCTGGATTATTTTCAACCGTTGTTCCTCAAATTAATGGCCTCGATCAATGTTTCTAAAAAGCCTGACACCAATGTTCCTGAAATATTTAAAATCATTGTTCCTAAAATGGTTTCAACCAATGTCCTATCCTGAAATGGTTTCAATCAATGATCCTGAAAAGTCGAAACCGTTATTCCTGAATTTGATGATACTCATGTTCCTAAAATAGTTTTAAACAATGTTCCTAAAATAGTCAAAACCGTTTTTCCTGAATTGGTTCATAATGTTGTTCCATAAATGGTTTCAACCAACGTTTCTAAATTGATTGAAATCATTGTTCCTCAATTTGTTAATATCAACTCTTAGTGTCGATAGAAAATATTTATTTCATTGTTAGAAAAAAATAGACGATAGTTATTTTCAATTTCAAATAAAATCAAGGTAATACACTACTAACATTATAAGGGACAAAATCAAAAGTATTAAAGAAGACAACATTAACTTATAAACGAACAACAACATCACTGATTTATTATTACAAATAGAAGACTGTCGATAAAATATTAAGCGGGAGTTGTTAACGGGTCTCAGACCCATGGATTAAATGGGAGCACAAGTGGCCAATTCGGCCATCCTGCTAACCCTAGATATAAAATGTATTTTTCATTTTCCTTTTTTCTTTTCACCGCTTGACTCTTCAGTTTACTCCCTCGCCCTCGTGACTCTCCCCCTTCTTCACTCTCGATAAACCCTAGACTCTGATCTATCTATCTCTCGCTAGCGCTTGTATCTATTCGGTTTTAATCTCTGAATAAATATATCTACAAAGGCCTCTAGCACCATTGATCGTGTTTTCTTAAAGCTTCCGCACACTCTCATCTCACCATTGTAAAATCTTCATGGTATCAAAGCAGGCTTGAGTTTCGTTCCGCTTCTTTCTCTACAGATCCAACGAATCTCTAACCCTCTGGTAAGAGGAAGTAAAATAACTCTATTTTTTTCTTTCTTTCGATATTTGATTTAGCTTCCAAAAATAAAATAAAATCACTCACATGTTAATCTATGATCTGTCTGTGCTCTGCATGTTGATACATACTCTAAAATAAAATCACTCACATGTTAATCTATGATCTGTCTGTGCTCTGCATATTGATACATACTCTATCCATACCATGCATGCTCCTCATCAACTCATATTGCAGATTTTACATGTCAGCTTATAATCTATTTGTACCTTGCATGTTGATATACACTCTGTCTATACCATGCATGCTGCTTACCAACACATATTACAAAATTTTCATCTACATGCTCTGCATCATAACCATAACATGTCATAAATCTATAACCCACATGGTCCTCATGTACAGGATTTACACCATGTTTCAAACTTGCTATGTTTCAATTATTTATACAGTTCACATGCTATTCATGCTCTGTTATCCAATGTTTATGTGCAATATAAATCTGTGGAATACATATCTATATACTACACACCTTCAATGCACTGTGAATGTTATATATACTTTATGCTCAGTATGTTTGTTACACTTTATATACATCCTATGCTCAATATGTATCTCACACTATGTAAATGTTGTGTGAACTACACACTGTGTGTAGTTTGTGAACTTGGAGGCAAACCCTCTGAAATGTGGCCAAGGCCTCTTGCTCTGCAGGCACTCATGATAAAGAGGGTTGAGCACTCCAGGAAGCTATACTCTGCACTTTTGGGAGAGAGGAATTTCACACAAGTGTGACCCAGGTCCCCCTGCTCTGTTAAGTGGGATACACCCTCTCTCTCCACAACCACATCTGTTAAGTGTGGCCTAAGCCCCCTGCTCTAAGTAGAGAGTTGGTTATTCGTGCACACAACCACATATATATCACATCTCATTGGAATTTATTTATTGTTATTTTTGCTCTCAATGTATAATGCTCAGGTATGATCCCTGTTTGTTTAGCTTATGTTTAAAAATCATGTATCTATTCTGCAGTACCATGACCAATTCGGACACTAAGCCACCTAGGGGATCCTTATTTGATCCCACAACAAGGGTCTCAGGTCCGTTAACAGGAGTTAATGAAATGGCTAAGAAAACGAATCAAAATACCATAACATAACAAATCGCAACAAATAAAAACAACAGAACAACATACAAACAACAAGGGAGGAAGATCAAAAACCATTTTCGATTATATCAAAAAATATATAAATATCATTAAAAACAAAAATCAGTGAATTAATGAAATGACCAAGAGAACGAATCGATGAAAATAACAAGGGGGGAAGATCATAAACCATGTTGGATTATATCAAAAAAAAATACTATAAAACTCATTCAAAACAACAAAAATAAGTGTGGTAATGAAATGAACAACAGAAGAAATGAGGCAACAAAAGTGACACGGAGAGGGGGAAGAGGTGGGGATCGGAGAGAACGACAAAAAACCTCTATCACAGAGGACTGTGACAAGAACGAGGGAAGCGGAGAACGATAGACGGAAAAGAAGAAAGATGGAGGCACAGACAGACGGAGAAGCAAAGACGGTCGAATCGAACGGACAGAGACGCACGGACGGATGATCGACACTTTTGAAGAATGGAGAAGAATGGACAGTGGCAGTGTGAAGAATGGAGAAGAATGGAATGTAAATCTGGAATGAAAGGGAAAATTATATGATCGTACATGGGGTGAAGGCGTGACAGTTCTCACATCCTCAAAAAAACACTTTTCCATTTATAAACCGCAAAAAATCACCTTTCTCCTGATAATTGTACTATCTATCTTTTACCTATGACTGACAAATAGTTAAAAATCATCATTTATGCAATGAACGGTCAGCATTGCATCCATCCATCTCTATGAAATGAACGGCTAAGATTAAACATATTGAGGTTGGAACTCATCAATATTCAAGAAGTCTAGATCTGAGATCGATGACTACAATAGTATAATGTATATAAGAGTCTCCTGATGTTTGTTGCACGTTCTATATATTATTCATTCTCAAAACTTTTTATAAGAAAATGACTATATATTGTGAGCGCATTTTTCCTGCGGTTCCCCTTCGTTGTGGATTTCGCAATCTACCGTCCGTCTCAGTCGACGATTGTCAGCCGTCTGTCGCATTACGCATGAATCAGTACAATATATGCTTGTTGCGGACGTTCGCCGGTGAAACGGGTTGTATATATTATAACTCACCTAAGTGTAAAACAAAAAGAAAATGAAACTCACTGATGGAGTGATTATCATTGCGTTGAGCTAGGGTGGGTTGAAACACGACGAAATGTAAATTAACACGATAACACAAAAATATAATATTATATTATTTATTAACTATGTTTATCGTTTAATAAATAAAAGTAACGAAGATATCGAACAAGGCTACGCCCACGGGCTTAACCACGGCCAGTAAAAGCCGTGGCTAATTGTTGAATATTAATCACGGTTTTTTTAGCCGTGACTAATTTGAATATTTAGCCATGGATGTAAAAATCCGTGGCTAATTAAGTTTCTCGGCAAAAATTCCCTCTAATTTTTCATTGAATAATTAGCTACGGATGTAAAAAATCGTGGCTAATTAAGTTTCTCGGCAAAAATTCTCTCCAATTTTCCACTCAAATTTGGCAACGGATTTGGAGGAGTCGTGGCTAATTTAGTGACAAATAAATTAGCCACTGATATTTCTAATTATTAGCCACAGCTAAATTAGGGTTAAGGTTTGGGTTAATAGAAATTAACAAAAATTAGTAAAAATAAGTTTATATACATATGTAGATAGTGTTAGGGGTAGAAGTTAGGGTTAGAAGTAAGAGTTAAAAGTTAGGGTTAGAAGAAGTTAGATTATAGTGTTAGAGATAGATAGTGTTATAATGACTTTTTTATAAACTAATATTATTTTAAATTATAAAAATTATAAATTAAAGTTATTTTAGATATTTTAAATTTTAAAATTAAAAAATAAATTTAAAGAATGTATTTTAATTTTTAAAGTTACAAATTCAATTTTTAAAGTTATTTTAAATTAACAACTAGTGATTTTTTAAAAATTATAAAAAATATCAATTTCTAATATTAACTTTAGTTGGTTAGGGTTAGTCTAATTTAATAAATTTTAAATTCTAAAATTCAATTTAATAAATTAGATATTTTAAAACTTATAAAATAAATTTATTTTAAATTAAAAAAATAGAAGAAGTTATAAATTAAAGTTATTTTTGATATTTTAAATTTTAAAATGAAAAATTAAATTTTAAAAAGTTATTTGAAATTATAAATTTTATTATAAAGTTATTTTAAATTATAAATCCTAAAAAGTTAAAAATTAACAACTAGTGATTTTTTAAAAATTATAAAAAATATCAATTTCTAATATTAACTTTTAAATTTTAATATATTTTAAATTTGAAAATTCAATTATAAATTGATATTTTAAATTAAAAAAATATAAAACCCCAAATCGTGTTTCCCTAAATTAAAAACCCCAAAACCTAAACTTATTTCCCCAAATCCTGTTTGATGTTAAAACTCCAAATCTTGTTTCCAACCTCTCAGGCGATACTTCCTGCTGATTCGTCCGGCGATTCCAACCTCTCAGGCGAGCGCGAGCGGCGATACTTCCTGTCCGGCGAGCCCTGCATCATCACATTCTTCTGTTCATTTCAGTAACCTTGGTCTCTGCAACTTCACAAGCAAAACTCCGGTTCTGGTTGGGAGGAAGATAAAGACAAAGATCGGTCAAGGGAAATAACAGGTAACATTGTGCCATGTATTTATTTGTTCTGCTTTATTTAAGAATTGTGCCATGTATTTATTTGTTCTGCTTTATTTAAGAATTGTGCCATGTATTTAGTAAATGTAGAAATGTAGAATTGTGCCATGATTTCTATACAGCATTCAATAAACTATGGTCTCTTCCATAGCTAAATAAAATCACAGTAAACAAGCCTAGTCTATGATCTAATTATTCTATACTTTGGAGGGAACTCGCCAAAATTGCTAAGTTGATATTACACAGTAAATGAAAAAAAATTAACCCATTCAAAATGAATTTGAACAAAGCAACAAATGTAGCCTTCATTAAAGAAAAGTAGAAAACTATTCATTAAAATCCATGTCCAAAACTTTTACGTTCAATTAATGATTTCAAATGATTGACAAACTCAATGCAGATCTGTTTTTAAACTCAATGCCTGTATCTCTTTCAGAAGTAACTTTCTGGTACATTAGAGCAAGTTCTAGTAATTCATTTTCTAGCCTTATATTGTTTTTTTTACTTTACATTTTCTTTCTGATGAATCCTAGAGTAACCAAACAATGTGATGGTCGATGTTCATTGAAATTTAAAATTAGCAAATCAAGGAAGCTCAAAAATAGTGAAGATAGCTGGTTAACTTTTCTATGGTTGGGTTCCTTGGCCAAAAATCAGTAGCCACCAGACCTACAGCCACAGCCCCCTCCCGTGGCCAAATCAATTTAGCTACGGATTTTGCCATTTAGCCAGTGATCTTGGCCGTGGCTGTTTCCCTGTTTTCTTGTAGTGGTGGATTTCTCTGAAATAGTTTTAAACATTGGATTTATTTATAATATTCTATGAAAAATTCTCATAAGCTGTTAACGGCTTAACGACTTTCAATTCGGAAATAACCAGTCTTTTATGTATTCAGATCCAAATGGGAATAATATATAAACTAAACCTCACCTTGATCTTGTTCTTTTCTACCGACCTTATCACCTAGGGTTTTGCCAATTGTGATGGATCCCAAATCCAACTGCGACGAAATCAGAAATGACCAGGAAGAATTGGAGGAAGTGACTTCTTCGGTGGATGATGAGGAGGAGGGGGGTGGATTTGGAGTAGATTGGGATGATTGGGACAATGGCGAGGATGAGGAATCCGATTTGTTGTTGTGCTTGTTCTGTGACTCCTGCTTCTCCTCCACCCAGGATTTATTTAAGCATTGCGTTTCTGATCATTCGTTCGACTTCCCGGAGATACGAACGAAGCTGGGATTGGATTTCTACGAATCGTTCAAGCTCATCAACTACGTCCGTACACAGGTCAGATTATCGCGCTTTCGTTTGTCTTGCTTATTAAATTGCATTCTGAAATGTACATTGGTTTTCGATATTATCCGTTTTTGTAATATACCTGTGTAGTAATGGTATTCAATTCACTACAAGTGTACATTTTTTTTAAAATTTGTTTATTTCAGGTATCAAAGAATAAATGTTGGGATTGTAGTGCAGATTTTGAGACTCGTAATGACCTCTTACAACACCTCCATGTTGCTCTTAACTTAAAAAAAGGTGGTGAGTTTGTTTGGATGAATGATTTGTATTTAAAACCTTTCATGCGGGATGATGCACTCCTCCAATCTTTCGACGACGATGGATTTGATGATGATAATGAAGTTAATGCACCTGTGGAACAAGAAGAGTTGGCAGGAACGATGACGAACATAGATTTTAGTGATTGTGTTGGTAAATGGAACGACACAAAAGCCAATTCATCTTATTCTAATTGTTCTAATGGCGAAGGCAGTAGGAAGGTAGTTTGTCTAGTGAATGGAGTCCCAAATTTGAATGGTGATCTAATGGAAGATAAGATAGATATAGAGAAAAATTGCATAGAACCAAATCATGTTTTTGAAACTAAGCAAATGTTGGCTATGGCTAATGCTTCTGCAAAGCAACTGAAAGATGTAAATGACAGTTATTTTGGTGCTTATGGGACTTATGGTATTCATAGAGAAATGATTGGTGACAAGGTATTTGTTTGCAGTTCATCACACTTTTGTATAACCTAAATTTTAATAGCCATTATTTGTATGGCATAATTGATGATCAATTCTTTAGGTCAGGATGAATGCTTACAAAGGGGCCATTTTGAACAACCCTTCTCTTTTGAATAAAGCAACTGTTCTAGATGTTGGTTGTGGCACTGGAATTCTGAGGTTATTTTTTTGGGGGGGGGGACTTTTGATAAATTCAAAAAATATCCGAGTTTGTAAATAATAAAGTTTGAACTTTGAATTAATATTTCAGTCTATTTGCTGCTCAAGCTGGTGCCTCGAGGGTTATTGCCGTAGAAGCAAGTGAAAAGATGTCCACAATGGCAAAACTGGTAGACGTTATCAATAATCTATATCAATCTTTTTAATATTAGAATTTAGAAATTATTCATTTGTTGTAACCATGCAGATAGTAAAAAAAAATGGACATTTGATATATGATGGTCAGAATGAAAATAGTAGGAAATCTGGTGTTGTTGAAGTTGTAAAATGTATGGTTGAGGATCTGGAAAATCACGTTACCATTTTGCCCGACAGTGTCGATATATTAGTGAGTGAGTGGATGGGATATTGCTTGTTGTACGAGACAATGCTCAGCTCTGTTCTATACGCACGTGACCATTGGTTGAAACCTGGTGGTGCTATTCTCCCTGACACTGCAACTATAGTATGCTGTTCACTCTCATTTTTCCTCAGATTATCACTCGATTTGAATTTAATTTTAGTTTCTTTTAATCACTGTCAGTTTGCTGCTGGATTTGGCAAGGATGGAACCAGTGTTCCATTCTGGGAAAATGTGTATGGATTTGATATGTCTTGTATCGGAAGAGAAGTCTCAGAGGATGCTGCTCGAAATCCCATTGTTGATGTCATTGACAGCAATGATATATTGACAGACACAGCTGTTGTCCAAGTAATTCATCTTAATCCCATTCATGTGATTTATTTATATTTTTGTGATAATTTTTCTCTCCAGGCATTTGACTTGGCGACAATGAAGCCAGAAGAAATGGAATTTACTACAACCTTCAAGTTGCAATTAAAATCTAATCTCTCTGCTAAATCTGGTTCTACTTGGTGCTATGGAATGGTCTTATGGTTTGATACTGGATTTACACGCAGATTCTGCAAGGAGAATCCGACTGTTCTTTCTACTTCTCCTTACACTCAGAAGACTCATTGGTCTCAAACTCTCTTTACATTCCACAAGCCTATCGCCCTGACATCATCCAATTGCCTCTATGATAATTCTTCTGATATTGGCACTGAGGCATGCCCTGCAGTGAGTATATCAACTCGTATTAGCATTGCGAGAGCTCCTGTGCATCGAAGTATAGATATATCATTAGAAGTAACTGGTGTAACATCAGATGGTCGACGTCACAGTTTTCCTGCTCAGATTTTTAATCTCTGATTAACATAAAAATAGTTGATGGCCGAATTAATTAAGGTATTATTTTATCAAATTTATATTTCCTCTTTGTCAAGTCATGTTTCAAGTTCTTTTTTTTTGCTCATAACATTAATTCCTTCAATTTTTGTACTCAATATTTATGAGTTTTTCTTTGTACTTGAATTTATTCATATATGAAGGTTTTATTTTGATTAAACAATCATCAGTCATATTCACTTATTCTAGTTTCTTTGCAAAAAAATTAAAAGCACACTATTGCACTCTGTTTAGCTCGATTTTTTTGTATGAAGACATGCCATGTAAGAGTTTAATAAACCCTACAAAACTTAGTTTCCCATCTGAATGTCGTATCCAATCACGGAGGACGACATGGACAGGAATTGAAGGACTCAGACCAAGTTCCTGTTTGAAAACAAAACATCAGATTTCAACCCTTATATTTTTGTCAGAAATATATTGAACACATGAGTTCCATCTTGGTTCGTACTTACCGATGCAAGTTCTTCGATCATGATTGGTTTGTTACCCTCTTTGTTGAAGAGTTCAAAAGCTCTTCTTGCATGTTCTTCCCAACTATCTAACCCTTCCATTTGATGGATGCTTGTAGCTGCAGCTGCGAACTCTTCAAAGTCTAGTTTTTTGTGCTGTAAAGAACTAACCTGATAAAAACATATATCAAAATGACAAATAAATTTAGGAAATAGATATTTTAGCCAGATGATCATCATTTAATTTTTTTAGACAGATTGTGTACCGAAATGACAAAATCAAAAACTCTTGAATCTTTGGTTGCATCAGTTGCATTCTTAAGCAACGCCTGCTTGAAGTTATGCATTGAAACGTAGCCACTCTTGTTTGGTCCTAATAACATGAATTGGTCTCGTAGGTAAGAAATTTGAGACATCGGACATGTCTTTGCAAGAGCCTGAAAGTATTAGGCAAACCACATTAGATATTTAAACGTATGCAAATATTTTTGGTTTCTATCATATAGGTTTTGAAGATCTTTTATGGTGAGATTAATAATTTTTAAATCTTTCATTCTTCCCAAACAAGATCTAGCCATCTGAGATTTATGGTTCAAAATTGAATTTAGGATTAAAATGCAGTTTTTGTATAATGCTTATTTTGATGTCTAATCTAGTCACTAGTGTAGATTTTAAAGGCATGTAGAAATTCCCATTGAATTTTTTTTTTACCTTTAAGGCGGCTTTTCTTAATGGTGTCGAGGAACATATGTAAGATTTGACATGTTTGTAAATTAGCATATCCAAAGGTATCTTGACCTGTTCATAATCTCTGATCCAAGGATGATCTGCAAAATAGGAAAGCCATAAGAGCATTTTTTTATATTTGATTTTTTTTTCCTTTCCTTACAACTTTTAAGTGAAACTTACGTAGGGCTTGAGCAGCCGTCATCCGTTTACGACAATCCTTATTCAACAATCTGCTTATAAAATCTTTTACTTCTGGTGATAAAGAAGGCCATGGTGAATCCTCAAAGCTTGGATTAGCTCTGAGGACCGCCTTGAATATCCCAGATTCTGTTTGTGCCCAAAACGGACGACTTCCACTAACAAGTATATATGTGATAACACCTATACTCCATATATCTGCCTCAATACCATAGGATCTATGTAGAACCTCTGGTGCTACATAGTAAGCACTTCCAACAATGTCGTTTAGCTTTTCATCTGTGTAGTGTAAATGTGTCATGTTATTGTACATCCATGGACCATGTTGAAATATGGATGTTGTCTAAGTGGAATTAAACTAACCTGGCTTGACGAAATCGGACAAGCCGAAATCTATGACCTTTATGAGAGATTTCTCATCTTTTGAAGTAAAAAGGAAATTCTATATTGGAAAAATAGAAGATTTATAATTCAAAACACATGGAGAGGAAGACAATGTAAATGTAAATACAGTGTGAATAAGATGATCTTCTTACCTCGGGTTTGAGATCTCTATGAACTATGCCTTGTAGATGATAGAACGAAACAACACTTAAAATTTGTATGATTATAGACTTGGCGTCGTCTTCTTTGTATTTTCCACCCCTAATATTGAAAAATAGGATTTAAATTGTGTGGTATTTGCCATAATTCCCAAACCCTATCTATATACATACGTACCTAGATAGTAACCTATCTAAGAGTTCGCCGCCTTTACATAATCTGAAGAATCAAAGATATTCAGGAGTTGTGGTTAAACTTAAAGTTGATAGCAGTGACTTATGTTTGGAAGTTTGAGGGGTTTTATACTTTTTAAGAAGGTGATTACTGGTTAGATTAATTGTTTCAAACTTACTCCATTACAATATAGACATTTTCGCTGTCTTCGTAAGCATCGTAGAATTGAACTAAATTCTTGTGTCTTGTGATTGAACTCATTATCTTTACTTCTCTTCTTACATCTTCGATTGCGACAGACGTCGACATCTGTGTTGATTTGGAATTCATAAATAAAAAATCACACATAATCATTTAAAAATAAAAAGAGTTGGAATGATTTAAAAATATATATAGAATTTTCTAACCTTTTCTTTGGGAATAATTTTGACCGCGACTTCCTTTCCTTTCAAGTCTCCTTTTATCACCTTGGCTTTGCAAGTATACCCAAAATGCCCCCTTCCAATCTCCTCCCCGATTTCATACTTGACAAAGAATTGTTTGGAGTATCCAAATTGTTTGTCCAATCCCAATTCATCCTCATCTCCCTCTGATATCGTTTGTGGTGCTTGATTTCGCTTAATTGACGGCCACCCATGCCTACGTGCGAGAAGAGACTTGATGTGTTTTGCAGGGGATGGTCGATTGCTAAACAGACGAGATGGCGTCCAACTTTGTATGAATGAGCTTGCTAATGGCGACGCCTTGTACATTGGACTTGAGGTATAGATTGGGAATTTTGATGTAGAATTTTGTTGATTTAGTGATCGTGGTACGCCGTCCATGCATTCTTCTTCTTTTGATTGTGGAGGTTGAATTTGCTTTCCATTACAAATACCCATGGTATACCAATCAGTGTGAAGGAAATTCGAACCCAAGCTGCATCAAAAAATAATATTAAGATTGTTCAAGACCAAGGTACTTATATAGAGAATAAACAAATAACCCACAGAGATAGAAGACAGAGGAGGGTAAGGGAGTAAGGAACTGGCACCAAAGTGTGAGGATCGGAGGAGAGCTGAGAAGGAAGAAAAGATGCTTAGGAGAAGCAAGAAGGTAGAGACATACATACACATGGAAAGAAGAAGGAAAGGGATATGTGACAGTAGACTTGTCTACTTTTTAAAGCTACATCTTACTTTCTTTCTTCTCTATTCTCACAACCATGTTCCAATCCAATCTAACATAATCAAGATCAGTGCAGATAACCATAGCAAAATGGTAAGACTTCAACTTTGAACTCATGTAGTATTTATCTAGGAAATCAATTTACAATTTTTGTGCCATCTAAGTGGGGATTTAATTAAGGAAGAGCAGTGGGTTTGAAATGGGAGACGGAATAAAGGCAAGAAGGTGAAAGGGAAAGAAAAGAGGGTCTTTGGAATATGTTCCATGGATTTGTAGATAGCGAAAAAGGGGGAAGAAGAGAGAATATAGATGAAGAGTAACATGGATTGCCAGTGCCACTTCTTCCATTCCAAGTGTCGAAAATTAATGATGTTTTTTGTAAAAAAGGTTGATTGAAATATTATGTTGTTAATTTTTTTTTGTAAACAATTAAATTTTATTAAAAAAATAAGATCAATGTTAAATTTACATAAAGTATAAAAATAAAAATAAAAGTAAAAAGAAATAAACAAAAAACTAATTATTTGTTACTTTCACTTGTATTGAACATTCAAAATGAATTAACTTCAATCTCGAATTCTTCGGTGTTTACATACAAAAATTATGCTTATGCCTGAGATCGATTTAATTTGATAAGATGAAAGATTAATAAACCTCATGCCGCATTTGATCTTTTCATTAAAAATTAAATTATATGGCTACGAATCATTTAAATATTTTATTGTCGATGATTAGTTACAAAGCTGATGAATTATGTCTGCCAACTCTAATATTTCATATAGTCATATCTAAATGAGATTATTATTTGTTGAGAAGTGAGAATCTGGGTAATGTTAAAAAAAAAAGTGTAAAACCAACAGTAAAAATAAAAGCAAACAAGTTGAACAGTTGGTAGAAACTAGAAATGGTACGCAATAATTAAATACCATTAATCAATAGTGTTTGCAAGTTGCACCTGTAAATGATGTAGACAATAGGGGTCATGGGCCTCATGGGGATTGGGATGAGATGGAAATAAATAATATAACTAGGAAAGAACATCCAAACTAAGCAAGGCTAATTGAACATTCAATCATACTAATAACTCCAAGAAAACAGAAAAAAGTGTATTATATTATCTTTTATTGTGCAATGGATTAGGACCAGAGTAGACTGGCCTCTTTTCAACATCTAGAAGATCACTGCTGCCATAAAAACCACCAGTAGCAGGAAAAAGCTTCTGATGTTGATTCACTTGATTGTCACCAGTTTTGTGAGAGACAACACCTTTTACCCTACCAGCACCAACACATGAAGTCCGCAACAGGACAAGCAGAAGTAGCACAATAACCTGACTATATCTAAGCTTTTTCTTCATCACACAACTTAGAAGCATACCTGTTGGTTTCTACTGGATGAAGGAATTGGGTTCTTTGAATGCTTATTTATACTCTCATGTCTCTGAGAGAGAGAAATTTGTGTAATAATAAAATCTGAGTAAATAGCATTGAAAAAGATACAAGTATTTATGGAGCCTTAATTGTGTAATGTATTAATGTGCGATTCCAGGTGATATGATCCTTCTGAACTCTGACTGAGAAAAAACAATCAAATATAATGATAGATTCAGAGGTTTTGATTAAAATAGTAAGTGTTATTGAAATATTCAAATATCATGAGGAAGGGGCACTGAAATGGATTCCAAATCAATCTAAGTATGCCACCAACCTATCAGTCTGCTGCAATTACAAGCCTAAAATCGATAATATTTTGAAAGATAAACCAAAATCCATAGTTGGGGAAGATCAAAATCAGATCTCAGTCAAGCAGTGTTCCCATAATATCATCATCCCTATATAAATGATACCTGCAAATAAATAAAAAATGACGTTAAATATAATTATTTATTCCCAAGAAATTGAGAAATATGTTAAAAGAAGTTGTACTAATATAAAATGCAACGTGTTTCTAATTTGCTTTAAAATAAAATAAAAATATTTTGCAAAGAATAGAAAATTCATCTATATAATAAAAGTATATGTTATTTTGTATGTTACCACTTGAACAGCTGAAAGTATCAGACAAATTTGAATTTTTTATTTAGAATTTAATATAACATCCATGCAAAAAGCAGATGTTCCCAAATTTCCGGCTCTACAGCCAGAAAATATTAAAATGCTAGTTAGTACAATTACTCAATTAGTGCTAAATTAGGATACAACTGAAATATGATTATCCTATATCCTTCAAGTGATATATATTATATACTACCAGCTTGGAATGCAAAGGGGGTCAATTTTTCAATCCTTCAACCCATATATTCAATTGTGTGATTACTAACCATATGATATCAAAGACCTAGGGAAAATTAGATCCATCAAGGCTACTGTCTCAGTATCTCCAGTGGTTCAGATCTCCTCATAAATCATCACATCTTTTGCTGCCGAAAATGGCTGAAGAAAACAGGTCTGTAATCATTGACATTGACAAAGTGAATTAATTTTTCTTAGAGAACTTAATTTACACCCATTTTCCGTGGCAATAAGCTCGTGGAGTTTATTAATAGAAGCTATTTGCCTGATCACTCAGTGATGCAACATGAATAGTTGATCTTCGGATGGATTTTATCATCCATCTCATGGACTATATGCATCCTCATGTGACCACGTCCACCACAGCACGGGAAACTTGGACCGTACTACGCACATTACTACAATCTCTGATACAAAAACTGCAGGTGTGCATTTTTTCCACAATACATAATTAAGAAGCAATAATAGACTAAAAAGCAGAAACTGTAAGATAATTGATTTATTCTAGACCATATTTCAGCCAAGGTTTCCTATGCGTGTATGCAGTTATGTAATTGGCATTTTCACGTACACGCATATACTAGCTTAAGCTGGCTTGATTGGAATTATGCTTGTAGTTTTTTATAGTATTTAAAAAAATATTATTATGCATCATAGTCCATAGATATGCAATACAAAATAAATATTATAAATACTTGATTAGAGGTATACACCTCTAACTTCAAAACAAATGAGTAATAAATTCCAATTCTCAACAAAGTACCAACTAAAAACATAATTTAAGCAAAGTTCCAATTTTTTACCTTATTTAAGGGATAAGGAAAAAAAATAAAATTTAGAATTTTTAACCTTTTGATGTGTTAAAGTTTAGATCACTCCCACACATACAATTAGAATTCAACTTCAAAAAAATAAGTTTTTCTGTCAAAAAACTAGTGATGGATACTTAAATTTTACAAATGCAACTGAAACAAGAGAGGAAAAAATCTAAAAGCAACAGAGAAGAAATCATACTCTTTTTCAGCAAGTTTAACTTGGGTTCCACCATATTCGGGCAATAGGACAACGTCCCCTTCCTTGAAGGAAACAGGAATTAGCTTCCCATCTCTATCACGATCACCAGGTCCAACAGCTATAATTTTCCCTGAGTTCAGCTAAACAAACCAGAAAAAGAAATAAGTAGAAGAAAAAAGAAGAAAATATTAAAGAAAAATCATAGAATGTAAACAAACGATCAATCAAACTAAAACGTAGTGGATTCATCTGAGAAGAAGAAGAACTATCTTTCTCTATCTTGGTGAGTTGGCGATTACACTCTCATACATTTTTGTAACATTATGAAAAAGAAATAACATACAAAAACCAGGAAAACGCATTCATACCATCATCATTCATCAACCACTAGAATCCATCGTAGTACGTAATCAACGAATCAATTATAAAAAGCCTTATAAAATACGAAGAAAAATGCAGCTTTAAAAAGAAGAAGAAGAAGAAGAAGAAACAATCAAACAAGTAAAAACAGCAGCGGCTGTGAAAGTCGGTCAATACCTTAGAGGATTTCTCAGGGAGAAGAATTCCGACGCTTGTCTTGGAAGGAGGAACGATCTTTTCGACCAGAATTCGGTTCAAAGAAGGCAGCAATCTCTTGGCCATTTCCGATCGAAGGGAGGAGCTTTGGCAGAAAAGGAGACGGGACGAGATAAAGAGAACGTTGATTCGTGTCAAGTGCGACGAGGGATTTATGTAAGAAAGAGGGTTTTAAGTTTGGGGTGTATGAAATTACTGAATTGCCACTGTCAAGTGAATGAATGTTCTGGAAACTTTTTCTGCTTTCAAAACAATCTCCAATTCCGCTTTTGGCAATTGAGAAAAGCCGTCCAGAATCGGATTCGGTAGCCAAATAAACATAGGCACAGCTCATAATTTTTCCAAATAAACATAGACATAGGAAGATTAACTCAATTGCTCACCGTTGGTTTTATATTGTATCATCCATTATAAAAAAAAAACTGTTAATTCTTTTCATTATTCTAAAGAGTTTTTGAAAAATTCAACACCAAACGTACCTCTTTAGGATTTATTAGCTTGAGTTGAACCCAAAATTCAACACCAAACGTACCTTATTCTAACAATTTTGATATCAGAAAGAACCCTTCCTTTGACTTAAGGTTCAAACTTCAAAGACACTAATCAAGTGTTAAATTCTTGGATACAAGATAATATACTAGTATCAGTAACAAATACTAGTAAATAAAAACTACTGCCCAGTTAGGTAGGACCATAGGTGACATTGTTTTCTGAACAAAGCATTTCATGGATAGCTAATTTGACAGTGTTGTCTCCTACATTGATCTTATGAAAATATCTGGAAAGAATTACATATCAGCGGTTTATAGGAGTGTGCATCCTCTCCACGATTTTGTCGACGGCAGCTTTTGTCATCACAAGTGTGTCGTGTCGCAAAATATCATAAACATTCAATCCCTGGAAACCAAACATGAGTATTTCAATATCCATCATCTATGTATACAAACCTAACGTCGGTTTTTGCTGTAGTATGTAAACTTACAATTGAAGGCAGCACGTTCACATAATGCAAATTTTTGGTTGCCATTTTTAGCTTCTCATTAATTGAATCACCATCCACCAGTAGAACTTTCTTGACGTCGTCCATTTGAGACACACAGCTTGCAATGTGCTTTGTTTTGTGGGTGGCAATATCAAAATTCTTGAAAACAATAAGCTGTTCAACAAATATAAAAATGTAATGTAAAGCTTAAACCTCCATTCATCATCATCAATAATCAATTATGCAAATGTTGGTAAAATTCAATGCTGACATGCTGCATTGCTGTCACGTAATATTTAATCTGCACATTTCAAAATACTTATTGTGTGATGGATGATAATATAAGACCATCTTAACGTAGATCAAAACTTTTACAGCAAATTAAACCAGTAAAAATATGATCCTCAAACATCGAATGTCTGAAAGAATCCAAATTTTGCCTAAATTAAAAACATATTATATGTAAAACTATCAAACAACTATGACAGTGAAAATCCATAAACTTGAATGGATATCTGAGTGTGAACAAAGCCACAAAGGAAAGTGAGAGAAACTTAGTGATTCGAGCAAAGATAAAATTACCTTTCCTTCAGCAGTACGTGCTGACAGCGCAGACTTTAAACCTAAACGTCGAACCTTCTTTTGTAGTTTAATTGCATGACTGCGTGGTTTAGGACCGTGCATTGTAGCTCCATGTCTAAACTGTTACATATGATTTTGTGAAATCATTGAAAAAACATACATTTACAGATAAGAATAACAACCTAAAGATAAAACTATTAATCAATAACCTGTGGGCCTCGTAGTGACCCATGCCTTGCTCTTCCAGTGCCCTTCTGGTTCCAAGGCTTCCTCCCAGTACCACTAACTTCACTGATAGTTTTAGTTGAATGTGTACCCTGGTAGGAAGTTATTCAAAGTTTCAAACAAAATTTAAAAAACATGTCAAGAAATATTCAAAAGGCTATATAAGAACTAGGAGAAATCTAACACCCAAGGTTCAAAACTTATCGTTATCCATACAACTTGCATGATACAAGAAACAATATCCAATAAATGGTGGTAAAAAAGTAGCTTGTCAAAAATACCTGTTGCCTCTTTGCAAGTTGCCAGCGAACTACTCGGTGAACAAGATCTTTTCTAATTGGTACGTCGAAAACATCACCAGCCAAAACCATGTAGCCCTTGTCCTCATTATGAAAATTTGTAACCTTAGTGACTAAATCTGCATAGAGGCCTTGAACATCCCAAATGAAGAGACACCTTGTTAATTTTGAAAAAAAAGACAAATTAGAAAATAGAAATAATAAGAGAGTAATACCTGACGGACGGCTAGCATGAGTTTCTTGGCTAGATTTGACATTTCCATTTTGCTGTGGTACGGTTGGAGTAGAAGAAAACAATCTTCTACTCAAGGAAATTAAAGAAGATGATGTTGACCACTGTTTAATGTATGTTTCAGAATGTATAATTAATGAGATAAAATCCAGTTGAATGTGATACAATTTAAAACTGGAGTTTTTTTTGTCAATACCTTTGGTATGAATCCCTTCGCCATCAATGAGAGAGACATGGTCTAATCTGTTGAAATTAAAGAATATAAAGCTTATATCTATGTATACGAAAGTCGGAAACACAAGAGTTCGATCAAAATAACAAACTAGAACAGGAGAAGCATGTTTAAAGAATCTAAGTGGGGGACCAGCATTGGTGGTATGTGTTATTTAAAGCATTCAATGATATGTGTTGTGGTAGAACTAGAAGTCACAGATAAAACAAACAAAACAAGTCATACTTGCCACGTGATTTTAAATATATGAAACAAATCAATCAGATTACATTTGAAGAGTCTGCATAAAACAAAAAAAACAACGCAACGTAACGTAACCAGGGGCGGAGCCAGGATTTGGTGTCCCCCCGGCAAAATTCTTATACCCGGTATAAATGGGTTGGATAAAATTTTGGCATGACCCTTTTTTATCTTTGTTTAATAATAAAAAAATGAACAACCATTGAAATTAAAAAATCAAAGATCAGAAATGCAAATCTACAAAGAAGATGGAAACAATTAAACAAATAGAAAACGAAAAATGTTTACTGCCTTAAAAAAGAAATTTAGAAGCTTAAATTCAAAAATTAAAGTTTACTCACAGAAACTTAAATTCAAAATCAGTCCACCACAAGAATCCAGATATCTGCACAAATGTGAAATGACAAATCCACAATTAAAATGAGCGTTTCATGAATTCAAAACAGCCTGGCCCCAAAAAAAATCATCATCGCCTCCTCTCCAAAAAAATCTAGCTTAATGATGGAGAGTGAAAGAGTGGCGAGTCTTAACGAAGAAGTTACCAACCTCGACGCCGACGGAGTGTTACTGGAATCGATTAGGGAGGTGTAAAGGTGGTGGAGGAAGATGAAGTCGATTATAGAATAGAGATTTAGGGATTTAGCAATTTAAGGAAAAAAGAGGGAAAATATTTGGGATTTAAGAACTTAGGGGGTTTTCCATAAATTTGTAATGGGTAAATTTTTAATGTCTCCCCGGTCACTCTTAATATTATGGATTTATAACTCCTATGGGATCCCGTCGTTCCCGACCATGGACGGAGGTAGAATCTTAGTAGGTCCGGCCCTGAGTGGGGTGAAGAACACTAAACTGCTGTAGTCCGGCGTTATCAAGTAATTTTTGACAGCCAAGTCGATCAGTTGGGCCGAAAGAGTGAAAAAATAGATGTAGAGTTTAGAGATTTACGATGTTGAGATATAAGATCAGAAGACCCTAAAGAATAATGAATTGATTTTAAACCCTTATGATTACTAAATTTACAAATGATATTCAAATAATTCTAATATTTTAAAAACGAACCCTCTCACTCTCTCAGCCTCTCAGGGTCTGATACTATTAAAACTGGGAATGGAATAAAAGGAGAAAACAAAGGCTAAAGAAGCCAGGAAGAATTCAGGGTTTGGGGTTTTTGGAATTGGAGTTTAGGAAATTCCGGGCAGCATCCAGACTTAGTTCTTCATATACCTATAAAAAAAAGGTATTGGACATTATTCACATATCAAGGTTGAGAATTTTGAATGAGCATTGTGTAATAATGAGAATCTTTCTGAAATCAAATGACCGCACCAGTTTTTTATAAATCTGTTGAAAAGCCTTGCAGAAATTTGCTGCTTTCATTGGACTAACCTGCAAAGATTGTTGAAGGCTTGCTGATATTAAAAAATATTTATTTCAATAGAAAACAATACATATCTACTGCTGCAGCTTGCAGTGCAGGGCTTGAAAATGTAAAACTAAATCTTCAAAATTCTTCTGGGATGTTAATGTTTTGACCATCGCTAGAAATTAACAAAAGATTGATTTCTACCAAAAAAAAAATTTGCTCCTAAGTCCTAACAGTGTTTGAAAATTGAAAATACATAACAAAAATACAAAATATTCAAAAAAATATTGGAATTATAATATTTTGATGATTTTTAGCACCGAAACACAGGATGATTATAATTGACAATAAATAAAGCTCGGTGAATTTTGAAGGTTTTTAGTAAATGATACAGAAATTGCTGGTGCAAAATTCTTCAGATTTTTTCAGGGATTGTAATATTTTGGACTTCTATTACTACTATTGAAACTGTCTAATTACTAATTAGTAGCAAATGTTTTTATTACTGTTGAAATAACATTTTGATTATTGTTGGAATAACAAAAATAACAGATATTTATTTAAAAATCGGTGAACCTGGAAAGAGTAGAATAGTAGATGGCAAAAATCAGGATGACAAAACAGATGTTTATTTAGAAAATGGAAACCAACAAAATATATCAAGCATCATGTACCTTTTTCTCAGCTTTTATCCTTAATTTCTCCCAAAATGGATCTGTATTAAAAAAAGACAAAAAAAACATAAGAAAAAATAGATCTGTATGTAGTAAAATGAGTGAGTCTAAACATATTTAAGGTTTAAGAATAACCATGTTTAAGAATAACCATATTTAAGTTTTAAGAATAACCATATTTAAGTTTTAAAATAACCAGATCCATCACATAAACATTGCAAAAAAAAATGTATCTAGTTCGATGATAAATACCTTCATAAAAATCATCTTCGATGTTTTCTCTGACAACATTATTCCGCTCGTTCAGCTATCGGATGGTATTAAATAATACCAGATACACATGAAAAAGAAGAAAATTATTAAAAATAACCGATTTTTGTTTGAATGTGAAGTCATTCAATCAATCAACCGGTTTGAGAAAGATCAAATATGATTTTGATTGTCTGCTAAATATATTTTGCATTGAAACAAATTGCAGAACTAAAATCAAAGATATAGTAGGAAAGAACAGATATCTCAAAACAAATCATATAAACTAACTAACTAAATTTCATTGATAGTTAACAAATTGTAGATGGTCCTCAACTCATCTTGTTTAATCAAAAATTCTTAACCCTAAAACCAAACAATTTTATCTACTAACACTGATCGTTAAACTGCAGAAAAACAAACTTGATTTTATTATAGTGAAAAAGGAATATATCGAAAGGGTGTATATAGTGATTTTTTCTTTGCATGTAAACTAAAAGGTAAAAATATAACTAATTTTGAATGATCCTTAACTCAACCGATTTAATAAAATAATTATTACCTAACTAGCAGTGATCATCAAACTGCAACAGAAAAAAAAACATGATTTTATTTAAATATTCCGAAAAAAAATCAATTTAAGTTAAAAACATAGAGAAAACAACCCAAAAGTTCTTTTTGGCTCCGATTAATTCAACCATTCCCGAAAACAAAAGAACAAAAATATTAGGGTAAAACAAAGAATCATACTTCAAAATTTGTATCACACTCTAAAATATGCAAATGAAAAAGTAACGGTATACTGACAGATTAAGAGAGAATTTAAGAAAATTACACAGAATTCTCTTGAACGGACGACGGAGAAATGCTCCAAAATAGTTCCGAACTCGTCCTTCTCCATAGCTTTCGATTGTCACAGGATACTTCAGTATCTTCTAAGTGCAAAGCAACTGTAAATTTGTATTTTACAGACCTAAGCCCTGTTTATGGTGATCCGATAGTTTGTACCCGTTCGTCAAAGTAGTTTCGGATCTAGATCCATGTAAAGCTCACCTTCGATGCTAAACTCCAACTCTCAGTCTCCCACGGCCCACTTCATATATGGTTTTGGGCTTGGCTCGTTAAGGTTTTAACAAAGTTCGGACTCGAGCTCGCCAAGCTGGGTCGGACCAAGAATCTTATTTTGCAAAATAAGCTTTATTAAATGTACAAGGGTACATTTGCAATTATTTAGGGATGTATATATAATAATAATAATAATATTTAAGAATATTTATATAATTATATCTATAAATATCTACACACAAAATATTAAAAAGCAACCAAACCACAAAAAACAAAAAAAACAAGCAAGAAATCAAAGATTCTCATTCTCGGACAACCACCACCGGAGCTCTCGCTATTATCTTCAGAACCATCACCGCCATTAGCATCAGCGTTGGCAATATTAGGATGGTCGAAATTGGCCGGAACAACTGTGTCAGGCACCGAGTCGTCGTCCATCGATATCGACCCAGTCGGTGCTGGGGAAATCGCCTCATCGCCAACCTTCGGTGCAATCAAACTGGTTGGCAAACCTTGACCATGTTCGACGGTGATCTTGAACTTTTGCCCATCTTGGCATTGCTCGCCACTGTAGTCTCCTGAGAAGAAGTAAGTCGGTCCTTCTTTAACAAGCGGAACTGCGACGGTCACCGGTGTGTCGTCTGCCGTCGGAACACCAGTCGACCAATCGATTGTATCGTCGGCCAATCCATTGCATTCGGTATATGTTGTCAGGTTATATGTTTGGATTATAGAGTGATTTTTGTCTGAGTTGAAAACTGCATACATAAGAAAATTAATTAATTCACATAAAAAAATTATGATGTGCCCAAATTCGGTGCAGCTGGATTCGCGTGGCCACCTAATCTCGTGCATTATAAATTAAGGTTGGTTCATTCGTCTCAAGAACGATTAAGGTTTCTGAGGTTCAGGGTTTGAATTTTATTTTGTACATTTTCACTTAAATTTACCTGATAATATATTAAGTGTCTGATATATCATCTGAAAGTTGACAACTCAACATCTGTGGAGAGGTACCTTCCGTTATCAAAAAAAAAAAAAACTAATATATTGTGTCTATATCAAAATTATTATCTTTATTGAGAAAAAATACATGAATCTAGTTCCGTTAGATGTCTCTTAGACAGAGGTGGACGCATCAGAAGCACCAGATCTGGCCGCACTGAGCCTAGTTCAATAATAATAATAAAAAAACTTAAGTGTTTGCTAAGTACTTGAGTTGTTGTGTTTGAAACTTGAAAGTGTAGAACATGGCATGGCATGGTCATACAAAAAGATTGACTAATTCAATTAATCAGAATAACTACTAAAATTTCTAAAGGTTTAGAAATATTCAAGTCTTATAATGTAAGTATTTTCATTAAATTTTCACTATAATTTGAAAGGGAGGTATTTTTTTATCAAAGAAAAAAAAGAATTGAAGAACATGACATGTGAATATGTGATCATATAGAGGAATTTATGAAAGAACTAGAACATGCATGTATGTGATTTATAATTATAAGTGAAATATGATGAGATCTAACAATTTTTTTCACTCGTCAACTGATGCTGGTGATTCAGATTCATGACAGAACCAAACACATATATTCAAAAATATGAGAGAATAAGCAGAGATGATCAAATGAAGGAGAAGTACATACTGAGGAAGTCACCCAAGGAGAAATTCTTGAGAGAAGCCCAGCTTTGATAATCAACTTTAGCATCTTCAAGCTTGTCGAACCAACCCGAGTCGTCACCGACAGTGTAATTCTTGTAACCCAAAGCACCTTTCAGCTCGCCGCCAAAGAACAAGCACAAAGAAGCCAAGCAGAAGAAGAGGGAGTAGTTATTGATATGCATTCCCCTTCCTTCCATTCTTAGCAAAAAAGGGAGAATTGAATTGAGAGATTTTGTCAAGTGTATGGCTATTGTGAGATAAGACTAAAATAAAGGAGATGAATATGGAGATTGTGAAAGTGGGTGGGTGCTGAGCGCTTTATTGCTTGAAACTCACATGGGTGGGAGTTATACATAGGAGGCACATAGCTGGAATACTTGGCTTTGTTTGCTTCCTTCCCTTTTTTAACGAAATTTTTAAAAATACCCTTGAGATTTGAAAAATATGATAACAAGTCTTACCCATAGAAATATAGAAGAATCCTGCTTACAAATTTCAATATAGAAAACGTTTCTGATGCGACCAGATCAGGTGCTTCTGAATATGCAGAAACAAACTGAACTGTGAAATTCATTTTTTTTTTTCGTTCTGATGAACACCACCATGACTGCAATTCTACAAATGAATTTTTTTGATGGGGATATAAATGCAAACCTGAAACCTGTAATAGCTTCTTGGAAGAATGAAGATTAATGAATTACTGAGAAAGGTTCACTTTGATTTTATTTAAAGCTCTTCTTTAGTAACTAAGACGTCACATTCACTTTAGATTTAGCTTTTTTTATAGAAATGGTAGTTAACAAGTCAACAACAAGAAGTGGTGGTTTAAAGATTATTAGATTGATGACAAAGACATCTCAAATTTAAAAGATTGAATGATTGATGTGCTCCTAACTCGCACTAACGAAGCTAGAAGAATCTGATGAAATGCTCTTGTTGTTAAGTAGTAGCTTTCATAAAAAATATAATAGAAATAGACTAAGATTTATTCTAAGAAACCAAAAGGCAAAGATAATGATCAAACTTCTAAGAAGATAATTTATGTCCAAACACTAAAACAAATACAAATACGAAACAGATGATGGCATCAGGCGGGTAAAATGTATGTTGCAATGAAAAAACGTCAAAGTGGTAACATCATCAAGCAATGAAGAAACCAAAAAACAACCACAGCACATAACACATTAATAATAGTAGCGATAAAACTCTCATCCAAGTAAATACCAATTACATTTCCTGAACACCTTCTTCCTCTTCATCATACTCCTCGTCTTCGTACTCCTCGTCGTCGGCAGTGGCATCTTGGTACTGCTGGTACTCAGAGACAAGATCATTCATGTTGCTCTCAGCCTCAGTGAACTCCATCTCATCCATTCCTTCTCCAGTGTACCAATGCAAGAAAGCCTTCCGTCTAAACATGGCAGTGAACTGCTCGCTGACTCTGCGGAACATTTCCTGAATAGAAGTTGAGTTGCCAATGAAGGTTGATGCCATTGAGAGACCCCTTGGAGGAATATCACAAACGCTGGATTTCACATTATTGGGGATCCATTCAACAAAGTATGACGAGTTTTTGTTCTGAACATTAATCATCTGCTCGTCTACTTCTTTGGTGCTCATCTTGCCCCTGAACATTGCAGAGGCTGTGAGGTAACGACCATGACGGGGATCAGCAGCACACATCATGTTCTTAGAGTCCCACATTTGTTGGGTGAGTTCAGGAACAGTCAGAGCTCTGTACTGCTGTGAGCCACGTGAGGTCAAGGGTGCAAATCCAACCATGAAGAAGTGGAGTCTGGGGAATGGAATCAAGTTTACTGCCAATTTACGAAGATCTGAGTTAAGTTGTCCAGGGAACCTCAGGCAGCATGTAACTCCACTCATGGTTGCAGAGATCAAGTGATTTAGATCACCAACTAAAGAACACAAAAAAAAAGTCATGATTGCAAAGGTTAGGAGTGAAATATCATCCAGAGAAGAACAACAAAATTATTTATTTTGGAAAAAAGTGAAAGAAAAATCAATTGAACTTAAAGAAAGGGAAAGAGTCAAGCGATTCAAAGATTTTAACATAACCTATCACTAGGTAAATTCAAAATGAATGAATTAATCTCTAGAATTTAGAACTACATGCATCAAACAAAGAGGGATTTAAACCTAAGTGTTGTTGATGTGTAAAAAATTATTTATAATTGGGATTTGAACTAGATTTGACAATAAAGAACAAAGAAATTGATCGTATCAAACAAATCTACTGGGTAGGTTACTAGGTTTATATTTTAATTTAAAAATCATTGATTTATTTAATGAATGAATCAATTTAACACTTCATGTTATCAATTTAATTTTAAAAATATAAAATTATAAATCAGGTGTATTTTAAAAAAACGAGAAAGATAACGAAGAAATTTAAGTGCGATAGAGTTCTACTCACAGCTAGGTGTAGTCAGCTTTAACGTTCTGAAGCAGATATCATAAAGAGCTTCATTGTCAAGAACCATGCACTCATCTGCATTCTCAACAAGTTGATGAACAGAGAGAGTTGCGTTGTAAGGCTCAACAACAGTATCAGAAACCTTCGGTGAGGGGAAAACTGAGAAAGTCAGCATCATTCTATCAGGATACTCCTCCCTGATTTTAGAAATTAACAGAGTTCCCATTCCAGATCCAGTTCCACCACCAAGGGAGTGGCAAACTTGAAACCCTGTATATTACAAAAATGTAATCATGATAAATAATGACTTCAACCCATCAATGAAGATAATATTTGAAACAAATAAGAATTTCTCAAATCAGATGGGTATAATACACTGAACGATCAAAGAAAAAATAAACAAAGGAGAATAAGAGACATACTTAAAACAAATCTAAATCAGTTAATAATCAGAACAACGCAATACCTTGAAGACAATCACAATTCTCAGTTTCCTTCCTAACAACATCGAGAACAGCATCAATCAACTCAGCTCCCTCTGTATAATGACCCTTAGCCCAGTTGTTACCAGCACCAGACTGTCCAAAAACAAAGTTATCTGGACGGAAGATTTGTCCATAAGGACCAGTCCTGACACTGTCCATTGTCCCTGGTTCCAGATCCATGAGCACTGCTCGAGGTACATATCTCCCACAAGAAGCCTCATTATAGTATACATTGACTCTCTCCAACTGTAAATCAGAAGATCCAACATAGCGCCCTGTTGGATCAATTCCATGCTCGTCACAGACTACTTCCCAGAACTTGGATCCAATCTGGTTTCCACACTGCCCACCTTGGATATGAAGGATTTCTCTCATTTTCTCTGCAAAAATTTAGAAAACGTCTAGTAAATAAACCGCAGATCTGAATCGACACAGATACAATGATCTAAACAGAAAAACATTTTATGATTTAAAAGTTTAAAAAACAAATCAAAATCAAACAGTCAGATCTAAACCACAATCGATGATGCTTAATTAGATCAATAGTCCTCGAGTAAAATCAAATCACATTTAAATCTGCAAAAAACGTCAAAAGATCCAACAAAAATACCTAGAAATAAACTTGAGAAGATATCACTAAAAAACTCAAAAGACGGAGAAAAGGAGTAAAATCTGATAAAATATTGGCGGGAAAAAACATCACTACCAAATTTTAACGATTCAAAAATATTTCGAAAATATAGAATAGATTAACAAATCATTGAACATAGATCCCAGATCTATGTAAGAAGAATGGCCGCAGATAAAACGAAGAAAACATCCTTCTGTATTTGCCACATTATTTTTTTTTAAAGGAAAAAAAAAATATCAATCAGATCACATTTGAAAATCTACGTCATAGGAATAACAATACATTCAACAAACGATTTTTCCAGCACAGCGGTAAATCACAAACCATCAAGAAAACAACGGAAGATCAGGGTATGCAGAGAACAGATCGAGACTCTAAAGGACTACTCACCAAGTTAAACTTCCAAGATCTGGCTCTCCTCCTTTCTTTTTTCCCGTGGACTTGAGAAGACCAAACTGCTGTGCCTGCCCCCATCGATTTCATCCGGCATCTTTAAATATTTTTGCAACACACTCGATCTGACGGTCATCGACGCTTCCCTTCTCCAACTCTGATTCGTATGATTAATACCAGATGTGTTATCAGCACCTTTCATTTGGGCCTAGACCAGGCCCATATGATATTTCTTATTTCTCGTTACCAAAACCCTCAAAATCTAAAATATCCTAAACCCTATTTTCTTCCCCAAAATAATTGGATGAAAGAAAAGATGTCACCTAAAAAAATTCCAAACCTAGATCAATTGGGTAATTATGAGACTGATTACAGGTGTTTATACTAAATTGTTTCTTCCTATTACCCTCACTGATTCAAGGAAGATTTACCTGAATGGGGAGAAAACAGAGCAGGTCTTGGTACACTGGAGCGGCTAAGCACCGGAGGACGTGTCTTGGGAGAATCTTCAGCAATTGACGCGTCTTGGAAGGTATGTCTAAAGATATTAGAGAATTTGTGATAAATTGTGCAATTTGTCAACAGATGAAGCTCATAAACCAAAAGAAGACAGAGTTACTTATGCCACTACCAATACCTAACATAGTGTGGAAGGATATAACAATAGACTTCATCACTGAGCTACCACAAACACAAGGAAAAACAATCATCATGGTAGTAGTGGATAGACTATCAAAATATGCACATTTTGGAGCTTTGCCCACAAATTTCAATGCAAGCATGGTATCTGAATTATTTACATCAATGATTATCAAGCTTCATGGAATACCAAATTCTATTGTTTCTGACAGGAACAAGATATTCACTTCCAAATTTTGGAAGGAATTACACAACAAGAGTGGAACGAAATTATACTACTCAACTGCCTATCACCCTGAAAGTGATAGCCAAACAGAGGACTAGAGATGTATCTAAGGTGTTTATGTCATGATGATCCAAAAAAATGGTTAAACTTATTACCATTGGTTGAACTCTAGTATAACATCAACTATCATTCTTCAATCAAGACATCTTTTAATGTGTTGTATGACAGAGACCCACCAGGAATTACACATTACAATCTGGGGGACTCAATCATAGATGCTGTGAATTCAAATATGCAAGTGAGAGAAGAAGCTCTGGAACATATAAAAATTTACTTAAAGAAATGTCAGGAACTAATGAAACTCAAGGCAGATGCAAAGAGAAATGATATTTAATTCAAGGTGGGAGATTGGACATGGGTCAAATTAAAACCATACAAGCAAAACACTGTGGCCCACAGATTGAACAATAAACTATGCAAGAAGTACTTCGGTCCATATAAAATCATAAAGAAGATCAGTAGAGCAGCATACACCGTGGCATTACCACCTCAAGGCAACAAAATCCACAATACATTTCACATTTCAAAATTGAAGCCATATAAAGGAGAAATACCGTCACCTGAAGAAACAAATCCGATTTTATCTATCAACAACCAACCAATTATATATCCAGTGGCGCTAATCGATTCAAGGAAGATTTACCTGAATGGGGAGAAAATAGAGCAGGTCTTGGTTCACTGGAGCGACTCAGAATCGGAGGACGCGTCTTGGGAGAATCTTCAGCAATTGACGACGATGTTTCCGTCCATCACCAATAAGGGCACGGCGATTCTCGAAGGAGGAGATGATACGATCCGGTCGTCTGTGCGAAATGTGACAGAACATGTAGCGCGTGATTGGAATGTAATTCAAGACAAGGGGAAATTCAGGCAGATGAACACTCGATTAGAGAGGTTAGGGTTCCGCATAAATTCAAAGATTATGTCACCCAATTCGAAGATTAAATGAAGGAATCTTTAGCCGGCTCAATAACTCTTTTATTTTAAAAACCTATTTTATTTTAAGAAGTCAGTAATAACTACCAGCGGTTACCAACATGATAGTAACTACCAACGGTTACCAATATGGTAGTAACTACCAGCGGTTACTAACATTGACTTATTTAAGCATTTTATAAGTGAATGAAAAGACAATCAATTTTCTTTAAAACAATTTTATTTTTTATCAACCATCTCCTCCGACAGTAGATCGAGTACCTCCGACCACTGCCTTTGCGCTCGTCATTCCTCCAGCTGCATTAAGCTTCCGGACAGACAGCTTCACAGCTATTCTCTGTAACGAACTGAGTCTTGATATCAAAGGTATATCCTCGTTGCGCTCGTCTCTAGGTATCCGTGATTCACTGATCGCCGAACTAGAGACACACTTCTTCCCAGGTGAAGTGATTCCTTAAATTGATCAATTCCTTGAGAGTTGTATCAGACATACCTGGTATGAAGATAATGATGTAGTATAAAATATAAGTATTACAATTAAGGTTGTAAATGGCCGGGTCTGGAACGGCTAAGCTGGACCCAGACCCATGAACTTGGCCCGGGTCTGGGCCGGGTCCAGTACTAAATTATCTGGACTTGGACAATTTTTTTACTTAAAATAATTTTTTTTTGCTTAAAAAAACAATAAATAATTAAGAATACAAAAATAGTTAATAAATTTTAGTAAAATAAATAAACATAATAAATAAGTATTGGTGTATTTATATTAAACCCTTAAATTATAATATATATTAAAATATTTATATTTAAACTTGTAACTTACTAAAATATCAATATTTTTTTTCTTCTAACATTTAGAATGGTCGGGTCCGGGTCCAGCCAAGTCTGGTTAATTTGGACCGGACCACCGCCCGAAATTGGTTCCAGACCGGCCGGACTTGTTGACAGCCTTGGTTACAATACAGAATTTATTTCTTTGGTAAAAATACATTTCTTACAAATGGTAAAATATATATCATTTTTAAAAATCATCTTTATGGGTATTTATAGAATAACACATTTGGGTCTGGAACCTTCCTGAACTTGACGGGCCCGGCCCATTGAGTCGTACGTGCTTATTGGGTCGGGGAACTCTCATCGATATAAAAATTTTCAAACTAGAAATTTCAACTCTGAACATTAACTATTTAACTACCAAATAAGCAGCTTTTGATCACAGTAGAGCCATAAATATTTCTTCTGTTCAATTCTCAGTTTGACCGATCGCTAGGTTCGGTCGGACGATCTCAGTCGACAACACGGCAGGAGCAGGTCTCTCCGATCACATCTCCCGATAGGAGAGGAGAGGAGAGGAATATGGAACTATGGAAGGAAGTAAAGTAGAGAGGAGGATCGGAAGAAAAGTGAGAATGGCAGAGAGAGCACTGTAGACGATGGAACTTAATTAATTATTCTATTGCCAAGATGGGTAAGTAGGTGAGTGAGATCACATCCATCACGATTCACGTACCAATCATTCATGCACGCACGCTGTTTCTGCTACAAATTCTAGCTTCTTGTCTTCTTCAATCCTCCTACATCCCCGTGAACCTGCTACAAAACACACATCCATGTGTCTGATTGACGTGTACCGGCTAGTTAACTAGGGTTTCGGTGATCCCATGCATGTGAAAGAGAGATATCTAACACTGTTTTTGCCTATTTTCGTTTGTAGAGAAAGACTGTTCACCATGCATGCGTTGTTTCTTGCATTTACTACAGTTTTTAAGAATCTCCAGAGTTGTTGTACGTTGGCGTTGTGTGGCTGTGGCTCCGGCTTAAGCTAGACAACTTCCGACAAGGTTCCCGGAGATTTTTTACTTACCCCTTTTTCTTTTATTTACTACTATTTAAATAATAAATACTTACTTTTATCTCACGTCAATGGGTTTTTACTTTTTACTCTACCTTTTTAATTTTTAAATAGATGCCAATTCTTTGTGTCCACAAGTGTCACATCATTTTTATCATATTCTTTTTCCACAGAACTATTAGATATTTTTTTTGGACAATCTGGTTGCGCCTGATTCTAACTCTTTTTAAATAACAGCAAATAAAATTAGGGCAACGATCGATTTAATTAGGGTTTAGGGTTTAACCATTACTTGACTTGTTGAAGAAGGTTTTCACAAAAACCAATACAAGGGTGGACCGACCAAACCGGCCTAGACGTACCTAATATTATACTCCTTGTTGAAGTAGACGACAAAAAAAACTACATATCTTTGCACTATAAAACCGCACATAAACCTTGGTCCTTTTACTCCAAGTTACTACTACTTTCTAGTTTCTACTACTACGATGTCTTCTTGCATCACAACCACCGTTGTTACGTCCACCACCGTGGCAGCACCGCCACCGGATGTCATACCACCTCCGTCAGCTCCGTTGACGTTGCTTGGCAACTGGGCCAGCGCTTACACTCACCGAGTTCAACTGGCGCTGAAGCTGAAAGGACTGGAGTTCGAGTACGTGGAGGAAAACCTTGCCGAAAAGAGTGCTTCTCTTCTCACCCACAACCCCATCCACAAAAAAGTCCCCGTACTCCTTCACGCCGGCCACTCCATCCCGGAATCCATCATCATTCTTGAGTATATTGACGAAGCTTGGTCGGATGTTCACCCCATCATGCCCTCCGACGCTATCGAGCGCTCCGTTATCCGCTTCTGGTCCCACTTCATTGACTCTAAGGTATGTGGTTAACTAATTAAAAGTTCAATATGGCACAACTGTTTAGTATAATGGCGGGATATATACTTGCTTTACTTTTCCGGTAGCTTGGGGCGGAGATAGCGACGGTGTTCAGGTCGAGCGGCGGAGAGCAGGAAATGGCGGTAAAGGAGGTGCGGGAGAATCTAGGGATGATCGAGAGGGAGCTCCGGGAGGGGTTCTTCAAGGGAAGAAGGTTCTTCGGGGGTGAGAAGATCGGACTACTTGACATTGTACTAGGCTGTGGATCTTACTGGTTGTCGGTATTTCAGACAGTCCTCGACGTCAATCTCGTCGACGACAAGTCTTTTCCTTTGTTCGCAGCCTGGCTCCGGCGTTTCGAGGAGTTGGATGAGGTCAAGGAGATTATTCCGGCAACCGAGAGATTGTTGGAGTATGCCACTGCTCTCCGACAGATGCTGCTTGGGCTTGCTGCGTTGAAGCTTTCTCCTCCAATCTCAACCACCGCAAATCCTCCTCCTCCTCCTCCAACAGCCACAACCGCTACTCCGAAAAGTTGTGTCGTCCCTGATGCTAATGGTGACGTCATCGTTGCAGACACTTTTGCTGACGTGTAGATTTTGTTTTCTTATTGTCCACGTTATGTGTTGTTCTCTTATGTATCGTGTATGTATCTAACTATCTAAGCAAGCAATTAAAGATAAGTTTAAATGGAACAGGTAAGTTATCTTACGTAAGTTTAAAAATCTTGACCGGAGTACAAACGGATGTAGGAATATTAATCGAAATAACTTATTTTCAAGGCAGTTTTATTTGAGCAAACCCCTTCTCCCACCTCTGATCTCCCCCCTTTCTCAAAAGAGAGGGGGGAGACAAGCTTTTTCTCTCTTCTCCCTTTCATGTCTTTCTCAACCGTTCTCTCTCCCCGTCGTCTTAAATCCTCACCCGCAACTCCCTATCTCTCCACTTCTTTTTGCCTCCTGAAACTTATTCGATTTTTTCTTATTTCTTTTATGGTCGTGATTCCGTTTCTCCTTTTCGGGTTCAGAGGAGGGGAAGAGAGTTTCTCGCCACTTTTCCTTATCGCCGTATGGCCTCGCTCGCAGATCAAGAAGCTTTTTCGATTTCGTTTTGAGTTACTTTCAGATTTAACTAATTTTCTTCCCGTTTGAGGATGGAAAACTAGGAATTTAATCTAAAAGGGAAATCAGGAGGTTATATCGTCGGATGACAAATGCAATCTAGAAAATGAAAGAGGAAATGTGATGGGTTACTAGATAGGAAAGATGATTGAAGAAAAAGATGACAGTTGCAGGGATGGAAAAAACGACAGTTGCAGGGATGGAAAAAGATGAAAACAAGTGAAGACACGTATTGAAGCTCTCTAAAGGTTCTAAAAGTTTCAGGCGGGAGTTATTTCAACCTGGAAACGCGATCCGAAGTTGGTCATAGATCGACATGATGGAGATTCACACTATGTTTTCAGTTTTTTTCGTTTATCATTATTTTTTTTATCCTTTGTACTCTTTTAATTTTATTTTATAAAAATCGTTTAAAAAAAAAAAAAAAAAAAAATCTTGACCGTCCATCTATTTTATCAGTTTTTTTTTTCATCGGTGTGATATTTTTTAAATGAGAAGCTTAAATTTATAGATTTATTGAATATGGTGTAAATGATTGGAATATCTAATTTTTAGCTAAGAACCAATGATATATTTTCTACCAGTAAAAAGATTAAATAATAAACCATCAACCACTTTAATAGTTACCGTAATTAATTTAGTTAAATTCTTTTGAATTAATTTTACTTCATATTTTTTGTTTTAATTTTATTCACGGACCGAATTATTCTTTTTTGCCCGTGTAGCTAAATTTAGAATGATGTTATAGTATGACGGCTCGTATCAGCTACTAAGGGTTCGTACGCGAACCTTTGCTGATCCGGGCCGTCTATTTGTTTAAATGAAAATGGACGGTAGGTAAAAATCAATTTCGTTGGGTGTTAATTTTTGGAAACCGGTGTTGCAAATTTTTTTGCAACCTGCTAATAGCCTAGTAGTAGACTAGAAGAAATTTCAAAAGTAGGTATACGAGTGTCACCTCATACACTCTGCTATTTATCAGTCAAATCATAAATTTTTCTAGCATTACCCAATAGTTTGAGTATCACCGAAAATAACTCATTCCCCCCACCCAATTTACTCTCGACGAAAAAAATCCAGCGAAACCCTAGCGGCGTTTCTGGCGGCGATTCACTCTGGCAGTCGCGTCTATTCGGTTAGTTTTCTAATTTTTTCCCTCTATTTAAACAGTTGTTCTATATACTCTGTTTCGAAATTTGTTTTTGGGTGCAGTTGAAGGCATCGACATTGTTGGGTTTGAGGTAGAAGTTGTTTTGTGTCTAAAATAAGGTACATTTGGTTGCTTGTATTTCTTGATGTTTTAGCGGTTATTTGTACTAAGCAAACAGTAATTTTTTATCTTCTATATGTGATGAAATGCACAGTGTGAGGAGGTTCCGATCTGTTCTGTTTCATTTTTTACGTTTTGTTTTGGGCAGAGTAAGGTACATTTTCTTCCTTTTTTTTATAGCTATTACATGTTCCATTTGTACATTGAACTTTCACATATATGTATTAGACCTTCGAATTTGTTGAGTTTTCAGTGATTTTGTAAAAATTTAAAACATAAAGAAATGCCTTTGTCGAATCAATCTAGCGATCTCCGATCATCTCAAATACAATTAACCTAACCAAGAAGAGATGAAATAGGGGATCCCGACGGTTTAACACTCTTTCTTCTGTTTATTTTTTAGTGCGGCCTAATGATTATTCCAATGCTGGCAGAGAGACATTGATTATGTAAAAATTCGTTAGTAACTGTATATGTTTGTAGGAGACGTAGACATTGAATTTACCCTTGCCGACGTAGATAGAGTGGTGTCCAGTGTACTTTCGGATATAAATTCAGATTTTCTGACCATGCCTTTAGAGAAGAGAAAGCGAAATTGTAAGTCATTTCAACGTTATCGTTAAATTTCAAAAATATATAATTATGATGCTATTAATTAAAAAAGTCATTTTTATTGTTTTCAATTAAAACAGCCAGTGATACTGATTCTGAGGGCAAGAAAAAAACAGGATAGATAATGCATCTTTGGACAACACTAGTGTGGGATCTAACATTGCTAAGGATATAGGTGAAAGTAGTAATGCTAAGAAGACAGTTGTCAATGCTAAGAGGGAGAGGACAACCTCCATATCAGTGAGTATTTATGAAAATAATTTTTTTCACAACCACAGTTCTTTTGAAATTTATGTAATTATCTTTTAGTTAATGATCTGATAAGACACCGATCTGGTATTCCGACATATATTGATGTTATCCGCAATTGTCGAATTAAAATCCCGAAATCAATTATGCGGAAAATAAAAGATACTTGTTTCGGATCTTTTGTTGGCATGGTCGATTTCCCAATAAAATCGAGACTGTTGGATGATTTGGTTGGCCGTTATGTTGGTAATTACTATTTTGAAATCAAGGGAAAGAAATTGGAGGTTTCGGTCAAGGAAATCGGCGAAATTATTGGAGTTCCATATCAAGGACTGCCAATTAAAATGAAGCCAAAGGCGAAACCCACAGGTGGAAGATTTTCCTCAAGCATCATTCAAGATGACTCCAGACAGCGGAGTGTATGTTCTCACGACAATGAATTATATAGTCATGGGGGACACCGTGCTATGGAGTAGAAAAGATGTGGATCAAATGGCCGACAAAATCGTATATGATATTCTTCGCGCTGCTCTTCTAGATGTTAAATGCTACTTACATTACAAACAAAAGCTTAGATTGTGTCTGTTAGGGTATTATGTATTGTGTTTATTACATGTGAATTAGTAAATGGTAAATCTATTAGTATATATGTTATATCATTAACTAATTAATTTAATAGCATTATCAAACACTGAAAAAACATTAATTATAAGCAGTTAGGATATCTAGCCTTCTGTTTATCGAGCATTAAGGATACCTTGGCCCATGGACATTGACCATACACATAATGTCATTACAAGCAATCGGAGTAGCATCCAGGCCATTCATTTGCAACATTACCAAATAATAATAGCATTAGTATGTAGGTTACTAGCATTAAGGATACCTTGGCCCATGATCATTGACTACACACATAGTAGCATTACAAGCAATCAGAGTAGCATCCAGACCATTCATTTGCAATATTACCAAGTAATAATAGCATTATTAGGTAGGTTACTACCATTAAGGATACATTGACCTATGTTTCATTGACCACAAACATAATAGCATTACAAGCAGTCGTAGTAGCATCCCGGCCGTTGATTTGCAACATTACTAAGTATTGATAACATTAGTAGGTAGGTTACAAATAGTGATGATACCTTGGTCTATGTTCATTCAGCACACACATAATAACATTACGAACAGTCGTAGTAGCATCCCGGCCTTTCGTTTTCAACATTACCAAGTAATAATATCATTAGTAGTTAGGTTACAAGCAGTAAGGATATCTTGGTCTATGTTCATTGAGCACACACATAATAACATTAGAAGCAGTCGTAGTATCATCCCGGCCTTTCATTTTCAACTTTACCAAGTAATAATAGTATCAGTAGTTAGGTTACAAGCAGTGAGGATACCTTAACCTATATTCATTGAGTACACACATAATAGCATTACAAGCAGTCGTAGTAGCATCCCGGCCGTTGATTTGCAACATTACCAAGTATTAATAGCATTAGTAGGTAGGTTACAAGCAGTGAGGATACCTTGGCTTATGTTCATTATGCACACACATAATAGCATTAGAAACAGTGGTAGTATCATCCCGGCCTTTCGTTTTCAAGACACTACAAAAAAAAGGACCTTGTATGGCGGCCATTAGATGGCGGAAATCCGCCATCAATAATCCAGTTGTTTTGATGGCGGATGTCCGCCATCTATTCTTTGAGTCCGCCGAGGAAAGGTTTTGGCTCGACGGTGGTTCGAAATTGTTTTCGATGGCGGTGTTTAGATGACGGATTTCCGCCATCTAAACTTTCCCGTCCAAAATTTCGAATCTACCCCAAAAGTAACCCGATTACCCGATTAAATTGACTTAATATGGCGGACATCCGCCATGTTAAGTATTCGGGGAGTCGGGCGGAAAAAGCCCGCCCAAATTTAGATTGGGCGTACTTTCACTTAAGTCCCGTCGGAACTTAAGTGTACTTACATGTTTTGGGGTTTATTAAAAACCCCAAATCCAGACAGAACACGCACCTTACTGCCTCAATCGCTGCTGTCGCCGTCGTCTGCTCCTGCCGGTTGCTGCCACTTGCTCCGCCGGTCATCGCGCCGTCGTTCCCTCCTTAGTCCGCCGGTGATTGCTCCCCCCATCGTTCCGGTATGATTTCTTCATGTTATGGTTTTCAATTTCTTCATCTTATGGTTTTCTATTAATTATTTTTCATCTATTTGTTTATATATTAATCTATTATTATGTTTATCCATATTGTTTAGATATTTTGATTGTTTGATGGGTTTATGTTTATCTACATATCCGTTTTTGATTGTTTAGATATTTTGATTGTTTCAATTAATGTATTTGTGTTTTTAATCTTACTCACTGTGTTTTAATCTTACTTAATGTATTTTGATTGTGTTTTAATCTTACTCACTGTTTCTATTTTCTCTTAGTTTTTTAAGTTTATAATCTTACTCACTAATATGTTTCATTAATTCACTAATCTATTTTCATGTTTATATTCATGTTTTAATGTTTTTGATATTTATATTTCATGTCTATGGATGTTTGTATCTATTTCATCTATATGGATGTTATTTTTGGGATGTTATGTATAAATATTGATTGTGTTTTGATTTGTGTTTTTATGTGTTTAGAATCATCGTCGGTTGTCGATCATCTGTTAAGGTATATCTATCTATTTATCTATTATCTATTGGAATAAAATGTTGATATATATGTTTATCTATTTTGTATAAATTTTGATGAAATTTTGATGAAATGTTTATCTATTTTGTATGATGATGAAATCTTGCTGGAATATATTTATGTTTAATTATGATGATGATGAAATGGTTAAATTTGGTGTTTAGAATATTGTACTATTGTGCCATACGCGTATGAATTGATACTTAGTGTATTTTTGTGTATGTTTTCAGGTTAAATAAAAAATGAGTAATTGTTTATGTTTTTTTAATGTATGAGTTAAAAATCAATGATATTTAATAAAATTTATTTAGTTTAAAAATCAATAGTTACATCCATTTAGTTTAAAAATTAATGGTTACATCCATTTAGTTTTAATTTGTTATAAGTTTTTTAAAATCGAGATTAAATAATTATTTAATTACTGTTTCTTAATATTTTAAAATTAAAATAATTAGTTATTAAAATAATTAAAATACTGTTTTTAAATAATTAAATGATATAATGTTTTTAAATAGTTAAATAATTAATGTTTTTCATATTTTAAATTAATCAATTAATTATTTAATAGTTTTAAATGTTTTTAAATAATTAAATAATTTACTAACTAGTTTAAATTTATTTTTGAAGCAAAAAGTAGTTAAAATTTTTAAATCTCCCAATTATTTGAAAAATTGGTTTATATAATTTAAATAACTATTTAATTAAGAATTTAAATAATTGTTTTTAATAACTTTAAATAATTTGTTAATTAATTATTTAATTTGATGTTTTCTAATAATTTAAATAAATAATGATTTTTTTTTATTTTTTTAATTAGTAAAAAAATATTTGGAATAATTAATTATTTTATGTTTTGAAAAATTATGTAAATTAATTATTTTGTATTTGACTTGTTATAGGTTTTCTAAAATCGAGATTTCGTAAGTTTTGGATTGAAGTAAAAGCTAATTTGCGATAAAAAATTAAATATATTTATTTAGTCAACTAAATTTTAAATTTTTAAATTTATTGTAAAATTAAATGATTAAATTATCATTTTAATTGCCAATTGAAATAATAATTAGCATATGAATATATTATTTGGCATGAGCTTAACAATTAAATTATTAAATTGAATATGAATTAATAAATTTGCATGAAATGATTTGAAAAATTTGTTAATAATGAAATATTTTATCATTTTATTTTAAAACTATTTAATTAATGTTAAAACAATTTAATTAATTAATTTGCATGAAATTATAAATTAGTTAATTAACAATTATTAAATTGAATGATTTTGAATTGAAATAATAATGATTAATTAATTTGCATGAAATTATAGAAATGTTAATGAATAATTATTAAATTGAATGATTTTAAATTGAAATAATAATTATTAATTTGCCATGACATTAAATTTGTTAATTAATAAAAATATTATTTGTTTAAAAATGAATGATTATTTAATTATTTGATAATTAATAATTTTTTTTTTTTTTTTTAGATTTTAAGAAATGCCACGTAGAGTGAAGCAATTACCTCGTAAGAGGGCTCTACCACCCAATCCCCAAGATGCTTTCCGGTTTTATCTCCCGGTTCATCCAGCACCGACACTTGTACGTCCAGCACCGGCACCTGTTCGTCCAGCACCGGCCTATCCCGCACCGCCGGCACCTGTTCGTCCAGCACCGGCCCCTCCAGTTCCGCAACCAGCAACTCTGAAGAAAGTCGTTTATGAAACAGATTCGGAATAGTTCAATAATTACCTAGATTTTCCCAAAAAAATTGAACTTGATATTAATTGAAATATAATTATTATTGTAATAGTCAATTAATTTTTATCTAATTAATTATAATTCGATAAAAATTTTAATTTTTAGGATAATGTCGAACGTCATGAAAGTACCCGATAAAGCATGGATGAGTTTAGATCGGTTTTCGAAAGAATACGGTGAAGGGTTAACAGCTTTCACTAATTTCGCCATTTCGAATTCGACTCGCCCAGAAGGTTATTTACCTTGTCCATGCTCGTCCTGCACGAATAGTGAAGTGATTCCTATAAAGGAGATGAGGAAGCATGCTTTCATAAATGGTTGGTTGAAACATTACGATGTTTGGACGCGTCACGGAGAGTTACCGAGTAGATATGGTGAGAAAAAGTGAAACGAAAAGAGACAGTGCCGGAAACTGGTAACGATATGATTGGATTGGTTTGTGCGGTTTACGGAGAACATGTAGTTGAGAACCTCTCGAATACGAGCCTGTCCATGAAGATCCAGTCGATGTAGATCTAGTCGACGAAGATCCAGTCGACGAAGATCCAGAGCACAGATATGACGATTCGTTCTTACGCCGTCTAAAAGAAGGTGAAGAACAGTTATATCTAGGTTGCACAGAGTTTTCCAAACTATCTTTTATCTTGGAATTGTATCAGTTGAAATGCGACAATCATTGAAGTGATAAAAGTTTTCAGAAATTATTATCCATCATGCGTCGTGCTATTCCAAATGGGGAGTCGACCATTCCGAAAACCATGTATCATGCGAAATCGGTAGTTCGTGACCTGGGCCTCAATTATACGAAAATCGATGCATATCGCAACGATTGTATTTTATATCGAAATGAGTATGCAGACGCAGAAACTTTCCCGAATTGCGGAACGTGCAGGTGGGTCGTCGAAGGCGTTCAGAAAAACAAACGTGTTTCAGCGAAATGTCCTCGCCACTTTTCGTTGATTCCACGTTTGAAGAGATTGTATCTGTGTTCCAAAATTTCTGAAGACATGATATGGCACCATTCCAAACGTAAAGACGACGGATTTCTTCGGCATCCAGCAGATTCTTTACAATGGAAGAAATTTGACGAGGTTCATCCCAAATTTGCATCCGAACCTCGTAATGTGAGACTTGGTTTAGCAACTGATGGATTCAACCCGTTCAGTCAGCAATCTCTATGTCATAGTACTTAGCCAATGATAGTTATACCGTACGACCTTCCACCTTGGATGTGTATGAAGCAACCGAATTTCATGTTGTCTCTACTAATTTCCGGTCCGTCAGCTCCAGGGAACGATATAGATGTCTATCTTCAACCGCTTATTGATGAACTGAAGATTTTATGGGAAGATGGTATTACAGTTTTTGATGTACGTACGCAGAAATCTTTTAAGATGTTTGCATCACTTCTGTGGACGATAGATGATTATCCAGGATACGGTGATATATCAGGGTGGAGCACTAAAGGAAAGTTAGCCTGTGTAGTATGTAAGAATGACACTGAAAGTATTCGTTTAGAGCATGGAAAGAAAGAGAGTTTTATGGGGCATCGTCGATTTCTAGATATGAAACATTATTATAGGAGCGATAAGAAAAGTTTTAATAATCAGATCGAAACTAGAGTCGCCCCTAAACGTCTGATGGGTTCTGAAATATATAATCAAGTTTATCCATTTCGAGATTCAGTAACTTTTGGTAAAATATCGAATGTACCAAAAGATTGTAGACCGTCGACGAAAAGAATGAAGAAAATACCATTGCCCAAAGGATGGAAAAAAATGAGTATTTTTTTCGAATTACCGTATTGGAAGACGTTGCTTCTACGACATAATATTGATGTTATGCACACCGAAAAGAATGTATGTGACAATATTTTGAACACTATTTTGGAAATGGTTGATAAAACGAAAGATAATTTGAACGCGAGGTTCGATTTACAATCGATGGGAATCCGAAAAGAACTTCATCCTATTCGACGGGGAGAAGAATAGGACATTCCGAGTGCGTGTTTCAACTTAACGACGAAAGAAAAGATATTATTTCTGTCAGTGTTTAAATCCCTTCGAATTCCCGATGGATATTGTTCTAACATTTCTAGAAACGTGAAAATGAAAGAAAGAAAATTTATCGGATTGAAAAGTCACGATTGTCACGTTATAATGCAACTGTTACTTCCTATTGCATTATGAAAATCGACAAAACTTGTAGTGACTTCGGTTCTCGTTGAACTTTGCGGATATTTCCACGATATTTGTTCGAAGGTGATCGAAACCAAACTTATGAAAAGATGGGAGAAAAGAATTATATATACATTATGCAATCTTGAGAAAATCTTTCCTCCCGGTTTTTTTATTGTAATGGTTCATCTGACGATCCATCTAGCAACCGAAGTGAAAATAGTTGGACCGGTACAATATCGATGGATGTATCCGATAGAGAGGTATATATATTTATACAATTATAAATAAATTTATAATTAATATGCCTTGATCATACAATATATATTCTCATTTTAGGTATCTTTTGACTTTAAAAAATCATGTGACCGTACGTAGTCACCCGGAAGGATCTATTGTGGAAAGTTATCTTGCTGAAGAGTCAATGACGTTTTGTTCTCGGTTTTTACAAAATGTCGAGACAAAATCAAATCTGTCAGATAGGTATATCGATGGGTTTTTAAATGCACCGACTGATATAACGTTGACTACTTTACAACAGAAACAGTTGCATCAATGTATATTGTTTGACCTTGAAAGTGTCGAATCATATCGAAATAAACACTTGAAGCAATTGAAAGTTATGTTTCCAAAACACACAAAGCTCCGTCTGGAAAATTTATACTTCAAACAATTTGCCGAATGGTTTAAAAAACACATGTCCGAAGCTCAACAATCTGACACAGATTTAAATTCTATTTCCCGCGGACCAAGTTGTTTTGCTTCGATTTATAGTGGTTACATTATGAATGGATTAAAATTTTAGACATCAGAATTTACAAATCGTAGATCGACGTAAAATAACGATATTTTTCTATCGGCTACAACATCAACGTATGCTAAATCTCCAAATGATGCTCCGTTGGTAGCAGAAATTGAATATCATAGATTATTAGAAAATGTTTTCGAAATTTGCTACGGTCACATGACTAAATATTGTCTGTTTGAATGTAAGTGGTACGATTCTGGAAAAGCAAGTACTAAAATAGATGATTTTGGTGTCGTTTCAGTGAACACGACACGAGGGAAATTTGGAAAGGAACCTTTCATTTTGGCAAATCAGGCTCAACATTGTTTCTACATTCAAGATCCGGTAGAATCTGAATAGAGTTAGGTCCTTTAAATACCAAATAGAGATATTTTCGATGTCGATAATGATGATTGTTGTAATTAAATTATAAAGTATTACATTACAATATAATTTAATATTTTGAATGTAATATTATGTTGATTATAAATATTTCTTTTTTTTCACTAAAAAATGAGTCAACTACTTGCAATCGTCGAACGATATGAACGACTCGAGCGACTTAATCAGATTCAACGTAGTTTTTACAAAAACATAGATTATTATTGTCGTGTTTTTGCTTGTTTCCGTTGCGGAGTCAACGGTCATCATTTTCACAACTGTCCAAAAATATGGTCGACAAATACTCAAACAATGGAAACCGGTCATATTCTAGTGTTAGGGATACGAAGCTAAACCCTAACCCTAACCCTAAACCCTAACCCTAACCCTAAACCCTAAATATCACAAATGTATAGTTTACAGAAGCAAAACAGCGCCAGATACCAGCACGTGAATATGTTCTTGGGCGAGATTCTGGGTGCGGTGTTTTTGACCAATAATATTATCAACAACATTGATTATCAGAATGCAACTACAAGGAATATGAACATCAATGTTTTGGTTGTGGTGGCATACATTCATTTAAAATCGAATACAACTCTTCTCACGACGACTTTGAAGATTTGTTGTGTCTAATAATAAAGAATGTAAATTACAATAGGAAAAATGTTTGGTTGTTGTGTCAGACCAAGACCCCATATACGGGTGTCTGGCTATATATTTAAAATAACTAATTTTATTTTAAAATTTAAATATTTCAGATTATATTTACTTTTTTCGTTCTGATCGGTGTTATCACACCATTCATGGCACTGGCGATGGTTACATCCCGTCGCTCAATCGATGAGTCCAGTTTAAGTGGTCAGTTTATTATTTATATTTTAACTATTATCATGATTTCTATTAAATATTAATTCTTAAATATGTAAATTAATTAGATGCGAGACCATCCACATCGAATGTGCCTCCACAGAAGAAGGGTCGTGGTCGCACAAAAGACCACCCCCATAACCATCCAGAAAAAGGTACGAAATGGAAGGTCATGTTTGACAACACGAACCAAGCGACGGATAAAATTGCGAACAAATTAACCACAAGAATGACTCTTTTAGCAAAAGAACATACTCTCTTCCCGTACAACATTGAGTGGCGTCATCAACCACAACAAAATTTTCAGGACGCGTTAAAAATATTAACTGTAAGTATATATATTTTTTATAATATTTATTAATTTTCCAAAACTTATAAGTTTTGAATATGCAGGCTGAATATGATTTAAGTGGAAGCAAAGCTGCACAAACGTATATCAATGGTAGGTTGAACAAACTTTGGAGGAGCAACCATAATTCTTTGGTTAAAACTTATGGCTCTGATCCTGATATGAGAGAAGAAGATATTTTAGCGACTCTTCCACCGTATGTCAGCAAACCTCAATTTCTGAATAAATTGAGACAACATCGATCGTAAAAAGGAAAGGTACGTATATGTATATATATATTTATTATATTAATAAATTTAGAAACTTATTATTTTTTATAATTTCTGCAAATTTCCGAGATAAATACCGCGAACCGAGCGAATCAAATAACACATCACGCTGGTTCAAAAGGATTAGCGCAAAGACGTCATGAATTGGTAATTTATTTATAATTTATATCTATTTTTTTATATATTAATGAATTATGTGAATATAGATGCAACAAGGAAGGAGTGAAGTCGAAGCTTGGTCAGAGACTTTACAAATGACATATAAGGGAAGCGATAAAGTTGTAAATCTTTTTTTAAAATTATTTATATTTTATAATTTCTATTATCATTGTTTGATTTTGTTATTCTATCAGCTTGAAGCCACGGAATTTATCAAAAGTCAAGAGGCAAAATCGTTGGTTGAATATGAAGCAATGACTCCATTTGTAAGTTCCATTGATTATTTTAAATATATTTCGCATTTCTTATTTTTTTATTTTTTTATAATGCAGCAATTTATCGAAGCGACGGTCAACAAGACTTTCGGAAAAAATAAGAAGAATAGAATAATAGGAATTGGAGAAGCTGCCAGTATGGTGAGCACAACGAACGAAAGATGGGCTTCTCCAAATTGGAAAAGGAAAAGAGCCGATCTCCGAAAACACGACTACTGATGCAACACCAGATGCAGTTTGGCCGGAAAAATTCAAAGAATTGGAGGTATTTTAAATATATTTCAATAATTTTGTTAATTATCGAACTCATTTTTGTTTTCATTTTCAGAACAAGTGTAACGAAAGTCAGAAAGACGTCTCCAAATACAAGAAAAAGTTCAATGCAATGAAATCTTATATGAAGAAACTCAATAAGACTTTGAAGACTTCCGGACTCGACATGACGCAGATGGCTTCTACTTCAAAGTCCACCATACCGTCTGCATTCGAATCAGATATTTCGGATTCTGATTCAGAAGACTCGATTTCAGACGAGTGTTGATTAAACTATTTTTATATTTTCTTATTCAAACATCGAATGTTTAACGATTATGTATTTTAGTTTATTTTCAATTAAAACATCGATTTCAATTTCAATTTCAAAATCGCTTTCTCAAATATCGATTTCTATTTCAAAAAACAACGATTCGAACGCAAAATATAAAATCCTGTTAAAAAAAAATGAAACAAACATTGTATGGCGGATTTCCGCCATCTATACTCTTCTACTAAGTTTTAGATGGCGGGAATCCGCCATCTAAATATGGGCACAATCGCCCTCTCCCACGAATAGATGGCGGATATCTGCCATCTATAAACTTAGGGAACCGCCTGGTGTACTTTAGATGGCGGATTTCCTCCATCTAATGTTACAAGGATAGTTGGCGGACATCCGCCATCAATAAAATTAACCGCCATCAATAAATTGGCGCCAAACTTTTTCCGCGCCATATTTTAGATGGTGGAAATCCGCCATCTAAAACTTTTCAGTTCCCGCGAAAATTTTCAGATTAGATGACGGAAATGGGGATGGATAATAGATGGCGGTCTTTAGATGGCGGTTATGGGGTTTTAATGACGGTGTCCAAGATGGCGGTCTTTAGATGGAGGATTTCCGTCGACGATCACTTTAGATGACGGATTTCCGCCATCTAAAGACCGCCATACAAGGTCTTATTTCTTGTAATGAAGGAAAGCAACATAAAACATCCTTTAAAACTATTTTGGAGGAAACTACATCTCGACCGCTTGAACTTCTACATATGGATCTTTTCGAATCAACCCAAACTCAAAGTGTAGGAGGGAAGAGATATACATATGTAATTATAGATGATTACACAAGGTATACTTGGGTATTCTTTTTAAGAAATAAGAATGAAGCCTGCAGCGAATTCTCAGCATTCTGTACAAAAGTTCAAAATGAAAAAGATCTCTCCATTATAAAAATCCAGAGTGGTCCTGGTGGAGAATTTGAAAATGTTGAATTCGAAGAATTTTATAAAACCAATGGTTTTAAATATGAGTTTTCCGTTCCTCAAGCTCCTCCCTAAAATGGAGTTGTTGAGAGAAAGAAACGAACTCTACAAGAGATGGCAAGAACCATGTTAAACGAACATGATACATCTCATATTTTTTGGGTTGAGGCAGTAAATACTACATACTATATTTTGAACAGAGTCCTAATTAGACAAATCCTAAATAAGACTCCGTATTAGCTTTGGAAGAACAGGAAACCCAAAGTTGCATTCTTCAAAATATTTGGCTGTAAATGCTTTGTCCTAAGGACTCGAGGAAAATCAGATAAATTCGCTCCAAAGTCCGATGAGGGGATGTTTCTAGGCTACTAAGAACAAAGCAAAGCATATAGGATATTCATCAAAGAATCCCAAACCATAATCGAATCACTTTATGTTAATTTCGATGAATATCCAAAAGATAACCCAATATCCTCCTCAGACATAGAAGAAATTCAGAAGGAGTCAACTATATCAACTGATCAGACTCCATCTCCTGAAGACCCACAAATAGGTAATCTAAATAGAATCTTAAGAAATCCATATTTTGAAGAGCAAATCATAGGAGATAAAAATGCTGGAGTTCGAACAAGATCAACCCAACACAATATGGCATTTGGCTGTTTTGTATCATAGATAGAGCTCGAGAAAATGGATAAAGCCCTAACGAATAACTATTGATTGCAAGAAACTGAATCAGTTAATCTACATCGATGTTTGAGAGTTAATCCTAAAATATAAATCATAAGGACGAGATGGGTCTTTAAAAATAATTAGTAATTTAAATCACTATTAAGAAGAAAATCATTCATGAACATGTATCAAGTCACCAAAGATACTATTTATATCTTCTTCCTTAGAAATTTACTAAAATTTAAATACTGTATTACTATAAAAACAACTTAATCCTTTTTAGCATTGGATAAATTTAAAATTATAATTTTGCTTACTCTATGGCTAGTTAAAATTAATTAAGATCTATCATTAGCCTAAGTAAAATTAACTTACTCTTGGTAGTTGAGTGCAATGATATCTTTTTTTTTTTAAAGGCGATTTTGATTAAACAAAAAATTAAAAGATTACAAGCCAATTAACTAAACAACTAAAAGTAGATAAGATATATGGAATAGATGTG